>OV651813.1:119275166-119609014 GCA_927349885.1 Psylliodes chrysocephalus | reverse complement strand
GTATGTGGTACATTTTGCGGGCGCAATTTCTTATATTTCTGAAACACATCAATTGCATTGATATTATTGCTTCCATTGACAACAGTGAATATTCTTTCTTTGTAAGTTTTAGTGTCGGGAATTTTCACCACTAATTAGTGAACAGCGTTACCAGTTCGCAAATTCTGCAGCCTCCTGATACTCCCATGATCAAAGCTACTTTAAGCAGTAAATACTTGTCATCAGGAGCAGTATCTAAAAATTTTTCGACGTCTTCTCTGCTAAATACATTTGATTTCTTTGGTCTATATTCCACTGATTGGTTCTTTAAAAATGCTTTCACTTGGTGAAATCTGAAAAAGTAACTCCTTTAACCTGCTTTTTGTTTCGCCATTGCCAAAAAAGCATATACTCCTTCTCGTACAATGATTTAGATTTATTCGGTACTATTTTTGCTAAAGCCTCATTTGCTGCATTTAACACTTCTTCTGGAACAAGTTTTTCGTTCACAAAATCTAAGATATCCATTTTTCCAAAATTTTAAACGAAAATTAACTCTTTTGCCGATGTTTTATATCTTAGATTTTAGTCAATAACAGTAATATTCAACTAACTATAAACAAAGTCTAAATAAACAAGCCTTGACAACGCCTAACAACCAAACTTAATATAAATTGCACCGACTACTTGTCAATTACATTGCCATAAATGGTTGTTAAATACAAAATTAAATTTAAAAAACACCTATATTTTGGTCTAAAAATGTCAAAATTGGATAAAATATTGTATACGCCTCGTGAGTTAATTAATAATTTTTATTCGCTTGGAAGAAATTCAGATCGCTCGCCTAGCGGCTCATTTAATTCACTTGGTGTATAAATATCTATTATAACAATGTTTGTTGTTTCACTTTAATGAAAAAATGGTCAATACAAGATTTAGATTCTCCCTGGAACCTCGTTGGTTTATTTATGACCGATTTGTATTCAAATTGGTTCATTAGGCTAAGATATGCATTTACCTGTTGGGTTTTTGATAAAACATCTAAATTTATATTGCCTAGAAATAAATGACAATATTTACTATTACTATTATTCACCTATAGAAATTGTCCTAACGTTTCTATAAAAGTATTAATGGTAGATGCTGGGGATCTATAATATGTAGTCTGTCTTTATGTTTATTTAATTGTACGAATAACTGAATGACATTACTAGAGGCAGTATTTTATATGTATGTTTTAATGTGGATTTTATAAAAATAACAACTCTATCACATTGATTTAAATTACCACGATATATATTAGAATATCCTGGAATATTAAATAGATTCAAATCATCTAATATTCTTGTTTCAGTAAATACTACACAATCAACATCTATATCTAAATTATTCAAAAAAAAAACCTTGTATTTATCTAAATTCCTATAAAATCAACGAAAATTATTGTAAATTATTTTAAAATTATTTAAAACATCATGCAATTCTCTATAGTCTTCTAAGGTATAATCTTTAACATTTTCAACGATAAAATTATTAATATACGGATCCATTAATTTAAAAAATACTATATTCAACAAATTATATTCCTATATGAGATGTAGCAATAAAAGATACATTTTATTAAGCACAAAGGGTAAAAAGAAAATTTTAAGTAAGAAATACAAAAATTATTATACAACAATTTAAAATTTAAACTACTTGTTTATCATTTAACATTTTATAGGTGTCTAAAGACGCGTTTACATTTGATTCCAATAAAACTACTGACCAATCCGTATCACGCAACTTAAACGCAATCCTTTCAAAATTTTACTTTTTAAAACTATATTTTTTTCGTATATTTGTCGCGTTTACTAGTTATAGTAAATACATTTCCGATATTTATTTATCTGTAGAATTTAGTTCAACAACAACCGTCTTAAAAAAGGCACATCCAAAGCAAATAAAAGCCCATTAAACTAGTTTCCTTTTTTTGTTAAGCATTATTGCTCTCTGCTATTATAGTGGATCGTAAAAATATGAATAAATTTAAGACAACCTTTGTACTTTATCCCGCAATAGAGTTTAATGACCATTTATAAATTTTTATTGTTATATTAGGAGTTGGACTCGTAGGCCCCTGGAATTTCGAGACCAATAAAATTAAAAAAGATAAAAAATAAATTCAGGTTTATTACCGTAATAGATAGTTTTAATTTCAAGGATTAGTTCCCGGTCGATGGTGGTTTATTGTTTTCGACAGTCATCGAAGGATTAGAATATTTGAAAATATCTGATAGTTATTTATTTTGTTTTTCTGGTATGGATCTAGAGAATATACAATTGATTTTAACAACGTAAGAATACAATTTCAAAATCTACAATTATTTACAATTATGATCTGAAAAAATGGGTTTTATTTTAGAGTTTCTAAATATATTTATTTTATGTATTTATTGTACAGTATCCAACAGGGAAATCCCCAATCACAGGATAAGGTAAAAAACTATATAATTTTGGAAAATAACATTTGAATATCAGAAAACATATACAGAAATATCATACAATACAATATATTTAGACATAAATTGAATACACATTTAATATATTACAAAAAACAAGAAAAATCAAAAATTCACATAATGGTATTAAGGAAATAAGATCTTATAAGGGTTATACCACAGCTTATACAATACAGCTCCACAACTCCGTGTCGGCGTCTTTGATCTGGCGGTCGAGAACCAAGCAAGACGGAATGGTGCTATATCTGTTAGATTCGAGGGAAAAGTCGGGCCCGGATTAAACAATTTTTTTATTATTAAAAAATTTAAAACCTTGGCGTAATAAGGTTGGTTACATGCCATATTATTAAGTAAGTTTTGGGAAATTAAATTTTTAATTTGTTTTAAATCTGTCAAATATAATTAGAAACATTATTTAAATATAAATATTACGAAAAATAGCACATCTTTTGGATTAGAGGTAAAATAATTTGTATGTGGCTAGTAAAATCCTGGTTAACAAATGTTTTGAGCTAAAACAGTCACTTCACGACAAATTGTGGTTTGGATCCTTTTTACACCAAGGGCTTCAATTGTTAAAGAATTGTGTCACGCTCGTGGATGCAAATCAAGTGGTACCCCGTGTCTCTGGCAAGTGTTACTCTTCGCGCAAAGGGTTTATACCTAGATAAACGAATGCTTCGACTAAGGTCTGGAACTCTATGGCATTTTGGAATTATAAAGAATTTGTGCTTTTATTTTAACAATATTGGTTATATTTAGATGTATTCTTATTAATTGAAATACAGATTTGTAGAAGTAATACTTTGACAGTTCCTATTTCTGATGTAAAACTTAAGTTTTGGTTTAAACCAAGAAAACAAATAAATTATAGTTTGTTCAACAAGGGTGGATATGATAGCAATATCACACAAAGACGAAGTTTGAGCACGACGTCGTAGGCAGAGTACTCAATCGTCTGATTGTGATATGAACAATCCACTCGATATGGTCAGTTTATTTTTTCTACGACCCACTAACGAAAATCTACAAATTTAAAAAATTATTTTAGGTTATTTAGACAAAATAACTAATTTTAAAATAATTTACGAAGTTGACTAATTTATAAAATAAAATAAACATGAAAAATTAATTAGTCCTCGGCCTAGATTCGATCCCGGGCTTTTCGCGTGGAAGGCAGATGCTCTGTCTTCATCTTCACCGAAACTTTCAGGACTTTAGTTTTAATACTCGTAATTAAATTAGTATCATGTAGTTTGATTAAAATTTATTTTTTTTTAAATGTGGACACAATAAAAACAAAAATGCTATTATTTATCGAGTCTACACAAAAATTTTAATGTATATTTAATATCAATAACTAAAATATATATTGACAATTAGTTTAACAGAATTGTCACTTATTTAAAAAATTTTAAATAATAGGAGTTGGGTGACCAAAATATGAACTGTGATTTGTAGATTTAATTTTGTTAAAGTGTTCTCACTACCTAAAATGGATATGGAATATATTCGTAGTTGAACGCAATAACATACTTTTTCGTTTTGTAGTATGTGCGTAGATTGGCTAATATCCATGCACAGATTACAAAACGAAAAAGTATGTTATTGCCTTCAATTGAACGAATATATTTCATATCCATTCTAGGTAGTGAGAACACTGCAAAAAAAAATAAATTCGCCAATCACCGTTCATATTTTAATCAACCGACTGCTATTATTTTTAAAATTTTAAATAAATGGCAATTCTGTCAAACTAATTGTCAGTATATTTTTTAGTTATTGAGATTAAACATACAATAAAATAAGTTATTCTTTTGGAAAACGTTAGCATGGATGACTAAAGGGTATTGGGTTAATTAATTCTAAAAGTGTGGTACAAATGTTATTTTTTGTAGCCAATTCTTTAAAATTATTTTGAAATATCTTTTCAATATTGAATATAAGTTCTACAAATTCATCATTTGACAGTTACAGATTTCCAAATGTATCTGGATTGGCGTTATCATATGCCTTTAAAAAGCAATATAAAGAAAAATCATCTAATTCGACGTGATCTTTGTTATATTTAAGACAGGTATCGCAGAGGAGTGGATCCGAAAGGCTTTTATTAAAAGGTAACCACACACATACCTGATAAAATTTTTCTGTATCAATTCGTCTTTACAATAATTTAGGGTGTTAATAATTTTATCATAAAATAAAATACAAGGTGTTCCATTTAAAAAACGTACATTTTAATTTTCCAGGCAAAAACGTGACACCCTGTATATCCAAAGATATTTTTAAAATATGTAGATATTTTTCAAATCCATATAACTTTTATTTAAAACTTTCTTGCGTGTCTACAACAAAATAATGAACAATAACGCACTAATGGGATACCCTGTATAAATTATATTTTTAACAATGAAAATTTCTTATAATGTGGTACTTATCGGTTTGGGTCCTTGGGAAAACTAAAGAATGTTTTCTTGTAGGTATAACCCTTATTAAAACAGCTTTTGACTGCACAAAAAGAATGATGTCTTTTTTTTTCACTCATTCTACTCACAGCTAAAGAGTCACCAAAATAATAACAGTACCTTTGACTTAAACAAAATCAACGAAATTATAGGCTCAACGAAATTATACGCACGACTCAACACCTTACCTAAGTACGCTTCTGAACGCCAAAACCGTCTTTTCCCTTCGAAGGCGGAGCTTAAGCGATGCGCGACGAAATCGACGCAAACCGTTGCCGCCAAGAGAGTGTTTTAGCTGTATTGTATAAGCTGTGGTTATACTACAATTAAAAATGTCACACTGAGATTCAACCTCAGAATAGTTTTGAATCATTAAGTAAAGAGGAGAAGCCTTACATATATTTGTCCTAGTACTATTTTGATAGAATACCTGATTAAGGCGCGAATTACTTCTTGGAATGCGAAAGATTAATAGATTAATAATGATAATTATTGATAATTTGTGTGAGAGCATTATTGGTCTTTTCAGTAAGCTATAAGTATTGAAGCGAATATAAAAATACTCTTGAGGAATGCCTCTCGGTGGATAGTTACCATCAATAGCTTGACAGGCAGCTTTGTAGAAACGTTTTTGTATGCGTTCAATTGAAGATATCTAAACATTATAAATGGGATTCCAGGTGTTACCATATTCCAGCTTAGACCGTAGAAATGCAGAATAAAGCAGATTTATTGTAAAATATCTTTAAACATTCTCATCTTTCGGATTACAAATCCTAATAAAATAATAAACGATAAGCACTAGCAGTGAAACTAAGGGAGTGACAAAAATTTACGTTTGAGACGAAAAAACACATACGATTCGGACTCACGTCTACCTCTCGTCACAGCTTTGCGTATACTAGCTTTCTCAAAAGATCCGCTTATCAAACGTAAGTTTGCTGGCCAGTGTCAACATCAATCCGTCACGTGATAAGAGAGGGAAGTTAAATGTCTCACTGTAGGACCTGTCCCACTGTTGGGCAGTCTCCTCTACTTTGATACAATCGAGGAAAGTTTGCTTTTTTAAAATTGTAACTACAGGAGGATATTGGAGCTAAATATTTGTTATGTTCAAAAGGTATTTCTATAGTAAGGGCAGGGTGGTAACTGTTAGTTGGAAGAAAAACGTCAATGGCTTTCTCTACTCTACGTGAGCTTACATTTGAAAAAACTAAATCAAGTAAACGATCATTCTCGTTCAGTACTTCATTATATTGGTTGAGATCGTAAAAATTTTGGAAGTTTATCAACGATTGAATCTTTCTTGAGAGATTTACTTCTGAAGAATAGTTGTAGAATGCAAAGTCTTTAATATTAATAATTTATTATTATATATATTATTTAGTGATGTGATACCAGCTAATAGGAGTTCAACATTATCAGTAGTAACCTGAGGAGGGATATAAATATTAAGTTTAAACAAATCAGAATCTTTAAACTTTAATTTCACTGAAATTTTATCAATGAAGAGTTAATCCTGAAAGGTTGTAATATGTCATTTAAGTTCTTTTCTTACAGCCAATAAACATCCTCCACCCCTCGTATTATTGGTTATTTGATATGATCTGTCTTATCTAAAGATGTCAAAATCGTGTGTCTTCATAAATTCAGAATTATCTACCAATTGAATCAGCGAGCCAGGTTTCAGTCAGAGGTAGCAGAACGTTATAGAGTTCAGAGAAGTCAGAGCACTCAGCATCCTTAGGAAATATACTACTAAATAAATTTTCATTACATACTCTTCAGCTTTTGTAATTCAAAAAGCGCACTTAAAACTATGTTACAAGTTAAAACGTCATTATTTAGAACGAAAAAAGTGTAGAGAATAATTAGGTATTATGCAAATTCGTTTTTATAAAACCAAGAAAATCGTTAAACGAAATTTGTCTTGGCGCCTTGTAGATTATTTCTTCATTTTACTTTCATATCGTTATAACGCACCGTCGCGAAATTTGTTTGAGTTTTTCCTTTTCATAAACATATTTCTGCCGACTTTTTATGCTCAGTACTCATCGTAGGTATGTACCTACGACTGTTTTGTTTAATGTTTCAGTATTCGACTGTCATTTCTGTTAAATTTTAACTTATAGAGGGTGGGCACTCCTACAGTGTATACCATTGGGATATCCTAAACGGTAAAAGATAAGTTACGCTATTTCATGCCCATTAAGAATCTGCTTTGAAATCTAAAAGCGTGAAATTTGAAAAATTGTAGCCCCAGATTAGACCATTATGGTACACCGGAATTAACATTCTACATATATATTCTATATAAAGTAAGTTTTAGTTCAGTTAGATATGATTTGAATAATTTTTGACAAAACAAAATGTTGTTTTTTTATCTTTTGGTTTAGGCCAATCTTTGATAGCGATAATTTTCTCCGGATGAGTTTTGATTCCTTCCGCGGAAATGATGTAGTAGGAATAGTAAATTTTTACTGTGATTAAGCTTTAGATTGACATTTCTTACTCTGTCAAATACTTCACTCAAATTTACTAGATGTTTTTTTTGTCATCGGCTTCAACTGCTAAGCTTATTTCGCCTCGTATTTTGTGTAGGCTTTGTCACTGTTTTCCAGCGTCACTTTAGGAACAACACTAATAATTAGAACCCAACAGTGAATGGTCGAGTGGGAAATCCTACCACGGCGTCAGAATTAATTTTAAATAATTAAATTAAATGAAAAAATCCCGGCCCACGGTGGGATTCGAACCTGGGACCCTTGTATCCACAGGCAGAGACTTTACCATTGAGCCATCAATCCCTTTCTTATAAGATGTTCATTAAAAGTTTTTGACATGATCATTATATCGTCTAAATACACTCCAGGTTAATCCTTTCAAAACCATTTCCATCAGTCGTTCAAAGGTAGCTGGGGCATTACATAGACTAAACGAGAGAATCTGGAATTGGTATAGTCCGCTGCCAGTTGAAAAAGCTGCTTTGTCTCGATCGTCAGGATGTACTTCCACTTGCCAGTATCCGCTCTTCAAGTCTAACGTGGAAAACGATTTTGCAACTGATAGAGTGTTTAGTGTGTCGTTATCTGATTTAATCTTCTCTGTCTTTCTTAGTTACTAGGACCACAGGTAAGCACCAGGGACCAGAAGCTTCTTCAATAATATTTGCATCCACCGTATCCTGTATCATATTTGCTACTTCTTTTTGTTTAGCAAATGGGAGTCTTCTAGGTGCTTATCGTATTGGCCTTGCATCGCCTGTATAAATTCTACGCCCTGTAAATTTTCCAGTCTTGAAAATGTCACAGTTTGTATTGATAAATTCTTTGACTTGTCTAAGTTCTTCAGCTGTCAGGTGGTCATAATTTTAAACTAGCTGTTTGACAAAGGTAGCGTCAACTGGGTTACTTGTGGTGGCTTTCTTCGTAGAACTGTCTTCGCACTTGATTATATTTTCTACCGGTGTATATCCTTTCTTTAGTTTCAACAGTCTCTTTGATAAATTGGCAACCCTTACTGGAATTAGTTGATCAACGATAACGAGACATCTAGCTACTAGAATTCCGTCACTCACAGATTCTTCACTTTCCACAATGCCGACATGTAAACCGTGGGATTTTTCGCTAAGTCTCGCCGAGATGACAGCTTCAGAATTTTGGGGTACTTCTATGTCTTCTTCTTCTACTAGGACCTTTATCGGTTGAGTATTTTCTTTCGAATTTAGGACAATTTGCTCGTTTTCAATTACCAAGATCTTTTTTTAAAGGTCGATGATAAACTTATTTTGCATAATGTGCATACCAAGGACACACTGATCCTTAATTTCGGCCAATAAGTGTTCTATCAGGGTATTACCAATCTGTACAGTTGCTGATATCTCGCTTAGAACAGGAGTAGTGTGCCCTGTAGCTGTTTCCAGAACTAAGCTTCTTTGAGTTGGTCGTGGTTTTCGATGCAGGATCCCTGTTCGAATAAAAGACTTAGTTGCACCAGTATTAAGGACGAAGGTGCCTTCTTGGTTATCGATATACCCCTTGATTTTGTTCGTTTTTATTTAAGGTGTAAGTGTGAATTTTGGGGCCCTCTGTTACAGCTGACGCCTGCCCCGTAGTGTCGACCTTCATTCGTTTCCTTGACTATTGCTAGGTGTGA
The DNA here is from genome assembly GCA_927349885.1 of Psylliodes chrysocephalus. Taxonomy (NCBI): domain Eukaryota; kingdom Metazoa; phylum Arthropoda; class Insecta; order Coleoptera; family Chrysomelidae; genus Psylliodes; species Psylliodes chrysocephalus. The sequence goes on along the minus strand of OV651813.1, from coordinate 119,599,911 downwards.
ATGACCGGCTTCCCTGGGAGGCATATCTGCTGTAATTATTTCTTGATGCAATTTGTGACGGACTTCGGAAGGTTGATCTAGATGAATTTCTGGTATCATTATCTTCTGCTTTCATTTAGGCTATTTCGTTGCATACTTTGCAGGATATTTAAGATTTGTGAGAGGGTAGATTGAGGGATAGTATTAGCAGTGACCTCTTCACTTTCTTGATATCAAATTTCTCTCAATTTTGCGCGAGAAGATGTAGATATACTTTTTGCTGCTTCATATTCCTGTGCTGCAGTAAGTGTCTCACTCAACGTCTTGTGGTGTTGTAACCAAAGAGCCTAGCTGCATTTCCACATCCTATAGCTCATCAATGAATGCTTGTATGCCGATTTGTTCTAAGACATCTTTAGGTGTCTGTGAATAGGCCAGATGCAGCAATCTTTTAATATCGGCTTCGAATTCTTGTAGACTCTCATCGTGTTTCTGACTACGAAATTTTAGCTGGCTTTGGAATACCTGTTTCAAATGCTGCTGGCCATATCTTGTCTTCAAAGCTTGGACGAGAGATGAATAAATGGGTTCTTTTTGGGGAAGTAATTGTAAAATGGTTGCTGCCTGACCTCACAGTGACACTATCATTGACGCCGCCATCTCTTTCTCGGTCCAGCCATTGCCTTTAGCTGCAGCTTCAAATTGTAGTCGATATGTTTCCCATGTTGTCTGACCGTCAAACGTGGGTCTTAAGGGTCTTTCTAGTATAGTTTTGTAAAACTGGGATTCGAATGTGGCTTGGTTCGGTTATGGATGGAGACGAGATAGTGTTTTCAGCTTCAATGTTGCTTACCGAAGCTTGGCTATGAAATCTTTTTTCTAAATTTACCATTTCAACTCTAATTTGCCTTTATAACTCTACTCTTGCCTTTTCCTGTTATTATTCTAAATTGTTTTTTAAATGCTGGTGCTGCTATTCTAAATTAAATGGATGCTCTTGTTGTTGCTCCAAATTAGTTTTTAACTTCTCTTCCTGTTGTCTACATTAGTTTTTAAATTCACTAAAGTAGTTTTTAAGTTTTCTTGCTGCTGCTCCTGTTGTTGTGCTAGGAGATCTACTCGACTGTTTAGCTAACCTACCTCTTGCTTGAAATTTTCTTGAATTTTTACTAAGCTATTTATAATCTCCAACTCCGATTTTCTATTGCTCTTCTCCTTCACCTCTTCTCGCCTATCCTTCTTCTCTTGTTCTTCCTTCCTACGTCTTTTCTTTTCATCTTCTTGCCTTACTCTCTTCTCTTCTATCTTCAAACACCATGCTGGTGGGCCTGAAGTATCCATGCCTGCTTTGTACTCAGTGGATCTAGTGTTTAATATGAACTTCTACTTTGTATCCCACCGCTGTCACCATTCCTATAACGATTCCTCTAACGGCCGCAGGCTACTGCAGGATGTAGGGAAACAATATTGTCAAAAGCTTTAGATAAATATGAATTACTATACAGGGGGTCTCGCATGGACTGTAAAAGAGAAATAACTTCCCTTATTTGCAACTTTTAGAGAAAATCTTATATTTCATAAAAGTTTTTGCTTATTTCAAAAATAATATTAATTCAAATAAAAGTTAAATATATTTTTGCTTTATAGTCTATTTTTATGTATGAGAGAGTATTAAAATAATAAAGCGTTCGTAATCCATAGGCGTATCACTTCTTTTAGTAGACAGTTAAAATATTTTTTGAAGTTATTCCTCGAGTATACACTTATATTTTCACCTAATTAACCTGCTTATAACTTCTAAACAGCTGAAGGTAAAAAAGTGCAATTTTTTCTAAAATGTTTTATTTTTCCACAAGGTGTGTTAAGAACATTGTGTCAAACGGGTTATGTAGGTATAAGGGTTTAAACTTTGACTTTTAAACAACGTTACGTTCATAAATAATAATTTTAATATAAAAACTACTTCTTACCTACAAATCCAAATCAGAATCGAAATCAGAAGATGAACTGTCGCAACCAATATTTATAATGAGTGGCTCGATCATTACATCAGTAATATTGTCCAACTTTCACATTTTCTCTTCTTCTTTAATCGTATGATTTACTGCCTTTTCCCAGTTTTCAGGCTTCACATTATTTACAGCCTCCAAAAACAACTGTTTAACATCACTCATTTTAAAAGATATATTTTTTCTTGAAACTTCTCCCTTTATCTGTGCCCGTATCAGTTCAATCGGGTTCACTTCGCAATGATATGGTGGTGATCTAACCACCGCCATCCCACGATTTTTTGCAACTTCATCAAATTCATATTTTTTGAATTTCTCTTTATGAAGGGAACACAAATGATACAGTTCTTTTCTCACAGAACCGGGATGGAACTTAATATTCTTTGAATTTAGCCAATTCTGTAAATCTTTTTTTAACCACTTGGTTGTGGGCATTTTTTCTATAAGTCTCGAGTGATAACTTGCATTATCTATTACTATTACACAGTTCTGAGGAAGAAGATCTATAATTTGTTCGAACCACTCTTTAAAGACATCAGCTTTCATGTCCTCATGGTAGTCACCGGTACGAGTAGATTCAAAAGTCAATAAACCACCTTTAACAAAACCGTTTAAACTACCGATGTGTACTATTATTAGTCTGCGCCCCTTTCCTGATGGTGGATTTAAACCTAGAGATAAATTATTTAAAAAAGCCTGTCTTCGACTTGTAACAGTTTCATCTTGCCAAAATGTATTTGGTTTATGTCCCGCGTTGATTCATGTTTCATCTAAATAAAATATATTTCTTCTTTGGTTTCTCATTTCTTTTATAGTCCTTAGGTAATTTCTTCTCCATACTACAATATCGCTTCTTTCTATTAAAATAGACTTTCTGGAATGCTTTTTCCATAGAAAACCTATTTCTTTTAAAAGTTTCCATAGTGTGCTTCGACTCATTTCAGGGCAATCCTTATCATCTCGAACCGTGGCAAGAACTTTGTCTACTGTCGGAAATTCTTTTCTAAAGAAGAACGCATGCACTTTCCTTCGAAGTCTTTCTTTCAAAAGATTTTCTAATTGAAATTTTGGTTTTCCTGGAGCTTTACGTGCTGTTTGAAACTCGCCACATTTCTCTTCTTTAACAACTCTGTAAATCGTAGATTTCCCGACACTAAGCGTACTACTAACTTATTCCACTGTGTCATCAACACTTTTACATAAATGTTTATCTGTAAATGATTTAAAATAATTAAATATTAATGTTTTTTCATTAACTGTTAAAGGACCAATTTTTTGTCGTTTACGCGGCCCTTCCAAATTTTCCATGATCACACTAGAATTCACACTGCACCTTGCAAGCTGCAACTAAACGACATTTAGTAAACTGTCAAGAATACACAACTTGGACCTCCTTACTAAATGAAAAACCTATAATCGCATTTTCGGTGAAATTTGTTGGGAAAATATTTATCTACTTATAATTCGATTACTGTAAGAAATTCTTGGAATTAAAATAAAACAAAATTGGCAAATAGGTACTTATTGAAAATAATCTTAAGATACGGCTATGTAATCTTTAATACACAGGGCTTTTGGCCTGTCCAAACCTTTTTCTATTGTTCTGTACAGCTTATGTTTATAAAGGACCAATAAAAGACCCAAAACTTGTAATAGCTCAGGTACATTTATTACAATTTTAGGAAATATTTAGATTATTCTGTAAAAATAATTAAAATGACCGTTCTAGGTTTTACATTAGAAATGCTGTTTTATTACTCTCTCATACATAAAAATAGACTATAGTGAAATAATGAAGAAAAAAATATTTGATTTATTTGTTTTTACATTTTTAACAATATTTCACTAAATCAAAGAAATATGCAACTTCAACTGGATTCGTTTCGTGGGGTACACTATTTATTATTATATATACAGATATTAAGCGTGTTTATGGATTAATAACAAATTTTCAATAAATATTTTATTTTCTAGGCTTTATAAATACTTTTTAAGCATCACCGTGTATATTTAAAATGTTTATTAGTTTCAATTTGTTACAGAATATGAAAGAGTAAAGCAATTTCCAGTATTTTGCACTCGACGAACCTACATGGCTAGGTAATTTATTTTTATGTAATTATTGTAATTAGATTTTTCACAATTACGGATGTCTATTCTAAAATGTACGTTTATTGTTTACAGGCTCTTTTTTGTTAAAGTAAATAGTTAAGTGTTAGGTAGGTATGTAGGTACTAGTTTTTTTTTTTTCAGAAACGCAAATGTTTAAATCATAATAAAATAAAATATTTATGGAATTCAAATAAAACTTATTCAAAATATCACGTCATTTAAAAATTCGATATCTAAATAAATTTGTAAATTTAATTCAAACAAATAATAATATATTAATTTCAAGCACTTGTAACACTGAAAACCGATATATTAATATCAAATATCCTAAAAAAATTAATTTTTATAAATAAGATATCTTTAATATCATTCATATACGTAGTAACTAATCGTATTAAATAAATTACACGGTATATATATATAAATTAATGAAAATTAATTTATGTAATTCTTATCAAACGTTTCTAATTTCATTTCATTTAAAAATTGTTAATAATAAGGACCTCACCTGGTGTTACATCAATTACCGTGTAGTTTTATTATGTGGTCGACATCGAAAATTCTAAACTTGCGGTATATTTGAATTTTTATTCATTCTTATAGGATGTATTTTGATTTGTTAATGTATTCCTTACAAAATTATAATTTTTATGCTATGCTTGTATCAAAACATATATTTTAGAAGTGGTAACTTGAAATGCACCAGATGTCTTTGGTTCATTTAATGATTTATTAATATTACACGAATTCCTTGAGTCAAAATTTGAAAAAAATTCTTATGAACATAATATATTCAAATTCGCATTTTTACAATTTTTTGGACCTATTACTGGTGACTATTGTATCTAGTAAATTTTATTTTAATGTTTTAATGACGCAACTTAAAATACAACTTTTTGGCAGATTTTATGTAACCCAATTCGTTTTCGAGAAAAAAATAAAAACCAATTATTTTCTGAAATAAATACTAGAATGCTGAAGGTGTTTCAAATTTTTCTGATGTAAAGAACCACAAGTAAATACATACCTTTTTTCATCTACTTCTATATGTGTATCTGTAACGTGTAGAGAGTGGAATAACTCACGACACTTAGGCCTCACTAGGCCCATTGTGTATCCTTGTAAATAGATAGGCATCTTCTAGCTCGTAAGCCAGTCTACTCATTTAATGTAGTTGACAAATGGCAAAATATGCTGATAGCTGTAACAATCCTGGTCCAATTGTTATACTTTTAGGAGCAGAAGAATATGCCTCCACAAAAGTGAAGATGGTGTAATAGCACAAAATACATAATACATAACTAGGATGAATTATGTTAGATCTCGTCCAAAACACCAAGTCAAACATTCTAAAGGTAATAAGTATGGTTGTGCTTACTGGAGAAGATAAACAGTTAACAAAATTTTGGAAAATTGGTAGAAGTCAATCCACCCAAATATGTAAACCAAGATAGCTAACTATGTGAACAGTTTTATCAATACACTATCAAAAGAAACAAAGATGAAACCGACACAGTAAGAATTCTCTTTTCAAACTCAGAACCGACCCTAGGCAAATACAAGACGAGATCTCTGGCAAGATTGATCCAATTAGAACAGAAATCTAGATACTGATTATAAACAGTTTCTTCGAGAATATTCAAACATGGGACATATATGACTCAAGTAACCTCTAATAATCTACACCTAGGAAAGTACTAAATTCTTAATCAAGCAGTTATAAAGGAGTACAACCACTAAACTCAGAGTAGTATTTGACGCATCATCCAAAACTACTTAATTACCAGCGTAAATGATCATAGTATGCAGGTCCAATACTGCAGAAAGAATTGTCAGAAATTTTATTACGATGGAGAAAACATGCAGTAGGCTTTACCGCAGATATTAAGAAAATGTACTGACAAATCAAGATACATCCTAGCGACAGGGATTACCAACGCATTGTATGGCGATGCAACAGTTCAGACAAAATTGAAGAATGTCAACACCATTACATATGGAACCAAAGCAACACCATGTCTAACCATATGGACATTACAATAACTAGCCAACGATGAAGAATATCGTTTTTCCTAAAGATCTTTATGTTGATGACCTTCTAGCTGGAGCAAGCACCAAACACGGAGCAATAAAACTTTAGAAAGATTAAATAGTAACACTTAAATCTGGGGGTTTTACATTAAGAAAGTGGTCAAGCAACTGCCTAGAGATCCTTGAGATACTTCCATAAAATGTTCATGAGATAAAACTAGAAAGTCCCTTGGTGTCTTATAGATGATGATAGATGACACCTTTAGATTTTAAACAAATGTATCAAATTACCATAAACTCATTTTATTTTATTTTAAATAGCTATATTATTCAACCCAATAGAGTTACTGGCACCTGTTATTATCTAAGCAAAATAACTTATACAAGAATTATGGTTTCAAGAGTTAGATTGGGATCAACCAGTAACCAAACAACTGATCTATGGCTTAAATTTAAGTCTCATATCAAAGCAGTAAAATATTTTCGTATACCAAGATGGCTTTATTGTGTTGAAACCCATAGTGAATTTCATGCATCCAAAATGGCATATGGAGTTGTGGTATTTACACAAACATTTCATAATGGTTAGTACAGGCCTAATCCAAAGTTGCTCCAACAAAACGAAAACAACTCTGCCTTGACTTGAACTGTGTTCCGCTGTTCTGCCAAGTAACTTATTGTATAAAGTTAAGCAGACACTCAAATTAAACAATGTCTCCATGTATGCCTAGACAGATTCGACAATTGCATTAGGATGGATACGAAGAGATCCTTTGAGATCGAAAACCTTCGTAGCAAACAGTATCTGAAATACAAAAACTGGTTTCACCGTACCACTGGAGTCATGAAAAATCTAATGAAAATCCTGCACATTTTATTTCCAGAAGAATAGATCCAGTAAAACTAGGAGATCATATCTTATGGTGGAAAGGTCCTGAATGGTTGCAAAAGACAAAACAATGGCCTAAAATTCCAATAGGTACTTCTAAAACCGAAGAATCAAAGATAATTTACTATACCAATGTTTAATATAGCGACAGGATGTGGTGTAGATTCAATCCTAATATGAATGATAGGAGTCCTATCATTTTGCAGAATATTTTTAAAAGATGGTACCTACAAGGGTCCGTTAAAGTATGAAGAGACACACAACAGACTTATAAACCCATCATAATCTGAAGAATTGAAACAAGACTACCAGTCCTTGAGGAAAAGTAAATTTGTACATAAACACAGCAAACTATTGACTCTTAGCCCGATCAAAGATAATGTAGGAATTATAAGGATTGGAGGTAGACTGAAATATTCTTAAATATTATATACTCGAAAGCCCATAATCATCCTACACCATCGTCACCTCGCCATTCTCATAATTAGAGATGCTCATGAATGAACATTACATGGGGGAAACCAAGCAATATTAACCTATACAAGGCAAAGATATTGGATTATTAAGTGCAAGAATGCCATTAAATCTATTATTTATAAATGCACCACATTTTCACGATATAAGACATAGACTACACACCAACAGATGGAGGCGCTAGTTTATCCCATAGTATCATCTACTGGAGTAGACTACGCAGGTCCAATTCAGGTGCAAGCCACTAAAGAAAGAGGTCACAAATCCTATAAGAGGTATATCGCAGTTTTCGTATGTCTATCTACAAAGGCAATCCATCTAGAGGTAATCAGTGATATATCTACTGACACATTTCTCACAACTTTTTAAATATTTATAGCTAGGCAAGGTCCCTGCTCCCACATGTATTGTGATAATAGTACAACATTTGTCGAGGCCAATAACCATTTACAAAGAGAAATTACCAATATGGTCAATCAATCAGAAATACAAACCATGATGGCCACAGGATTCCGGTGGCTTATCTCTCCATCGTCTCCACACGCGGAGTCCATGAAATACCATCTAAAGAGAACAATTGGAACAGCTAAGTTAACCTACGAAGAACTAACTACGCTGGCCCATTAAATTGAGGCTTCTCTTAATTCAAGGCCGATATGTCCCTGGGTGAAAATATAAATAACATGATTCTCGACTTCACGGGAAAATTTTCACATGGGCAAAAATTCCACTTCTTATTTTCCAGTGGTATTTTAAACCGGTAATTTTCACTAGGTTAGGAATGTAATTCCTATGGGAATTTTGACTATTTGTATCTCTAACGTATGTCTGGTATTAAATACGAAAATATTAGAAACTGATCAATAATAATCAAGACATTTTAATACTTTCAAGTTGTTGTGTTGGGAACATTGATTCTTTTTATGTTAATGGTAATCAATAATGTAAATTTTTAATTCTTGTTTTTTTCCTTTCGTTGAAAGAAAAATAATTGTGAGGATCAATACAACGATGGATATACAGAAAAAAAATATGTCAGAGACTAAAAAAAAAAATTGGGAATTTATTGTTTCCATATCTGCAAGTAGATCACAAGACGCCTCTCTTGATAGTCTAAATAATTTTGGTTTAACTTAAAGATTCAAAAGGATCTTCTGCTTTATTTTTCCACTTAGTCCAAAAATATCTTGGGGCATTATTTGATCTTCTTTATGCCTCTTATATATAGTTTAATTGGAGAACTAAAATAGCATTCATCCATTTAAAAAAAAAAGGTATATAAGAAATAATATTATTTAGAGCAACAAGAAAAGCTTCACTGGTGACAGGGTAACTTTAATCCATCACTAATATTCTCATTGAAAATTTGATTTCCCATGCCAAATACCAAGTGTATTTGCTCCCATACTTTTTATGAAAAATATTTATAGTGAATGTGTCGACAATAAAAATTATCTTTTTCCCATGACAAAAAATATCAAGAATTGAGGCCCAGATCATTTTCTGATTGGTTGGGAATTAATTGCACCACCGAATCTAATTGACACCACTAATTTGTTACAAAGAGGCGACTTGTTCAGAAGATTAAGACGAATTCCTGGAAAGCCTGGTCCATGGAGTATTTTTCAAGCAACGATATAAATGGAAATTTTAGAAATATAATTTAAAAATTGGAGACATCATCATCAAAGACAATATTAATCCAACTCTTAGAAAAGCAACAGGTATAGCGTTGAAACGAAATACATACATTACCCATCGAATTATATACTTCCTTAGATGCCAGTCACCAACAAAGTTTTTACAGGTACAAATGTTGGACTAACCAGGTATGTTATAAACCTCACCAACCGGTCTATCGATGGTTCACCTCATACAAGTACAAGTACATCTAGCTTTTAAACAGAGTTTAAAAACACACCAGTATCGGAGTACTTATTTATTCGACTTATGTATTATGGTAGTTTTATTTGTTACGTCAAAAGCCGATTCTAACTATGTTATCTATTATCTCAATTTTGGAATCTACGTGAAACATTGGCCTTGACAGGACTTCTAAAACGTTTCAGTAGTGGTATAAAAATTCAATGATCTCTGTGATGAAATTCAAAGTACAAGTCTTAGCCGTCATCTCATAAAACAAGGAATTTTGAGAACATACTCTGCGAAAGAATGCAAGTTGCTCTAAAAATTAAAGAACAGTGGTGCAAGGACCATTCACTATCTATCAATCCTAACAAGACAGAAATGGTCCTTTTCACAAGGAAAAGGGTGAAAATGGAATTAAAACCTCCAGAACTCCTAAACACAAAACTAAACTTTGCAACAGAGATGAAGTACCTAGGTCTCACCTTTGACAGTAAGTTAACATGGAACTCACATTTAGAAAACGGAGTTAAAAGAGCTTACATTGCTTATGAACAATGCCCCCGAACCGTGAGGCGCACCTGGGGTTTCTCCCCCAGAGTCATCGCATGGACTTACACGGCTATCACAAGATCTATGCTAACATACGGTGCAGTTGTTTGGGTACCGAAAACCCAAAAATCAACAGCTCTCCGTAAACTAGAATAAATTCAAAGAACAGCATGTCTTAACATAACAGGAGCCATGAAAACAACAGCGACCAGAGCAATGGAAGTCATTATTTGTCTCACTCCCCTTGATATTTACATCAATGAGGTTGCTTTGACGACAATGACACGCTTTCGCACGTTTGGAATAGAACCTGATGTAGGATTTGGTGAGGCGAGACCTCGCTTTTGGTAGGAGGCGCTCGATACGCTCCCACTGCTTTAAGCGAACATGGACTTCATCTCACCAAGATATATCTTCCATAAGCCATATAAAGTTATAATAGAAGAAATAGAAGGTACGATTTATATCTACACCGACGGTTCTAAAACAAAACAAGGCTCACGATGTGGAATATACTTCAGAATCTTAAACCTAAACATAAAATGGGCTGTGAGTAATAGTGCCCGTTTAGTTCAAACAGAGCTAACGGGGATTCTCATAGCACCAAAAGAAATAACCAGAAACAATATCACTGGAAGGAACATGCTCATCTATACAGATAGCAGACAAGCACTACTTATCCTGAACAGACCACGAACTTACTCAGGGTTAGTACTAGAATGTCATGAAGCTTTGGCCGAAGTATTCATCAACATTGTGGTCACCTTAAGATGGATCAAAGGTCACATTACATCGAAAGGTAACTTTGCTGATTCACTAGCCAAGAAAGCAGCCAACCAAATACTTTTTGCACCTGGCCCTTCTATTGGCCTGACAAAATCGGTAGTGACAGACCCAATTAAAGAACATTCCCCTGTGAAATTCAAGGAAAGATGGGATGAAACAAGAAACCGTAGAGTTGCCAGGGAGCTCTTAAGTTATTATGACAACACTGCAGCAAACAAATACTTGACTATGACTAGACAGAATCTGCGCCTAGTCACAGGCATTCTGACTAGTCATTGCCAAGTACAGAAACATCTCCATATCATAGGGCTGTTAGAATCCGCAGTCTGCAGAGGGTGCAAACAAGAAGATGAGACTATCGAGCATATCATTTACGATTGCTTGGCGCTCTTATTTATCAGAAGATTTGTGTTCGGCGAGTATCGGCTAATACCGACCGATATAAGAAAAGCAGCTCTTGGCGACGTTGTCAACTACATTAAATCTGTAGGCTGGCTCACGAGCTAGGAGGTGCTTATCATCTTAGGAGGATGCACAATGGGCCTAATGAGGCCTAAGTGCCGTGAGGTAACCCATCCTCTAAACGATACAGATACAGAAAACAAGAAAAGCAGCTCAGTTAGTGTAGAAGCAGTTTGTCAAGAAACACCAGGTGCCCTTTTTATTGACGACGATAGAATAGAATGTTCCCTGGGGAAAGTTCCTCGATTGTTTTCTATTACTGTTTTATCGCCAATTTTAAGTCATATTCTTGAATAGTAGGGAGGAGAAGAACCTCGTAGAAAGCATTTGTTTTGTTGTCAAACTTTTTACCCAATCAAAACATAGAATATTTTGACAGAGTTCAAAGATCCAAAATGTTAAAGAAGCATATTAGTATAATATGTACCAAAGGACTAAAGTGCCACTTTTAATGGTATAAAATAATGTGTTATGGTAAAAAATTATGTTTTATGGTATAAAATAATGTTTTGTTCCGTTTTATTAGAAAATATATTACACACTTATAATTTATTGGTATGAAATTATTGCCAATATTTTTATTTTTAATTACTAAACAGTACTGTTGGGCAGATAAAATTGAGCTTTCAAATTATTACATAAATATAAAAATTAACTAAAAATCTGTCGAGATACATATTTACCAAATCATAAAACAGTAGGTCAAAATTTTTTTGTTTGGAAATATAGCATTTGGTGTTGACTTTGTAGTTGAACCACTGTAAAATGTTTTGAACTATTAATATTGCGTAAATTAGTATCTACGAGCATTTGAAAGAATCAAGGTGTTAAAGGCACCCTTAAACTGTCGCATAAACATCATCGGCTAAGCTGATAAGATAGCGAAGAAGTTGATTCCAAAGTCGAGTAGGCGTAGTGACACTATTATCAACATCAATTTAAAATATAAGTGAACTTTATGCACCGGCTTAGAGCATATAAATTTGGTCGTGAATCACCAGATTATGGACCATTATCGGCGGTTAAGTCGAACGCCAGTGGTCGTCGCTTGTTGTAGGCAATTTGTTTGGAATCAGAATCCGCAAGTGATACCTGATTCTCGGCCTTTGCTATAAAACCGACATCGTAAAAGTATTAAGTGCGCTTTCGGTAGTTACAGAATAGTTTTACAATGTTTTCTTCGAGCTTTTCCAAATAGACCACACATTTTGAAACATACATTAAATTCAAATTGTCCGTATTTGACTGTTATCCTGGTTGTAAATTAATTTTCTGTATTTATAGAGATACAGGTGCTTACATGGTATTTCAACACCCTGTGCATAATTGCTGGATATTTCAATTTGTATTATAGTTTCAAATAAAAGATATATACGATATATACCGGTGTATGTATACGAAAAAATAAAAAAATGGATGTTAACATTGGACAGCTATTATAGGATAAATACTATATAAGTAGACTGAAAGTGTTATATACACGACTAATAAAATTTAAGTGGAATGAGTACAAAATTGTGTAAAAATTTTTATTAAATATTAGGTTAGGCGCTTTCAGATTAACAAAGCCATATTCTAAGTCGTCTTAAAAGGCCTTACAAATTAAAATATTTAAATATTAAACATGAATAAAAACTTACGTCTATGATACCTTCCACATATAGTCAATTGGATTAAACATATAGTTGGTAACAACGAAAATAATAGAAAAATATTTAGGGGCGGTAATAAATAAATGAATTCTTTATTGCCTAACAGATATAACATCCAAAGATAGGACAAAATATAACATTAATAGATTTTTAAGAGTAAATATTGATAAGTACTAAGATAAATAATAATAAAAATATTTATATATATTAAGATAGTATTTTAAAAATCAAACAAAAAAACTTTTAAAATTATTGTAAATTAAAAAAATTATTTACTTTTGGACATATTAATAATATCACCCAGTACATGAAACAATGTGACAAATATAGAAACAGTAACAAAGTAACAAATTTAGTAAGAAACAGAATACCAACTTCATTTTAAAAGATAACAAAAATGCAATTTGATTAAATTTGACAACCAGGATTTTGTTCGAACATTAATAGAATTTTAATATAAAATTAGTTTAAAATTACAGTATAATTAGTTTTAATAAACTCACCTTTAATTTATAGAAATAACTTATTTTTAAAAGTAACTAAACCCAGTTTCTTTCTATTGGGCACAAGAAATTTGAACTTTCTAGATGGTATTAGAAAATGTAAAAAGTTGTTGATTTAACAAATGAAAATCGAGGAGGCTTGGTAGAATTTCAAAATGGAAGAGATGTAGTTGCTTTTTCATCCTAAAAAATTTAAAAAATAAGAAAGTATACCAAACCTAGTAACTATAATTTGTTGTAAAATTAGTAATAAGTACTTACTGGTGCAATTGGTACAATAAGTTTCTACCCATATATCCTTTACATTAGTGAAAAGTCATCATAAATTTTGGAAATGGAAGTATCATAAAAAGGCTCCTGTCTTTTTTGTCCTGGAATTCACAAGTTATGGATGGATACAACGTGGTTTTCTAAGATTCATCTGGATTTTCAATCTGCTTGATTGGCACTTTCCCTGTGAAAAGAAAAAAGAAGCAAGTAAAACACAATTTATGAACCCTGATGTAGTTGTAAAGGTACAAAATTTTTATATGAACTATTACTTACCATTTTATTTGTTTTTAATATTAATCTCATTCCATTTAATGATTTAAAAAGACACATTTTCTCGTTCATAATAAATACATAACCTATAAACTATAAATCACTTTTTTAAATTCAAAGTATATTCAAGAAAATATAACGGCAACGGCATTGCCAACGTATAATAAAAAATTTAGTCAGAGAAGGAGGGTTATTTAAGTCATTACCACTGTCCATAAAGTGTGTGTGAAGAAGAGTGAATGTTTTATTATAGAATTTTAAGATTTTGTTGTAATAGAGTCCAGAAATAAATGTTATTTTTTGAATTCTAATTCTTAGTTGGTATATTTTCTGTTGACTGGTTGGCTACCCTGAAATCCCATAAGATAAATTTATTCCATTCTTTGAAATTCATAATACGAGGGCCACTAAAAAAGTAATGAACCCAATTAAACTAAAATATTCCCTGAGATTACCTAAATTATGAAAATAGTTACAAAATTTAAATAATTAAGAGTCTCATTGCTAATTAATAAAATTTATTAAAAAATATAGAACACAATTTTAAATAAATTGCATTTTTGTGACAATGTTGAATAAAATATAAATTTAAGTAACACCGTCACAATATATATAAAGTAAAAAAAAGAAATGAACATAAAAATTATAAACTGGATTGACTCTGCGCAAAACATGTGCAAGTTTAAAAAAAATATATTATAATTCAGAAATAAGTACTAAGATAGTAATAAATATTAATAACAAAATAAATATAAAGCTTACTGTAAAAATTAAAATTAAAAACTGAGATTGACTATGCGCAAAACATGTGCAAGTTTTTCAAAAAATATATCGCAATTCAAACATAAAATATTAACATTTTGACACATAATTATATATTGATGATTTCATTAGCAGGTTAGTCCTAGGAATAGGAAGAGGAAACGTGTTGAATGTCCGTGCATTTTGTCGTGTTACTAAAAGTAAAGTCCTTCCAGTAGAATAGAACAATCAATTATACGAGGATATATCAGTATATAACGAGACTGGTGCTATAACTTCTTTCAGAGGTAACATTTTATAACCCAAAAAATGAGACATGAAAGCCTTATATTTAATGTACTACCCCGCAAGTAGGCTTTGATTTAACTTTTGACATTTGTTACAAATTAATTATTGAATTGTCAGTGTTTTGCGTACTGATCGAAAAATGAAAGTGGAGCAAAGATACGCGATAAAATTTTGTGTTCGATTGGGTAAAACACCAACTGAAACTTTTGAAATGATTAAAGGTGCATATCTAGATAATAGTTTATCACGATGTAGAGTGTTTGAGTGGCATAAAAAGTTTAAAGACGGTTGTGAATCAGTTGAAGATGAACCTCGTCCCGGTCGACCACAAACTGCGAGAAATGACACAAAAATTGCAGAAATTAACGACTTGATACAAAATGATCGCCGGATTGGCATATAACGAATTTCTGACAATGTTAATTTGTCTTACGGTACCACTCAAAAAATTATTTATGAAGATTTAGAGTACCGGAAGATCGCGGCAAGATGGATTCCAAAAGTGATGACCAATGAACAAAAAGCGAATCGAGTGACAATTTGTCAGCAGTGGAAAAGGCAATTGCAACGTAACCCACAGTTTTTAAATAATGTGGTTACATGTGACGAAAGCTGGTTTTATCATTACGATCCTGAATTGAAGTCTCAAAGTATGCAATGGAAGCATAAAGGCAGCCCAAGACCGCAGAAGGCCAAAACTGCTAAAAGCGCTGGTAAAGCGATGCACCTGATTTTTTTTGATAAATTTGGCGTTATTTACGATCACATTGTACCTAGAGGACATACAGTAACAGGGGAGTACTATTCTAATGTACTTCGAGGACCCTTAAAGGCAAAATTAAAGAAAAAAGGCCGCTTTATCAGGACTTTGGCTGGACGCTGCATCACGACAATGCTCCGGCTCATAGATCAATGATTTGTCAACGAACAATTGAAGAATTAGGGGTTAAAATTATGGTTCATCCCCCCTACTCTCCTGACCTTGCTCCACGTGACTTCCGTTTGTTACCTGGAGTCAAAAAAGAATTGAGAGGTAGAAGATTTGAGTCGGATTTAGAGCTCAACAACGCTGTGATGGGTATACTAAACAGACTATCAAAAAATGGTTTCTCAGAAGTTTATGATAAGTGGATAAAGCGATGGGATAAGTGTATTCAACAGAATGGAGAGTACTTCGAAGGATAGTTGTTGAATTTTTTTAAATAAATGTTTCGTTGTTATACTATAGCACCAGTCTCGTTATTTTCTGATACATCCTTGTATTATGAAGTATTTTATAAATTGTAGAAATTGACATTAATTTTCTTCTAATTTCAAGGGATTGTATATTATATCTATTACGCAGTACATTTTCATCAAATGCGTGGAGAGATAGATACCCCTAACCTTGTAATTTAAAAACTTTAAAAATTTGCGTTGCACCCTTTCAATGCTGTTCTTCTGCAACTCTGTCTTCGAATACCAAATCAGAGAAGCATATTCCAACTTGGAACGAACTAATGAAAAGTACAGTGACTTTAAGGCAGCTTCAGTCCTAAACTTTTGACAATTACGAAATAAAAATCCTAACATTTTATTTGCAGATTTAGTAATAGTATTAACATATACACTAAAAGTTAGCTCCGAATCAAATATAACACCTAGATCTTTAATTTGATCACACCTGACTAGTTCTTCATTATTAATGGTATAATTAAAATTTGTAATGTTGACTTTTCTGCTAAAACTTATAGCTATGCATTTTCGTATGTTGAGAAAGAATTTATTGCGCATACACCAATCATATAAATAATTTAATTGTTCTTGAAGGAATAAACAATAATGTATATCAGAAATTTCAAGAAATACTTTTAAATCATCTGCAAATAACAATTTGGAACAAACGATATAATCAGTGACATTATAGATGAAATACAAGAAAAGTAGAGGACCCATATTGGATCCTTGCCTATTCTGCGACCGGACAACCACAGTGATGATGATAAGTATGATCAAAGAGGGGTAGGTTTCACCACCATCTAAGAAGCTTTGTTTTGATTTAAATATTTTGTTATGGTGATCTTTTTTTTCAGTTTTGTTAAATTTGTATCAAACATTAGTTGTAATATGGTCGGTGAATGATCTATAACTTTACTTTTTAGGACTAATGGTACTAGCATGTCTTTAATTGGACATTTGGATTTTAAAAATATGTGATCAATACAATTTTTCGGTCGCGTTGGTTCATTTATAGTTAAAAGGTAGCCGAATTCGTGTAAAATATTGAGATATTTAGTACTACTTGTCAACAGCTAAAATGTTTATATTTATATCCCCAATAAAGAAGCAAAAATCATCTGGTTCGGTTTAAATAGTATCTAAAATATGTTTCGTTAAATTTTTGTATCGATGAGGGTGGCGACCTATGAGCAGCGGTGATAACAATACTTTCTTTCACCATCTGCAATAATACGACATCTTAAAAACCTTATATTTTGTATTATTTTTATTTTATAATCAAAATCATAATTATCTTTAACATACGTTAATATCCCATTATTTTGATTAAAATTAGCCTTACTAACTTTGTATCCTTGTAAGCTATACATAGTGTCTTGAATGGGTAAAACTAAATTTGATAGATTTTCACATAACTTTTTTTTTAAAAAATAAAAATTAAAAACACTACACATGACATGTTTCGAAGTATAACTTGTTTTTCAAATGTGACTAATTTACAATTCGGTGTTTAATATATATGCGAAATAATTTAACAAATGTTTAACAAATCTCACAGATTACATTTTATAGAATTTGAAATTGTAGATAAAAAACATTAGGGAGCAGACTAGTCAAATTATTCATAAAAAATTTATTAGACAACGGAAAAAATTAAAATCAAAAGCAAAACAGGATGATATCATTTTCACTCGTGCTGATGAGGGAAATACAGTTATTGCTATTAATAATATAGATTATATTGACAAAATTTTTTCATTTTTACAAGCATGCAATAATGATAACATACCTAAATTTGATCCAACAGATAAATATCAAAAAGAACTAAAAAGTAATATTCAGGAATTAACAGCAATTTTTGATTCTAGAGAAAAATTCAAACTAATACAAATGAACCCTCAACCTCTACAACTTTATTCTTTAATAAAATTACACAAAGAGAACTATCCTATTAGACCAGTTGTGTCATTTGTCACTGCTTCATCAGTTAAACTTTCACATACATTAATTAAACTTATACAAGAAAATTCTTATGAATTAACAGAAAAATTAAAAAATATTAAATTACCTAGTAACACAAAATTAGTATCATTCGATGTAACAAACTTATTTCCTAGTATATCTCCTAAAGAAACAGTTAAGCTAGTAGAAATCTTATTAGATCGTAATCAAGTCAATATTATAATCAAAGAAGAAGTCCCAAATTTGTTAAACATTTGCCTTAACCAAAATTATTTTCAATTTCAAAATAACATCTACTCAGCAAATGAAGGTCTTATTATGGGGAACCCATTAAGCCCGTTGCTTGCAAAAATATTTATGGATAATATAGAACATAAAATTCATAGCAATAATTTAAGTAAACATTGTCTTTATTGGCATAGATATGTTGACGATATACTGACTGCTTTTACTGGTACTACTAGACAGGTAAATTCTTTATTAATTTTTATCAATACTATCACCCTAATATTAAATTTACTATGGAAACAGAGAAGGATAATTCAATTAATTTTTTAGACTTAAATATTATTAAACTTAATAAAGGCCATAGTTTTGGGATATTTCATAAGCTATCACATACTGATATTACAATAAATAATAGTTCATCTCATCCATACAAACAAAAGCTGGCAGCATACAACAGTATGATCCATAAATTAGTTAATATCCCCCTTACCAAAGAGAACTTCACAAAAGAATTAAATATTATTAAACAAATCGCAGTAAACAATAATTTTAATTCAAAGTTACTAGACAACATTTTAGAGAAAAAACTTTTTAAACATGCTATTCAACAAGTTTATCCCATAATTAAAGATCAAAATTGCAGATATAAGACTCTTACATATATAGCAGCTCCTAGTGAAAAGGTATCATCATATTTAAAAAACCAAAATATTAACGTAGCTTTTAAAACCAATAATACGCTTGGGAAGTATATTAAAAACAATAAGGGTAAAATTAATCCTAATAATAAATCGGGGGTATATAAATTAAATTGTGGTAGTTGTCCAAAATTGTATACTGGTCAAACAGGCCGTACTTTCAAAAAGCGCTATTCCGAACATTATAATAGCTATACAAAAAACAAAAATGATTCTACTTACTCAAATCATATTTCAGCTGAAAATTATTCTTTTACAGATAACTTTGAAATTTTACATATAGAAAATAAGGGCATTAAACTAAACCATTTAGAAATATTTGCAATAAATAGATTTAAAAATTCAGATAACCTACTAAATGATCAATTAGATATTAATAACTCACCTTTATTAAATCTCTTTCCTAGTTTTCTGTGAGATAATCCCGGTAATGTTACTATCTTATTGTTATCTGATTGATATCATAATTACTTAAGTACCCTTATTTACTTTAAATAGTCAGTTTATTTTGTTATATTATTGATGTATTTTCTTAATTACTTTGTTTAGTTAAATTACTTCGCATATATATTGGACACCGAATTGTAAATTAGTCACATTTGAAAAAGAAGTTGTACTTCGAAACATGTCATGTGTACGGTTTTTAATTTTTTAATTTTTATTTTTTTAAAATAAAAGTTTTGTGAAAATCTACCAAATTTGGTTTTACTCATTCAAGATAATATGGATTTTCATCAATTAAAGACCGAAACAATAAATAATTATACATAGTGTGATTAAGTAGTTTTCAAGTTTTAGTAAATATCATACAATCAAAAGATATTTATATTAGATAAAATAATTTTAAATTCATCGCTGATTGCGTTTACGCTGCTTATATTGTATATAATTTTAAAGTTATTATTATAATTATTTATATTTAAAACTTGTTTATATTTATTTTCTGTATCTATATAGAAAAACGTACATATTTCAATTGTTTTGGTTCCGCGCCATAAGTAAATAATGTTAATAGCATCTCAATTTTAATGGAATTAAACTATAAATTACAATATACGTAAAAATATAGAAATGTAACCGTGCAGTAATGCACATCCCAAACCCAAACCATCGACTAAACCCACAAGGCATAAAAATCACCTTCCCTGCATACAGTACCCCACCTTCAGAATCAAACCAATGACTCGAAGTTATAACATGATACTATCGGAACGACACTAATTCAAATATCAATAATTTACCCCTCCCATAGGCCCCCACCACACCCCAGCGATGTCTTCGACAGGTAGAAGGCCCCCTCTACGTCGTCGATCTCGACTCGGAGGTGTTTCTTTACTCATTTCTCCACGGATCCTCGCACAAGCATCACAATTCCCACAGTACGACTAGATCAGGGTTCTGCTGTGCGTTTGCCGACGCTATCAGCTGATTTGGTGCCAAGTGATTAGATAAACTGTACCTACTGGCCGAGTTTCAAAATTATCATCGACGGCAGTGAAAGTGTTTGATCGTTATTGTGTTTCAATTAGTGGATGACTTCATGTGTGAAGAGTGACAAACAGTGTTTTATTTTTTTCTTTTTCCAAGGAAAATTTCTTTTCGCAAGGACTGTCGTTGGTGCGTGTACTAGATAAGAAGGTGAGTGGAAATATTTTGGTTATTTTTGCGGAAGATCGAGATAGGCGCGTAGAACGGAAACTGTACCGGAGATACCAATTGGCAGTAAGACAAGAAACCCACCAAAATTTATAAGTTTTCAAATTGAAACGGGACATTATTATTGCAAATGGATCAGAATTGGCGAAATAATTACAGTATATTTGAGGAAATGATTAAAGATAAAGACACTAATATTTGGAAAAATGTATACAGAAGATTTTAATTTGAACGGGCAACGTTTTAAAAATATTTTATCAAAATAATATAAAAATCTCCAAAAGCTTAACTTCAGATAAATAATAAGATGATTTAACCTCACCTTTTTATATCCAAAATCGTGTACTTATGTCGGTATAAGCCGTGAAAATTTTTCAAAAGAAAAATTATTTTTTTATAAAAAGAGTAGGCAGTAATTGATTTTTATAATTTTTTAGTACGACATGTTCTGTGACTAAAAGTAACGTTTTGAGATTGTTTTGATCTTCATCAGTAAATTGTAAGTGCATTAAACAAAAAACCCCGCAATACAAATTTAATGTTAAATTTTTAGAGTTTATGCTAAACACTTATTTTTTGAAATTGTTGATGACTTCTAAGGTTTATTCAGCAAAAAATCTAATTTATACAATTTGAATATAAATAATCTATTAATTCTTAAACGTCAAATCGGTATAATTTATTGGACATGGGTTACTTTTTTTGATTATATAGGGAGAAAGAAAATATGTTTATTGTCAAAGATACATTATGGACAAACACGTGAAATATATAAAAATTTAAAGAGTGGAAAATGACCTAAAGTCGATGTCAAAAGGGAAAAAAGATTAAAAATTCCAATGAAATGATAAGGACACAAATTTTTGTAAAAATGTGTATATTGGATTTGAATTTGAATGAATACGAGTGGCAATGTTTTAAAAATATTTTATCAAAACAAAATAAAGGTTGGGACATGGTTATAGTCTATTTTTATGTATAAGAGAGTATTAAAATAATAAAGCGTTCGTAATCCAGAGGCGTACCACTTCTTTTAGTAGACAGTTAAAATATTTTTTGAAGTTATTCCTCGAGTATACACTTATATTTTCACCTAATTAACCTGCTTATAATTTCTAAACAGCTGAAGGTAAAACAGTGCAATTTTTTTTAAAATGTTTTATTTTTCCACAATGTATGTTAAGAACATTGTGTCAAACGGGTTATGTAGGTATAAGGGTTTAAACTTTGACTTTTAAACAACGTTACGTTCATAAATAATAATTTTAATATAAAAACTACTTCTTACCTACAAATCAGAAGATGAACTGTCGCAACCAATATTTACAATGAGTGGCTCGATCATTTCATCAGTAATATTGTCCAACTTCCACATTTTCTCTTCTTCTTTAATCGTATGATTTACTGCGTTTTCCCAGTTTTCAGGCTTCACATTATTTACAGCCTTCAAAAACAATTGTTTAACATCACTCATTTTAAAAGAATTATTTTTTCTTGAAACTTCTCCCTTTATCTGTGCCTATATCAGTTCAATCGGGTTTACTTCGCAATGATATGGTGGTGATCTAACCACCGTCATCCCACGATTTTTTGCAATTTCATCAATTTCATATTTTTTTAATTTCTCCTTATGAAGGGAACACAAATGATACAGTTTTTTTCTCACAGAACCGGGATGGAATTTAATATTCTTTGAATTTAGCCAATTCTGTAAATCTTTTTTTAACCACTTGGTTGTGGGCATTTTTTCTATAAGTCTCGAGTGATAACTTGCATTATCTATTACTATTATACAGTTCTGAGGAGGAAGAAGATCTATAATTTGTTCGAACCACTCTTTTAAGACATCAGCATTCATGTCCTCATGGTAGTCACTGGTACGAGTAGATTCAAAAGTCAATAAACCACATTTAACAAAACCGTTTGAACTACCGATGTGTACTATTATTAGTCTGCGCCCCTTTCCTGATGGTGGATTTAAACCAGTAGATAAAATATTTAAAAAAGCCTGTCTTCGACTTGTAACAGTTTCATCTTGCCAAAATTTATTTGGTTTATGTCCCTCGTTGATCCATGTTTCATCTAAATAAAATATATTTCTTCTTTGGTTTCTCATTTCTTTTATAGTCCTTAGGTAATTTCTTCTCCATACTACAATATCGCGTCTTTCTATTAAAATAGACTTTCTGGAATGCTTTTTCCATGGAAAACCTATTTCTTTTAAAAGTTTCCATAGTGTGCTTCGACTCTTTTCAGGGTAATCCTTATCATCTCGAACCGTGGCAAGAACTTTGTTTACTGTCGGAAATTCTTTTCTAAAGAAGAACGCATGCACTTTCCTTCGAAGTCTTTCTTTCAAAAGATTTTCTAATTGAAATTTTGGTTTTCCTGGAGCTTTACGTGCTGTTTGAAACTCGCCACATTTCTCTTTTTTAACAACTCTGTAAATCGTAGATTTCCCAACACCAAGCGTACTACTAATTCCACTGTGTCATCAACACTCTTACATGTTTGTCTGTAAATGATTTAAAACAATTAAATATTAATGTTTTTTCATTAACTGTTAAAGGACCGATTTTTTGTCGTTAACGCGGCCCTTCCAAATTTTCCATGATCACACTAGAATTCACACTACACCTTGCAATTTATGATTTTTACTAATTTATAAAATAAAACAAGCAAGAAAAAATATTTAATTTGAACCCGGGCCTTTCGCATAAATGGCAAGTGCCATGATCTCACCACCATCGAGGGTCTTGACATTTTTGCTGTAGTATTCGTAATTAAATTGATTTCAAATATTAAAATTATCGAATTATTTATAATTACAAAATATATGAAAATAGAAATGGTATTATGTATCGATTCTTCACAAGAAAAAACTCATTTTAATGTATATTTAATCTCAATTACTAAAAAATATACTGACAATTAGTTTGACAGAATTGTCCCTTATTTAAAATTTTAAAAATAATAATAGTCGGGTGACCAAAGTATGAACTTTGATTGGTGTAGATTTTTTATGTTCTAACTTATGTTCTCACTATAGGTCATTCACTGAATTTACACCTATATACAATTAAGAAATAAATGAAAGATTTGACTGGTCAGTTGTATTTCAAACAGTTACTCATGGGTGGCATTATTTTGTATATTGCAAGGGGTTTTTATAGAAACAAAATTAATATAAATTTTAGGTATTTAATTTTGCCTCAGAAAGCTTAAAAGAGATAGTTACATAATTTTGTTGTTAATTAATAGTTTATTCAGAACAAAAATTTTAATAAACATACACAGTTTTACCCTGCGATTAAGTAAGTACGATGATTAAAAATAACATAACTTTTAAAATTCTATATTAAACAGTGATTATTATAAATAATTGTCTTTTGACATACCTATAAATCTTCAGCATCACTCTCAAAATTTGTGTTTAGCGTCGCTGTCATCATTAAGGGATATAATTATAGGGTTAATTTCCTTTATCCTGTTTTCACGTGTCCACCAGTGGTCAATTAATTTATCACATTTTTGAAAAATTTCTGGGGTTGATGTATCCAGTGCTTGTTTCCATATTTCCCTTACTGCTTCGTCGCTGTAACCATTAATTCCAATATGATTGCCATAATACGTTTTACATATACCCCAAATGTGTTAGATGGGGTTAAACTGACAATGGTACGGTGAAAGACGTAACACATTGACCATAACTATGTATGACTTGATCTATCATATAAATTTGTGGTGGTTTATGCCGTTTGGCTAAATTTAACAACTCAGATTTAAGGGCGTATTGTGGAAATGCAACATTTTCGTTACGTAGCCATTCTTGTATTTTGGCTACAGTCCAATTCTGTCTTGGCGATTTGTTAAGTTCTGTGTGATAGCTCGCATTATCTAACACTATAACAGACGGTTCACTTAAAATTGGTATTAGTTTTTTATTTAACCATTTGATAAACATATCCGAGTTCATGTTATCGTGGTAGTCTTCTGATTTTGATTTAGAGGAAAATATTAATCCTGCACCATCCAAACATCCATTCTTTCCGCCTGCGTGCAAGATTATGTGTCGTTTTCCCTCACCATAAGTATGTTTTATTGATTTTATATCTTCATCTTGCCATATTCTTTTCGTCCCACCTTTGGAAAATATCCAGGTTTCATCCAAATATATAAACGAAGCTCAATTCTCTTTTAAACGAGTGTATTCTCTTAAAAAATGAATTCTTTTGTGAACAACATTATTTTGTTTACATAAAGCTTTTCTATTATCTTAGCATACTTTTTCGTTTTGTTGTCTGTGCGTAGATAAGCTTATATCCTCGTGGGTGTAGAAAAATAGTTTTTTTAATATATTTGTATTAAATGAATCTTCATTAATAATATTTGATCTGGACCTTAGAGCCAAAATTTTACAGGAGATCTTGTTGAAACTTTTGACTGCCTGTATTTTTAGATGAACTTAATTTTGGTTTTAGAAATATATCTCGAAAACTAAACATAATAGGACTTAATACTTAGGACTAATGGAAGAAGCAGGAAAAATTATGTAAGAGTAACCAAAAACTTGAAAACGAAAAAAAAGTGGACTTAATACTGTTTGGCTCTGAGGTCCTGCAATGATTATAAATATTAATTTTGTTTCAAACGGTTGCTATTTTGTAAATCTTATGTATTTCACATTTATTATAAGGCTTCGAAGATTGCAATATACTTACTGGTATTTTATTATTTGTACGATAAAACTGAATATACGTATGCAGGACTGTTATTGAAAGGATTTTAATTTTTAGCTGAAAATGCTAAAATTTTATTAATTTAAATAATTATAGTCCTTGATGACTAATGATTTAAAGTGCCCAATTATAAATGAATCCTTATAAAAACATAACTTTCTAAAAATGATTAATCATATATATGAAACAACATTGATCATCACAACAAACATTGTAATATTCTAGTATTTTTATAAAGAAAAACGCAGTATTTACAAATGGCCTAGTTTTTTTTAAAATTTCATTAAAAATAAAAAATAACTACAAACACAATCTAGATAATATTAGACTTAATTTGTATCATATTAAGTTTATGTTGATAACTGGTTTTATACAGGGTGTCCCAAATAAGAGTTGAGGTTTTCACTAATTGATTTCGTTTATCCAAAAGTTTATTCACATTTTATCAAATCTTTATTTAAAAACTGACATTTTTACTGAAAAACTCGAAAATCTGTGTTGTTAAGAAAACAAAAGATATCAAACTATACATTTTTAAAAAGTAGATGAATCTCTCTTTTGAATGTCATCAAAATATACAGGGTGTTTCATTTAAAATAATACATATTTTTTCCATTCAAGTTGAGCAACATTAGTGGACGTGATAAATTTTTTTTATAAACGAATGCAATTAGTGAAAAGCGCCCATCTCTTTAGAGCAATTAATAAGCTGTGCATTTATATTTAAAATCGATCACTCTTATTTGGGACACCCTGTATTTGTTGTGGAACTTTGTTATAATATTTTGATCCGTAAAGAAGTGCAAATGTTTTAATAATAAAATTAAAAAAAATTAATCTCATTGTGAAACACTAGGAAATAGATAAATTTTTGAACATATTTCATTCCATTTTAGTTTAATAATATTTTAAATAATATAAAAAATAAAGGAACATTTGTGTAAACAAGAGAATTTGAATATAGATAGATATGTTTAACGAATATACCAAAAACTTCTAAAACTATTTATCTAAATTAAAGAATTTAGTTTTTTTTTTTACTAGAAATAACTGGAATAATGGGTCAAACAATTTTATTTTCAGAATAATGTTATGACAAATATTTGTGATAGTTATTTCGCAGAAAAACCATCTGTATCTGTGAATTAAGAAACTTTTAATGTAATAAGTGAAATCTATGTGTTAAGTGTGAAAAATACAGAACAAATAGTCCATAATTAATAAGCAAACTTAACAAGTTAGTACAAGCCATTTAAATAAGAACTAATGTATTTATTTATAGGAGAAAATAAAATCTAATTGCAATGTATATTTATTTGCAAAAATACAAATTATTTGGTTTTGAGAAATCTGTTACTTTTTCTTTCAACCAGCAATTGTTTTAACTTCTTTGGGGTTTATGAACTATTTTCTTTTAATACTCCCTGCACCATATTAACATAATTTTAAATTCAATTGTCATCTTTGCTTATTTAAGCATTTAATGATGTTGATTATATCTAAGTTAAAAATGTTAATTTTAGTAAGCACAAAAAAAATCTGATAGGATCAAGTGCGGTGGTCTGAATGGCAAAATTATCCAGTTTTTTGCAAAAACCAAGCTCATATGCTATTCTGAGTATTAATAATGACTGATTATCCCATAGCTATATCTACTTGAATAGTAAAAATTAACATTCCTGTATTTTAAATACTATAAGTATGGATTAGTGTTATATTTTAGAAAGTTAATTCACCTACTAAAAGAATATAAATAAAGTAGTTGCAATTTAATAATTAAAAAGTATGATATACAAATTTTTTTATAACTTCAAATAAACCGTGTTTACCAGTACTAAAAATTAAAAATCATTTTATTTATTTTATTCTGTATAGTTCAAATATAATACTATTTTTCTCTGTGTAGAATTTGTCGTAAAGGCTAAATTGAAGTGCAATTTTCAAGCAATTACAGAGGATTTGAATATTATCATCCGATTTACTTGCCGGTAGCCCTGATTTACTTGGAATAATTAAATATTTTAGACTAATACTTCCTGTTTGTAGTCTATACTTTAGTAATCATTAACAAGATGTTTAAGTAGATTTTACAACAAAATTTCTAGATTTACCTGAATATTGAATTAGATGTCTACGTACAGTTTGAATATTCATAATGACCTGATGAACTATTATTCAGTAAAACTTTTCGTCCTTTAAATGTATTTGTGAGTGAGAGGTTAGTGGGAAGAGGACGTGCCAAAAGGAAACATTAACTTCTTATTTTGCCAACGTTTCGACATTTATTTTTAGTCTTTTTCAAGGCTGAAAATACATAATAGGTTTTAATAAAAAAAATTGTAAAAACTATGGGATTTACATAGGTGTCAATGTTATAAATTGTATATAGGTGTCCAAAATATACAATGTAAATGGTTATTGTTAATTCTCTCATGCTAACAATGATTGTTTAATTGAAATATTTATCTAACTCCTGCCGATTGCTAGTTATGAATGCAATGGTTTATATATTTTGAGGAGGTTTCATTTTAAGATCAATTGAAAATAATATTAAGAATGATCCAAAACAATTCTGGTCATACATACATTCTAAAAATTCTTCCTATTCCATACCCACTACTGTTGAATATAATAATGAAATAAATTCACGAATCTACCATTGATTTATCTTTGAGTCACTTCAATTCTCTATCTCAAGATGAAGTTATTAGAGCCCTAAAAAAGCTTAAGTCCAATATGTCAATGTCAACTGACCTTATTCCTTCGTTTCTTGTCAGAGACTGTGCACTAATTTTGGCCACTCCGTTGAAACATATTTTTGATTTAATTTTGAAAACATGTATTTTTCCTACTGCCTGGAAAATTTCCAGAATTACTCCGGTACATAAAAAAGGTAGCAAAAATGATGTTTGTAATTATCGGTCCATAAGCATTCTTTGCAATTTTGCTAAAGTATTCGAAATAATTACTCACGATCGTATTTCCAAACATGTTTCCCGTCTTATATCTTGTGACCAACATGGATTCATTAAAAATAGATCTATAGTTACAAACCTTGTATGTTCGACGTAATTCATTTCGGAATAGAAGAAGTCAAGTTGATATAATATACACAGATTTCTCCAAGGCCTTCGACAAAATTGATCATTCCATCTTGCTCCACAAGTTAAGTTCCATTGGATTATGCGATCAAATCATTCAATTGATTGGTTCGTATTTGTTGGGTAGGCATCAATATGTTTAATATCGTGGTTACAGGTCAAAAAATTTCGAACAAACATCAGGAGTTCCGCAGGGATCAATTTTAGGTCCTCTTTTATTTATAATTTTTATAAATGATATATTTGCTAATATCGAGCATGTTAAAGTTTTAATGTAAACCGACGACCTAAAATTATTGCTTGAAATCAATTGCTTGCGACTTAAAAGTGTTTGTCCGACATTGCGAAGTGATGTCTAGATAATTCAATTCCTCTAAATCCTGAGAAATGTTCCGTAATGTCCTTTACTAAAAAAGTAACACCTATCATTTTTGATTATAAACTACAGAACATTGTTCTAAATTAGTGGTCGCCAACCTGTCGATCGCGAGCTACCGGTAGCTCGCGGAGGCAATTCTGGTAGCTCTCACAACGATTTTTATTTAAAAAATACAAACTGCAAAAATCAGAGAAGCTTCCGAAAATTCCACAAAAAATCTAATTGTCATAATATTAAACATAAACAGCGGCAACGTTGCGGTGAGCGATCTGCCGCTGACGCCATCAAGCTAGAACCGACCAGCCGGACCAGCGCGTTAGTGTTCGAGAACGATCAGGATTGCTTTGAACGGGATAAATACGCACGGCGCGGCGACATTGCGCTTAGTTTAAAACTGAACGCGTAACCAACGTCCAGCGGTTGGGTTAGTAGAGAACAACAAAAAATAATATTATGGCAAGCAGTTGTAAGAAGGTAAAGACATACCACTTTCATTCGGAATGGGAAGAACAATAGTTTTTTACAGAAGTTAAAGATAAAAATGTGTGTTTGTTATGTAATACTTCGGTCTCCGTTGCTAAAAAAGACATCATAAAACTGTACATTCAAATTTTGAAAAATCGTTACCACTACATTCTGCCGCCTAAAAGGAGAAACTGAAACAGTTAAAAAAGCAGTTAATTGGACAACAATCAATATTTTTAAGAACAGTCGACAAAAATAAGGCTGCAACTGAAGCATCGTACCGTGTGTCCCAGATAATTGAACAAAATAAGAAACCTTATGAAGACGGGGAAATGACAAAACAGGCGTTTTTAGAAGCTGCTGATTCGTTATTTGCCAACTGTAGAAATAAAGACGAAATAGTTTCAGCTATAAAATCTATGCAACTTTCTGCTAATACAGTGATGAGACGTGTAGAAGTAATGAGCAATAATATTGTTTTACAGTTAAGAACTGAGTTAGATAACTGTGTTTATTTTTCACTTCAACTGGATGAATCAACAGATGTCGTTGACACTGCCCAGATGGCCGTATTCGTCAGGATGGTTTTTAGTGATTTAACGATTAAAGAAGATCTTTTGAAGTATATTCCACTGAATGGACACACTACTGGACAGGAGTTGTTTTCTCATTTAAAAAATATTATTTCTTTCGAGAAAATTTCAATATCGAAAATGGTAGGCTTGACAACCGATGGCGCTCCAGCTATGGTGGGTTGTGATAAGGGTCTGGTGGCGTTATGTCGTAAAGATGAAACTTTTCCGCAATTTCTCTGTTACCACTGCATTGTCCATCACCAAGCATTATGTGGAAATTTCCTGAAACTAAACAACGTTATGAAACTGGTGGTAAAAATTGTGAACAAGATTAGAGCTCAAGCGTTACAAAGAAGAATATTCAAAACCTTGGCCGATGAAGTTGACTGTCAATACGGGGACCTACTCCTTTACTCTGAAGTCCGATGGTTAAGTAGAGGACGGATGCTGAAACGTTTTAATGATGTCCTATCTGGCATAGTTCAATTTTTCAAACAACGCGATGAACCGACTCCGGAACTAGAAAATTCAATTCGGCTTAGAGATTTTGGTTTTCTCGTGGACATTACAGAGAAATTTAACGAACTTAATTTGCAGCTTCACGGGAGAGACAAAGAACTAGCGGAAATGATTTCTGATATAAAAGCATTTATCAAAAAGCTGGAGTTTTGAGAACAAAACCTAATTAACAGCGATGCCAAGCATTTTCCTATTCTAATAATAAATAATAATAAATAATAATGTTTATTCAATTCAATTCAGTACAGTACATAAATTCAATAGTAAATATAAATATAAGGATAGATACATAAAAGTTAGGATAAATACAAGTAACATATTATTAAAAAGACTTAGTAACTACCTCATTAAAATAATACATACTAAGTAGAGGGTGAATAAACAAAGTTAAGCCACAGAAGTAGTTTTTAGAACTACTTGTATTGTGACCTTAATACAGTTTGTTTTGCCTTTTTTGGGCGACACAAACAGGGTTTTTGTCAAACCCAGTGAAAAAAAAAATATATTGTCAAATCCAGTTTAAGACACATTCGGGGTATAAGGACAAAATAGAGGTAAGTTAAAATTAAAATTAAAATATCAGACACATAATCTTGCAGACACATATTCTTGAAATGGCTACTTTTGTCACTGTAGAGTTTGATTTACTATATCGGTAAAAAAGCGTCTCTCTGTTTCCATAATCCATTTTTTAATTCGATTTTTATATAAATTAAAACTTTTTGAGTTTTTTATATCATTAGATAACAGCACGTAAATTCTTGGGGCTAAATAGTTAGTATTTCTTTTCCCGATAGTTTTTTCACTTCGTGGGAAAACGATCCCTTCATATCTCCTAGTATTATAAGAGTGTTCATGATGTACAAATTTTATTTTCTTTCAGAAAAAATATGTCAAAATCCATTAGAACCCTATGACAGCAAATATCATGTAGAAATAGTCTCTACCCTGAAGAATAACTTTAAAAATCGTTTTAAGGATTTCAACGAAATAGCTTTAGTAGCGAAGTTTGTTGTTTCACCCTTTATGGAAATTGATATCCAACAGTTTGCAACTTGTGTTATGCAGAACTTTGGCGAAGACATCGCTGCAACAGAAATGGAAGTAATTGAG
Organism: Psylliodes chrysocephalus; assembly: GCA_927349885.1. Lineage (NCBI taxonomy): Eukaryota > Metazoa > Arthropoda > Insecta > Coleoptera > Chrysomelidae > Psylliodes > Psylliodes chrysocephalus. Next base: position 119,568,350 of record OV651813.1, on the reverse strand, counting down.
TTTTAAAATGATTTAGCCTTAAAATCGTTAGTCTCAAGTACCAAATGTATCTGGCCTATTGTAAGTAAAAACAAATATTCAGTTCTATGCCGTGTTGCCTTGAAAGTGAAAGCATTATTCAGTTCAACCTATTTGTGTGAATCTTCTTTTTCCAATATGAAGTTTATTAAGAACAAATATCGCAATCGACTTACAGATGAACATTTGGATAATTGTATTCGAATGGCTGTATCAAATTATACTACAAACATTAAAAAAATTATCGATGAGTCTGAGTGTCAGCCTTCTCATTGAACGTGCTTTTTTATTTTTCAATGTTTATGTTCATGATAGTGCGTTACTTTTTTGTTGTTATTATTAACTATTTTTAAATCTTACGTGACATGCCGTTGTGGCTGGATAAAAGTTTGTGTTTATTTTTCAAACACCTTCGTTTGGTAGGTAGAAATGTAGCTATGAACAAGTACGTACTAGTAATATTATTTATTTTTTATTAGTTTATTATTAGTACCTATGTATTATGTATTACCAGTTAAATAGTAAAATAAATACATATAATGATAAATTAACTGTGGATTATTTCATTTACGTTGCGTTACGTGGCTTCCGTGTGGGTAGCTCGCTGTTCATTCCAAAATTAACAAAGTAGCTCAACACATTGAGAGGTTGGCGACCACTGTTCTAAATCGACCCGAATGTATAGGAGATCTCGGAGTTTATTTTGATCCTGAACTAATTTTCGTTAAATACATTGAAACGATGTTATCTGCTGCTAACAAGAGCTTAAAGTTTGTTATTCGAAGCTGTAAAGAATTCCGAGACATATTCACCTTAAAAATTCTATATATTAGCTTTGTACGGTCAAAACTTGAATATTGTTCTGTTGTTTGGAATCCCGTGCATAACATTTATACTGACTTACTCGAAAAAGTTCAAAGAAAATTCATGAAATCGGCTTCCTACATTTTAGATGGTATATACCCTACAAGGGAATATCCCCACGATTTACTAATATCTAGATTCAATCTTTCAGAGCTCGTGATACGCAGAAATTTCCAACAGGTACTCCTACTTTATAATCTTTTAAATGGCTCAGTCGACAGTATTGATTTATTAAATTACGTTAATCTAAAAATCCCCCGTGCTGTATTAAGAATTTACTTGAGTTTCTACATGCCAGCTTCTAGAACTAATGTTTTGAACTCATCTCCAATGTACCAATCTATTCAAAAATATGAAATACAAGACAGTTTGGACATTTTTGCATGTAAAAAATATATGATTAACAATGTTTTTTCTTCAACAATGTAAAAAAATGATGTAAAGCATGTAATGCTATGCTGCCGTCCTAAAAACAGATGCCGTATCTACTGAGAGCGTCAAGCGGTGAAAATGAGGTTTAAAGTTATTTTCTTAGTCGGTAAAAGTATTCAGATGCGGCTAATTATGTGATTTTTAATATTTTGGAAACATATACGGCGGCATTTCTACTTGCTAAGAAGTTAATTTAGCTTGCCATGAACCTACTGATGCGAAAACTTCAAAATCCGACTTTTTGTAGATACGGCATCTATTTTTAGGATGGCAGTATGTAGACAACCATTTTTTTTATCCTGTGTTCAGTCAGTTTTTTTTTTCTAGATGTTTACATTGTATTATATAACTTTTTAACAATTTTCTATTTTTATTCTAATGTTTTGTCTTTCCCACCCAGTAAATGGTGTTAGAGGAGATACCTGCTGTAAATTTCCATTGAAACTAAACACGAGCGCCGAAAGCAATACCTCTTTAAAAAATTAAATAACCCAAATATTATGTAACATAAACACAAGTTCCTCCACCATTTTATGCGATATGAAATTAATACAATTTCCTAGATATTTTTATTTAATAAATTTCACAATAATTATTCGGAATCCTTTCAAATGAACATATCATCTACAATACAAGCACCATTTTTAAATCCGTCAGAAAGAAATTTCGTGGTTTGTCGTACTTAATTATTAATCTCTAATAAATCATTACAACAAATCCAATATATTTAATCTTTCCCATATTATAACCGCACTCACACACACACACGTCTTTATCTTTATGTAAGAGAAAATAAGCCAACATTAGAAAGGATGGAATTGAATATGAATATTGCAAAACTGTTTATCTTCATTGCCGCTAATGTGGTTTGGATTAAATGGAAATTATTTATTCACAATAAGTCACAATCTACAAGGTGATTGTAAAAATTATTAAGTTCAAATATCGTGTCTTGGAGTACCAATCCTCTTATAATAAATACTCAAGGTTTTTTCTTCTGTTAAAACGAGTGAGATTAATTTTAGATTAAAATACAGGAAACATGGAAGAATGATATCAAATTTGTTTCTTTTAAATGTATTTCTCAATGAATACAGTGAGAAAAAAAAGTAACTTTATCCAGATTAAAATTTTTATGAGCATTTCCAGGTAAGTACCCGAAAGTTTGACCTGTTCTTTGGGGAAATATCAACTGGTTAAATGAAATGAAAAATAATGAACAACTTTTTAATTAAATAATAATGGAGAATATTTTGTATAATTGAGAACAGAATTAAACTTATTCATTAATGGAGTCTAATGTTGCTATTATAAATCTAATAATAATAATTTTATATTACACTTCACACAGAAAATATGGTCTATGTATAATAAGAGGGTTATTTAGCTCAAATAAAATATTTTCTAACAAAAAAATTTGTTACATGTAGAGAATTTCAAATGAAAAATAAAAAAAATTAACTTGCCAACAAAAATGAAAATCAGTCATTATCATCCAAAATATCATAATCGTCGTCATCACCATTAATTGTTATTATGATTGGACTTATAATCGTCATCACTGTCATCACTATTGTTATTATGATTGGATTTATTTCGTTTATTTTATTTTCACGAGTCCACCAATCTTCTATTAGTTTCTCGCACTTGGATATACAGTTCCGCCACACTTCTGGAGTTGCAACTGAAAGTGCTTTTCGCCAAGTTTCCCGAACTGCGTCGTCACTATAACCATTAGGCCCAATATGGTTGTCATAAAATTGTTTTGCTATTCCCCATATATATTCGATGGGATTAAACTGGCAATGATACGGTGGCAGACGTAAAACTTGATGACCGTAACTTTCAATAATCTGATCCACAACAAAGGTTTTTGATTTTGCGTGTATATTTGCCAAGCGTAATAATTCTGATTTTAATATATATTGAGGAAATGGTATATGTTCCTTTGTCAACCATTCTTTAATTTTATTAACAGTCCAAGAATACGTTGGACTTTTGTTTAATACTTCAAAATGGTAAGGTACATTGTCTAAAATAATTACGCTGGGCTCACTTAAACCTGGGAGTAGTTTTTCGTGCAACCATTTTACAAATATTTATGTGTTCATATTATCGTGATAGTCACTGGATTTTGATTTAGATGAAAATATTAAATCAGCACCTTCTATAAAACACGATTTCTCTCCTACATGCAGGGCCGGATTTACCTACGCCCGAATAAATTTGCCCCCCCCCCCCCCCATCATACACTGATAGAAGGATTTTGTTGTCTGAAATAAAATTTATTGAGAGTTAATAAATATCTCATTTTGTACCATGTTCAAATGAATACTTGTTAACAGAGAACTAATCATTTATTTAAAGACAATTCTTTGATTATTTATAATATTAAATATTAATTACCTTTTCCAATTTTGTTTTTGTGTTAGCACTACAGGTTTCGCCCCTTAGTGTTAACACAAAGCAGAATTTTAAAAGGTACATACTATTTAATATTACAAATAACCTCAATCGAATTCAGGGCCAATCAAATGAAAATAATAATTCTTTCAGCCAAGTGAAGAATCAGTTTTATGTAGAAATAAAAACTACAACTATATAATACATAAAATGTGAACAATGCAGATATATAAAACCTTACAAAGCCTTCATTCTTGCTTTTTTTCAAACAAATTTGTCTATGATGTAATCGTAGGAAATAGATTGTTTCTTAGTTCTTGAAGAAAACCACACAGAGTCGTAATAGGCAACTATTTTCCCTAGCTCTGTGGTTTCGTACTGCAGCGTTACATTTACTTTATGAAACCTTTCCAGAATTGAGCCCCAAAGTGCTGCTATAATGATTGTCTCAAGAGAACTTAGCTTTTCATTTATAGTCTTGGCTTCATTTCGTGTGGAGTGCCTCTCGTCACAGTCATTAGCAATTTATCTAAACTTTTTAAAATTCCCTCTCTGCTTTCATTAACAGCTGAGCAGGCGTCGTGACGAGCAGACCACTGAGTCTTTGAAAGGTTTTGCAACTTTAATGCACAGTTTGTCGTCAAAATAGTCCATCTATTTGGTGATGCGCTTAAAAAGTTATACAGCTCCTGGGGCAATCCAAAAAAAGAAACAGCCTCCTTGCATGACTCAGCTGCACACGAGCCTACAATGTTTAAGGAATGCTCAGAACAAGGTACATACTCCGCCAGAGGACTGAGCTGTTTGATACGAGCTTGAACTCCAGAGTAAATGCCTGATATATTCGAGGCGTTATCATATGATTGACCTCTACAATTGGAAATGTCAAAATTAAATTTTTCAAAAAGGCCCAATACTGTTTTTACAATCTCTTCTGCTTTGTGACCAACATTTGGCAAAAAACAAATAAATCTCTCAATCGGCATGCCATCAATAGCAACATATCTAATTACGAAGGTAAGTTGGTCCGGCGTGGAGTCTAATACAATGTCAAAGTATTTTGCTTCTTGAACTTCTTTCAAAATTGTGTTCCTAACTTCTTCTACCATAAGGGCGATAAGTTCTTCATAAGTACTTTTCTAAATGTACGACGTACTACCCGAACCTTGGTCCCGTATTGACGTAAATGTTCGGCCATAAAAAGGTCGAATTAGGCTAGAAATTTCAGAAGTTCAATGAAGTTAAGTTTATCTAAGGGTTCATCAGATTCTGGAAAAGACAACCCTTGCACAGTTAAATATTTAACAGCTGCCACCACTCTCTTAAGTACCTCCTTCCAATAGTGGACTTCAAGTTCTAGAGTTCGGTAAGTCTAACATCAACATGATCTTTCAAAGAACTCCTAATTTTTAGTTTTTCCTAACTGTTTTTATGGTTAAAACTGTTTTCATGGTCTTTTACACGTTGATTAGCATTTTTCCAGTCATTGAAACCTTGTTATCCAACTCGTCATACACGAAAAGCAGAAAACAGAACCTTTTGAAGGTGAATAAACGATCCTCGCTCTGTTTTTTCTCCATTTCGAAGTTTTTTCGTAAACAAACTCTTATAAAACGAATTTTATCTGGATACGGTCTTTTGGATTCATTAAAATCGGAGTCAGTATTTTGCTTTACACTACTTTGGGTACAAATATAATCTTAGTTCATAAAGCCGGGTCGGAACTGAAAAAGTCTGCATTACCACTATCACGTTCTACATAAACTCCGTCTTCAGCATCAGCAGATTTATTTTGAAGTTCTGGTACAAGATCGGGTTCAAAAGCAACTTCTTCGGCATTGGAACTGTTAGAAGCGTCATGGGAAACAGCTTGTACATTTTTACTATTACCATAATTACTAACTTGACTTCGAACATTTCGCGAAAAAAAGTTGTTATTTTAGGAACTTTTTTAATAACTTTTTCATTTTCCTCATCTTTTTCTTCAAGCCTTTTTCTAAACTCTGCGCCACTAGGTTTTGATTTAAAGCTCATTATTAAACATGATTACTTTAACAATAATAAATACTTATTTCCAACAACAAAGTAATGCCGTATGGACCACACTGTAAAAGTTGAATAGAAAACAGCAAATCAGCATTAGAAAACACGCGAACAAAGCACTGATTTAAGACAAAGCACTGGGGTGACTTGACTAGTGACAACGACCCACGACAACGACAAGTGGCTAACTAACTGCTGGTGAGATCAGGTGACAGACAGAGACAGGAGAGTTTAGTGGCGCGTGTGGTAATGGCGGGGGGTAGGTTGACTTCACCTAGCAGCAGTAGCCAGTCACAAGATTCTAGAGAGCCAGCATCCACTTTGTCTCCCAAGCTTCCGCATGCGCAAGAATTGTTGTTGGTCTATATTAAAGTGATACAGGAACCTGCGGAACGTTTACCTTGTTTGATAAATAATAGTTTTTAGAGGTTATAAACAAATTAAAATTAATAATGTTACTATAAATCCTTACAATTTATATTCCCATCGCAAACTAACAGTGACATAGAATCTAAAAAAGCAAACATACAATAGGAAGATGAAGCAACAAGCAACGAGTACTCGTAGAGTGGCGGCTTCGCCGCCACCAAAAAATATCTATCCATACCTGGCTACGCCAACCGGCATAGATTCCAACGGCCTGGATACAGCCCAAATTGAAATTAAAGAAGACTAATAATTATTTATTCCTTTTGGTACAATTCACAATAATTATTTTGCTGTATGATTATAAATAATAATAATAATTATAAATACCACATACAAATACAAAATAATAAATAGGGTTAGATTAAATACAAACTATGAAGACCATACAAACCAATACAAACCAAAACAAACTGACAACAAGACTATCAACAGTGCCAAGTTCAATACGCACATGCTGGAAGCTCATGAGACAAAGTGGACGCTGGCACTCTAGACTCTAGTTAGCCAGTAGAGGCACTCGCTCACTCACATCTAATAGTCAAGCACGCGGCTTGAGATTTGGCCAAGCGGACGCTTCCTTCAACCGCTACGCTGTTTGTTGTGTGACGATTCTAATGCAAATTTACATACTTCACATAAACTAAAATAAAATTGTGTCAGCATTGGCCTAAGAATATTAATACGGTATAATAATAGTATGAGTAGAATCTTTTTTTTTATGTAAACTAAAAAAAAATAATTTCGATTTTTTTTATGACAGTGTGCCCCTTGGTGCCATGCGTCCCTAGGCCCGGGCCTAGTGGTAAATCCATGCCTGTCTGCATGTAAAATTATGTGTCGCTTCCTTTCTCCATCGGTTATCATCTTGCCATATTCTCTTGGTTGCACCCCTAGAAAATATCCATGTTTCGTCTAAATATATAAAATTCGTCCCTTCTTCTTTATATTTAAAATATTTTCTTAGAAAGTTAATTCTCTTGTGCATGACAGAACTTCTTTCACAAAGAGCCTTTCAAATTTGAAACTCAAGTTATGTATCACTTGCCATAGACTTGTTCTGCCAATGTCGTCAAATTTTCAATCTATTAATTCCGAGAGAATTACATTTAAGGTCACATGTTTCTTGTTGGCCCTCATTCGATAAATGGCATCACGAATTTCAAATTTCTTTCCATCTGGAATATCTTTCGTTTTCAATGATGATCGAGTTTTGCGGTGATCTTCTTTCGGCAGTTCACTATTGTGATTTTATAATATTCCTCTTAATTTGGTTTCAATAATTCCTAGAGCATCGCATGCGCGTTGTTGTACAGACATTACCGATTTTAAAGGACCGCCATTTTCTGTTTTAGCCGTAAAATACTTATGTACAATAAAAATTAGACTATCTACATCTAACACACGTCTAGGCATTTTTAAAATTTCCACTAAATTTACAATATACATACAATGTCAACACTTGCAAAGAATCAATTCAGCTGCAATATTTGTAACAAATTTAGTACCTACCCTAATGTTATTTTAATTTAAATCTGACCATTAGGGCAATTTTACCTAATTTCTTGGGAAGAGGCTTATTGGAACTGGTTGTCAATTGCATAATTTTGTTAATCCGAAACCCGCGTAAATACGAACAGACTGTATATTTGGTTTTTTGATCAAATGCTTTTTCTATCAAATCTATTTTCGATCAAAAGTATTCGACCAAATATTTTAGATGAATTTTGTGCCACCCGGTTTGCAGGAGTTAAACACTATACTTGTTATATGCCTACAACACGCTGGTAATCATTTTTAATTAATTTTAATAATTTGTAAAATTGAAATGACAGATCTCTTCTAGATAAATATTTAATGTTTGATAAGTATACATTTAGTGATTTAAATAATCTAAACATGAAAAAAAATATTAATAACCTGTCACAATGTATCAAATCACAGTTTATTAAAATCTGTCACTGTTGCCTAATCTACATTTCAAAATGCTTACTGACCAAAATAAAAACCAGTTTTGTAGTGCATTTTTTTTAAGTCTTATTAGTAACTGAGGACTAATTATCTTTAGATGTAGACACGGTAAACGATGTTTTTTTTTAGTTATAACTAATAACCCGGAAAATTAAATATTCAATTAACTCTTAATTTGTTTAAAATTACAGGTTATCTTTGATATGTCGCTAATTTTAGCAGTATTTATATATTAAAAACCTTGACAAGGATGAGCTCCTTCTCCATTGAAATTAGATTTATAGAAATGTATACAATAAATAAAAGGAAATTAGATTGACATCCTATCAATTATTGGATACGAATTTTTCTGTACCCAAGGCCCGTATCGTATCCACAAAAGTTCAACAGCTTTAATCTTTAGCAACTCAATCTCGTGTGGGAACATACGAAATAAATGCAGCGTATAATTATCAAATGTGCATTAATTTTCGAAGAGCGTGCCCATTTCGACCTTGAAACTCTTCTTCATCCGACCAAAACCTTCTTCGTTCTTCATTACTTATTATTTAGTATACAGCGTGTCCGATACGAGTGGGCATTACTTTTTTCGTTTCCAACGCTTACGTAAGACATTTTGATATTTGACGGTTAGTACATGTATAGTATCAGAACGAAATTTATAATCAAATACATATTGATTTACTAAATCTGTATAATGAAAATATAAAATGTTTTTCAATGGTGAATCATAATATAAACTTTTTAGTACAGAAAGAATTTAAAAATAGGGAAATAAAAGTTCTTTAGGTGACTGTAAACAATACGGACACAGCAATTTTCACTATTTTCGCTATATTTATAATGAAAATGATACTACTTACTATTTTTGATCAAGTTAACTACGGTAAAACCAAAATAACCAAAGTTAATATAAAAATATTGTGTATTAATCAGAAAATAAACCATTTTTTTTTATATAACCTCAATTTTTTTTAAAAAACTCTAATATTATCTATAGCCACGTTGCCAATTTTTTAAGTGCCTGTATTTGATCAAATATTGGACAATCGATAACACTATCGATGGTAACATACGTCAATCGAGTGTCAATTCCATAAAAATTATGAATTTATTTTGTTTCGTTTCCTAAAAAACTCTTTTTCTTTTAATTTCCAGCCATATCCAGCGATTTATACATTCATTTTGATTGAATTGTAGTACATATTGACTAAATATTAATATTACATCATCTCTAAAATACTTTTCAAAAACTTTTAAACTTAATTTACTTTGTGTAATCCAAAAGTTTTTAAATTTTTTTTGAAATATGAAATTTATTATCTTATTATGCATTGTCAACCAATGTCTTTAACAATTAAAGAGGATAGCTGAATTCGTTAGCCGTGATGTGACGTCACCACTGGATGCTTTCAACGGTTCAGCAGGAACTCATTTAAAATATACATCGATACAATACACCTTTTTTTATTTTATTTATTTTTAAACTAAAAGGTATTTCAGATATTCAAAACACCATTTTAACCAGAGAAAAAATTACAAACTTCTCAAAACTACAGGAGTAAGTAAAATAGGTAATAAATTTGAATATTGCCGCCATGTTATTCAAAAATATTTCTCAAATAACACATATTTGAGAAATTTGACATGGTAGTTATAATATAGTTAGAAGTCTAAATTTATATACAAAGTGTACAAAAGTTAATGCAACTTACTAAAATTAAATTTCTGATAGGTTCACAAAAAACTTTAGAATAAAAGTTTTATGAAATTATTTAGGCTATCAGTACAATTTAAAAGGAGATATACTGGGATGGCCTTTATTCCTAAATTAAGCAAGAATATATTTTTCCGTACTGTATTAAACTTAAAATAATACCATTAGCTCGAATACAGGGTGTACTATTAAAAAAAATATCTTTGCGTTGTTTTGGAGTAATAGTACGTCTGGTATATTTTTTTATCTGACTTATACCGATATAACTTGATTTATTTCATAAAAATTTTATCCAAAACGCTTTTTATAAATCTATTAGAACTCAAAAAATAAAAAAGTTATCTAACACAAAAAAAGCGCTCGTCTTTCTACATCTCAACTACCTTGGAAGAGAACGCGCTTGGCCGACGTTTTGAAATTTACTCTTATCCTTTTTACATTTATACCATAAGAGCACGCTACGCTTGTTCCACCTACGCAGCGTTGCCAGACGTACCATAATTATGAAATTGTACCATAATTTTTACCTTAAATCGTCAGCAGTATTTGTATTTACATTTTACATTAACGGCACTACAACATTTTCTGTTAATAGTCCAATAAAATAGAAAATATGCATCTTACGCCAAAGTTTGAGGAATCCCCCACTAATTATTCTGTTTGCGGTTACTTTCGTTAGTGGTTGCATTTTAAATTTATTAGTTTTTAGTTAATGTAATGGCGGCAAGTTCAAGGACGCGCACAAAGGGCTCTTATGGTGTAGGTGTAAAAAGGGCGCACTCGCTTCGCTCGCTCTTGTCTCTAAGGGTGAGGCCGTTGGTGGAACGAGCATAGTTGGCTGTAATGTTGTAAGTGTAAAAAGGGTAGTTGGGACGTGGTAGGACAAACGTACTTTCATGGTGTAGGTATGTCAGAAAACGTTCTTATTTTTTTATGAAATAAATCAAGTCATCAATGCAAGTTATTTAGAAATATATCGGGTGCACCATTACCCAAAAATATGTACGTTTTAAAGGGACGGCTGAAAGTTTTCAGGGATGACGTCACGCCGCGTCGGACTCAGTAGAAATTATTGGGCTATCCTCTTTAGTTGATATAGTCATTGACTTTGGTTAACAATTCATTTGTCAGACTATTTCTCTTGTTTGAAAGTTTAAAAACTTTTGAATAACTCAAAATAATTGTTGTTAATCTCTTTATAGATGAAGTAATATTAATATTAAGTTAATATGTACAATTAAAAAAAATGGATCAAAAATCGCTCTGAAAATTAAAAGTTAAGTTTTTTTAAGAAAAGCAACCAAACAAATTAATAAAAGTAGTGCTTTTTAAAGTATTTGGAAATGTTACGCCAAAAATAAGGTACTTTGTGGGATTTCCGGTGGTATATTTGAAAAGTTTTATTTTTCCTAATGCTTATAATGTAGATATAAAAAAAATTTGACTATTAAGAAAATATATATTCCCAATAATTACATTTTAATGCGTGATATGAGCATTGTTTCAATATGTATTCGATTCATAAAAGTACCTAATTGATTCTGTCAATTAATAATCTAGATTTTGTTATAAATTCAAACGTTTGGCAACCATGCACAGAACTTGCACAAAAATCGAAAAATCTTAGGTTAGAATCACCAAAATTTGTTTTAACTCAAATTTCTCTGTTATTTATGCGTAATGCGCAAATTTTTTGATTGTTATTTCATATTTACACTTAATACTATTTTCTAGTTCCAATTTTTTTTCTAAATTCGTGTGTCTGTTACTTTTACAGGCACCGTCCTTTACATCAATCATAATTATCTATAGGTAAATACCGCCTGATCCTGAAGATAACTAATTATAAACTTTTAAACCGGTCAAACTAAAGGAGAGCTACGCAGGAGTTTTCTTTCCCTATTTTTCAATCCTGTACTCAGATATGGCTACTGGTATTTTTAATAAACAGTTTGTGAGTAAATTGAACAAATAAAGAAAGCGAATTACTAACTTTTAGAATGATGGTATATATACTTTTAATTGCATTACTGAAAACTTAATAAATAAACGCTGGAAATAATTACATATTTTATTTTACATCGATTATACTGACTTGATATTTATAATTGATCTTCAAACATCTTCTGCCTTATTGAAAACAAAATCCTATGACAAATCAATATTGTATGTTAAAATAAACAGTGTAATCCTTTCTTCAATAAATAAGTGATGGTAATAATTTTGCAAAGCGGAATGATACCACCTCCTCTGCCTTTCTTAGCCATTTTGACTAATCCACATTTGAAATATCTTCAGTTTACAGCAAAAATTTTGACATACAATAATGTAGAACATTCAAAGTATTTGAAATTTAAAAGACAGACGTCAATGTCTAACAACAAAAAAGGTTAGCTCGATATAGACTATGTACTTGGAAACTGTGACGTCACTTGAAGATTTTCTTTTATTATAAATTATTATACACCTTTTCCTTTATTCAAACATATCGCGTTACTTATACGCGAAAAACATGCAGGATTTTTTAATCTAGTAATTTTCCAAATAACCTTTTCTTATATCTCCCTTAACCACACTCTAGCTACAACTGTTGGGTTAACTCTTGAAACGGGTTAACTAGAACGATTACTTCCTGTCGTTGGTTTAGACAACTTTTATTGAGTCGCGGTGGGTATATTTTTACTTCCCTCGATAATAGAGAAAAGTATCGTAATCGTGAAAAAGATACCTCCATCAATACTAAAAAACAAGCCTTTATGGAAGAGGTCTCTTGTGGATTAAAAAATCTAACAAGAAAAGCAAATCCTAAAACCATTAGTTGCTACATGCTACATGCTAAAAATATTTAGTGAGCAAAAACGGATGAAGTTCAGAATTGGAAATTTTCACCATTGAAAAGAGAAGAAAATGTACTTACAACAGATTTTTGAGATCAATATTGGAAAAATATCTAATTAAAAGAAATAAGACAATCTCAAAGCCTTATGTTACAAAATAATACAATCATTTCTCTTCGAAAAACAACTACTCCTCTAGCTAATACTATGACAGGCATTAAACTATAATAGCCTAAGATGTAATTCATGTTGCAGCATTAATCAAAGGAGTAGTTGTTTTCCGGATGTGCATGGTTGTTGGTATTATTTTGTGGCATCTAGCATTTTTAATTGTTCTTTATGTTACGTCTTAGTCACATTTCAGTTGGAATAATTTTATTTTCAAATAACTAATTTATTTTTAAGGGAAAGCTTAAAAAAATATTTGTAGATTTGGTAAAAATGATGTAACTTCAAAACAATGTTCATTAAAAAATATGATGTGACATTTCGGGAAAGTCACCACAATCGATTACCCGTTCTACTCAAAATCCGGCTCTGCAATCTAAATATAATAATATATAACGATACATTTACCATTAAAATTAGCATAAATATGTAATATTCTGGAAACCGTGGCTCTTTCAAAGAAAAAACCACCAGCCATTAAGACAAAGTAGCTCGAACTCGCGGTCCGTCGAATGTTCTTTGAAATTTCAAAGAATTTCTGGTGAGATCGGTCGATTCAATTTTATTCAGACCTCTAATAAATGTAATAGTAACGAGAATGATTTCAGTTTTCGTTTCAGGGAATTCTTAATTTGAGAAAAAAAATACGTAAAATAATGTAAACTGTAGGTGTGTAAACTTTCACGATGTTAATGCAAGTGGTGACCGATATTCGGTTTTATGAAGAGCAACGTTTTAATATAGTTAAAAGATGAGTCAGCTTTTGGGGTCAGGTTTATGTTTATTACATTAAATTCCGATGAAATGTTAATAAATTTGTTTAAATAAATGACTAATAAAATTTTTATTAATCTAAATTTGGTTGTGTTGCAATGGTTTGTCATTTTATTAGTTGCGTTCATATTTATTTCATCACTTACCAAATATTAGAGGAGAATACTGCGATAAACTCACCTGGAAAATAAGAAATAATTATTAATAAAAAGAAAAGTAAATGAAACCTTTGGTTCAGTCAATGACCGTCCAAAAGAGGATTGTAGAAGACATGGAAGAAGGGAGAATTTTTGTGTTTGGAGAAGGTAAATGGTAAAAATACTAAAATTTCCTAAAGCTACAATAGTAAAGATAGGTATAAAGGATCCAAAAGTTTTTTCTTTAAATGTCGAAAGTCTCGTTAGTAAAAACTTATATTTATTTATTTATTTATTTAAACGGGCATACACCCTTTTACAATATATACATTTATAAAATAATAAAGTATCAACTTAACCTAATTAAAATAACAAAAAAAAACAATTGAAAGGTAAAATTAAAAATAAATTTAAATTAAAACAAAAAACAAATTTAAATTAAGTTAAATTAAAAAAAAAACAATTGAAATAAACCCAGAGTTCTAACTGATTCTAGGGTGTGACAGAGTTGTAACAGAGTTGTCTCTTAAATTTATTGTAACAGGTTCCTATTATGACACAATTATAATTATTACAAAGGCGCATAATTCTAGATAAGGGATTAAAATAATCGTAGTTTGTTCTATGCTGTGGAAGCTTAAACAAAACTACATTACGTGTTAACCTAACTGATACACGAAATGGCAATGATGATAATATCGTTACAGTTTATTTTACCTGATAACACTTTATGAAAAAACAATAGGTAATTATAACATCTTCTTATAAATAAAAATTCAAGGTTTAAAAGTCTTACAATCGTTTCGTAGTCGTAAGTACCCTGTGCGTATCCCATTCTGTGAGCGCAGGTTCTCAGAAACCGATTTTGAACATCTTCCAGTCTTTGGATATGCACCGAATAATGCGGAGACCAAACAACAGATGCATATTCAAGTGTGGATCTCTAACATAGGCTAAGAATTAAGAACCGTATTTCTTAATGCTGCAATACTCAAGTCTTTAGAGTTTCTATTAATAAAACCAAGTAACTGTAGTGATTTTGAGGAACAAAGGAAAGATTGCTATCAAATACAACGCCTAAATCACGAAATTCTTGAACTTTTTGTATTGGAATATTATCTAAAGTGTAATCAAAGGTAATTGCTGTTTTAAGCTTATAGAATGTCAAACTGTAACAACATTTATTAGGGTTCAATAGCATGTCGTTATTTAAACACCACTTACATATTGTATCAATATCACTCTGTAGTAGAATACAATCTTCGAGTTTATTTACCTCAATATACAATTTAAGATCGTCAGCAAATGAGAGGAACTTACAGAACTTAATGTTGTCATATAAATCATTTACAAACAAGTTAAATAAAAGTGGACCCAAATGGGAACCCTGTGGGACTCCAGATGAAACCCTCATATATGAATGAAAATTCTTAATACGTACAATTTGATATCTGTCAAGCAAGTAACTTTCTAACCACTTAATTAAGTATAGGGGAATATCAAAATTATTCAATTTAGATAGTAATAAATTATGATTGACCCGATCGAAGGCTTTAGTAAAATCTAAATAAATTGTATCCAACTGCGATTCAAAGGTTGTAACGATATCATGATGATAAATTAATAAATTGGTTGTAATTGATTTTCCCTCTACAAATCCATGTTGATGACTATTATAAGCAAAAATTACAGAACTGTCATAATATTTTAGGTGATAATAACATATTTGTAGCAATTTGTAACAAAATCTATTTCGTTTATCAGATATTGGTAGTATATATTATAAAAATTTTATTACAAAATTAATTATTCCTTTTCCAGATTGAAAAATTATAAATAATCGAATTAAATTACGGGTTTTGAGCTTACATTAAAATGTAATTAGATGAAACAAAATGGCTATGTATTTTGAGGTGATCTTTTCGAAAAAAAGGCAAAACAAAATGTAGCTGTTTTTCGAAAGTGCCGAAATTTTGGATTTTTTCAACTTTTCACTTTTGCGCAGGCGCATGTCGGAAATAAATCAATACTTTCAAAATATAGTTTACGACATTTGAAAGCTTAGGAAAAATGCTAATTTTCATGTATCCTGAGAAATTTTGATCCGATGCACCGTTCTCACGGTATGCACGATTGAAATTTGTTTAGTATTTTGAGGCGGCGAAGGTCGAAAAATTGAATTTGTTAAATGTTCAAACAGTAAATTCTTCATAACTTTGGTAAAAATTAAGATATTTGAAAAAACTAAAATGCGTTATAAATGTAGGGGATGTGACTATTGATTTCCAGAAGCGTACAAGAGAAATCCCAAAATTGGGCATATGGTGGAAGGGCAAAATGTACCACGGGCCTAATTTCATTGTTTGCCTATAACGGCCAAACTTCCTAAAGTTTTTTAATGCCACTTACAGAGCTTATTCTGAAATATGAAATCTTACGTTTATGTGAATTTCATCGAAATCAGACTATAATTGGCCAAGATATCAAACAATTAAACAAATTATTTTCCCTAAATAAAACTAAATTTCTTTTTAAAGTTTGAAGTGACACAAAACGTCAAAAATGCACGTCGCATCAAAGATAGCCATGGTCTCGAGGTTCGCTATGTTTAATAAAACTGCTTTTGGCTATTGTTATAAGTGCAACCATCCTAACCCGGCCCCCAATCCCCTCCAGTGCTGCCAGTTAATCCTCTTCACTTGGGATTCACAAGAAACCGAGACCATTCCATATGCGCGCATTGAGTGCCCAACAATATCAAAAAAATGTATAAAAAAATGGTTCTATTGACATTCATCCCAGAAGTCAATATTCAGGTTCTCATTGCGATAAAGGCCAGAGTTTTCCAGATATTCTACTGTGTTCTTTTAAATGGTGAGAAATTTAGTTGAGTCAAAGAAAGAGAAAAAATTAGGAAAACATTTCAAAAAAAAATTTGGCCACGTTTTCGCGAACTGTTACAGATTTGCAATCTGAATAACTGAAAACAACGCATTTTTTGTGCTTAGATCCAACATTTTCCCCTTTTTTTCGAGAAAAAACAAGCACACTGTCTCCTTTTTCTCGAGAAAATTCGAGTAGCTTCAATTCTCGCAAGAATTACCGATCTTTGCACACGTGCGCTCAGAAAAGAGTGGATGCTAGAAAAAATGTATATGCCACAGTTTTTCGTCTTTTTTTTTTTCTCTTTCATCTGATGGAAACAGTTTTCTATTCAAATGATTAGTTTTCGAGTTATTTAAGAAAAAAGTACAAGAAATCAAGAAAAAATTGTTTTGCAATTTTTTCAAAAAGTATTGCAGATTTCGCCACCCAACCCGTTTCATAATACTAATATCAGATAATATATAAACCAGGTGTCAGCACGAACATTTTTTAAAAAGTGCTTTTATATACAGGAGTATATAATATAGAATACCTGTTATTATTACCCTCATTTCATTATCAAATTTTCACTGATGGTTATCAATGAAATATTTCTGAAAGTGTCCTTACAGATTTAATTCTAAAAGAATCGAAATTTTTTTGGAAATTACGTCGTAAGATTAGACTCGCTGTCCTCATTGACCTCTAAATGGCAGAAACAATTTTTTTTATACTTTTTAATACTACCGTAGATTTTATCCGGAGCGTGAACGATGCGAGTTTGAAATTTGAACTCTCCCAGCAAAAAAAGTAGAATTCGAAGTGTTAACTGAATGCACCAATAATCTAAACATCAAATATCGATTAGTATGTATATTTACAATTCATTAGTGTTAGTTAAAACAACTCCACAGGTACACCTTAAGTTGTTGTTAGTGCGTAAGCCTCTTACAATGTTGTTCTAATTCCAAGCGAAACAAGGTCAGAAAGTAATTGATGATTTTCTCTGAGAGAGGTAATAAACTTAATGGAAAATATTTGTCAAATCGAACTAAAACATCGTGAACGCGAAACAAATTCAATTGAAAAATTATTTATGATGCATCTAACTTATAAATAATAACTAGAATTAGTATAATGAACTTTTACGTTTTTATAATTATACAATACGTGTATTTACTTAACAGAGGTTTTTATATTAGAATAAAATGTTATTTTAGATTTATTTTGTTACTTTGTAATTAATTTGTTACACGTGGAGTCGTCGATTTTTATCTGGTTTCGAGCTGTTTTAAATCAATCGTATTAGTTTTAGTCCAATTAAATAACGAAAAAAAGCCCCTTCGAGCTTACAATATAGTCTATTTTTATGTATGAGAGAGTTTTAAAATAATAAAGCGTTCGTAATTCATAGGCGTATCACTTCTTTTAGTGGACAGTTAAAATATTTTTTAAAGTTATTCCTCGAGTATATAATTATATTTTCACCTAATTAACCTGCTTATAACTTCTAAACAGCTGAAGGTAAAAAAGTGCAATTTTTTCTAAAATGTTTTATTTTTCCACAAGGTATGTTAAGAACATTGTGTCAAATGGGTTAAGTAGGTATAAGGGTTTAAACTTTGACTTTTAAACAACGTTACGTTCATAAATAATAATTTTAATATAAAAACTACTTCTTACCTACAAATCCAAATCAGAATCGAAATCAGAAGATGAACTGTCGCAACCAATATTTACAACGAGTGGCTCGATCATTTCATCAATAATATTGTCCAACTTCTACATTTTCTCTTCTTCTTTAATCGTATGATTTGCTGCCTTTTCCCAGTTTTCAGGCTTCACATTATTTACAGCCTCCAAAAACAACTGTTTAACATCACTCATTTTAAAAGAAATATTTTTTCTTGAAACTTCTCCCTTTATCTGTGCCCATATCAGTTCAATTGGGTTGACTTTGCAATGATATGGTGGTGATCTAACCACCGTCATCCCACGATTTTTTGCAATTTCATCAATTTCATATTTTTTGAATTTCTCTTTATGAAGGGAACACAAATGATACAGTTCTTTTCTCACAGAACCGGGATGGAACTTAATATTCTTTGAATTTAGCCAATTCTGTAAATATTTTTTTAACCACTTGGTTGTGGGCATTTTTTCTATAAGTTTCGAGTGATAACTTGCATTATCCATTACTATTATAGAGTTCTGAGGAAGAAGATTTATAATTTGTTCGAACCACTCTTTAAAGACATCAGCATTCATGTCCTCATGGTAGTCACCAATACGAGTAGATTCAAAAGTCAATAAACCACCTTTAGCAAAACCGTTTGAACTATCGATGTGTACTATTATTAGTCTGCGCCTATTTCCTCATGGTGGATTTAAACCAGTAGATAAATTATTTTAAAATACCTGTCTTCGACTTGTAACAGTTTCATCTTGCCAAAATTTATTTGATTTATGTCCCTAGTTGATCCATGTTTCATCTAAATAAAATATATTTCTTCTTTGGTTTCTCATTTCTTTTATAGTCAGTCCTTAGGTAATTTCTTCTCCATACTACAATATGGCTTCTTTCTATTAAAATAGACTTTTTGAAATGCTTTTTCCATAGAAAAACTATTTCTTTTAAAAGTTTCCATAGTGTGCTTCATTTCAGGGTAATCCTTATCATCTCGAACCGTGGCAAGAACTTTGTCTACTGTCGGAAATTCTTTTCCAAAGAAGAACGCATGCACTTTCCTTCGAAGTCTTTCTTTCAAAAGATTTTCTAATTGAAATTTTGGTTTTCCTGGAGCTTTACGTGCTGTTTGAAATTCGCCATATTTCGCTTCTTTAACAAATCTGTAAATCGTAGATTTCCCAACACCAAGCGTACTACTAACTAATTCCACTGTGTCATCAACACTTTTACCTAAATGTTTGTCTGTAAATGATTTAAAACAATTAAATATTAATGTTTTTTCCTTAACTGTTAAAGGACCGATTTTTTGTCGTTTACGCGACCCTTCCAAATTTTCCATAATCACACTAGAATTCACACTGCACCTTGCAAGTTGCAACTAAACGACATTTAGTAAACTGTCAAGAATACACAACTTGGACCTCCTTACTAAATGGAAAACCTATAATCGCATTTTCGGTGAAATTTGTTGGGAAGGTATTTATCTACTTATAATTCGATTACTGTAAGAAATTCTTGGAATTAAAATAAAACAAAATTGGCAAATAGGTACTTATTGAAAATAATCTTAAGATACGGCTATGTAATCTTTAATACACAGGGCTTTTGGCCTGTCCAAACCTTTTTCTATTTTTCTGTACAGCTTATAAAGGACCAATAAAAGACCCAAAATTTGTAATAGCTCAGGTACATTTATTACAATTTTAGGAAATATTTAGATTATTCTGTAAAAATATTTAAAATGACCGTACTAAGTTTTGCATTAGAAATGCTGTTTTATTACTCTCTCATACATAGAAATAGACTATAGATACGTTCCAAAAAAAACGGGGGCACAGGAAAATTCTTAAAATCACCACACCTTATAACTGCCTGCTGTTTAAAATCACAGATTTTGTTTGAGCCACATGTGCTGTAAAACTCCCATAAAATTTGATTGCGATTCTACTATAGTGCAATATTGCATATTTTTTAAATTACCCCTTTTGATGATACGCCTCTGACCCTCATTATTCCCCGTCTCGTCATAGTCTTTAATTGGAGTAGAATTCAAGAAAAGCAGTCGGAATGTCGGCAATTTACGTTCGAAAAAAAAGAAAAATAACGTAGATACCTACTACAACTATTCGAAATCTTGATAAGCGAGTAAATTTAGTAGAGAGATTCTGATAATGTACGCACATAAAGAAAATTTTTATTTGACAGAAATTTCCTTGTAAGAATTTCATCGCAAGTTCGAGTGGGTGGAAATCTAAGGAATTGAACGAATAGAGGAAGTTAATTGGTTGGTTAATTGGATGGGATTTTTTTTAATTAATTAAATTATTCGATATTATCGCTTATCTGATGTTAGATCGTTGCCAATAGTGTTACTTAAATTATATCGCTTGTTTAATCGAAATCATCAATATTTCACTGTAAAAGGAAACCGAAATTATACAAATTTTCAAAAAAAAAACACTTGCGTTTTATATCATTAAATTTGTTGGTTCTTAGTTTGTTCCGTAAAGTCATTTTCTGTTTATTTCTAATAGTTTTGCCTTTTTATATCTTCTTTAGTGGGATTGTCATTTGTATACGGGGTGAACCACTAAGAAGTGCATCGATCGATATATGAAAAACTGGAAGTAGGAAAAATTTTAAAATGTAGGAACTTGCAAGATGTTTTGGGAGCTATTTACCTACAATATTTTCAAATGGTGAGCACTTCCGGTTATACCGGAAATAGACATTAAGTTGTTTATAATAAGTGCGATACCCTGTATATTATTACATTTTTGTATCCTACTTAAGATTCTAGGCATTTAAAAAAAATATTTTTTGGCAATTGTCTCCATCTTATTTTTAAACACCAAGTAGATATGATCAGTTATCCGAAATGAAAATAAATATTTTAGCTGGATAGCAGGTTTTAAAGAGAGATAAATTGAACTATGCAAACCACTTCATCCTAGTTTTAACGATAATCAAGTTATTTAACAAAACATTTTTCTGTTAAAATTCAATCTGAAAATCCTAATATGTTACCCTACAGACAACACAGTATAAATTGATAAAAACCAGTTTGTAGAGCTTTTAAAGAGAAATTCAACGATGCAAACCACTTCTTCCTAATTGAAACGATAGTCAAATTACTTAACAAAATCATTTTTTCTTAAAATTCATTCTGATAATCCTATTATCTTGCTCTACAGATAACACATCATAAATTAGTAAAAACCAGTTTATAGAGCTTTTAAAGAGAAACTCAACGATGCAAACCATTTCTTTCTAGTTTAAACGATAGTCAAGTTATTTAACAAAACAATTTTTTCTTAAAATTTATTCTGAAAATCCTATTATCTTGCCCTACAGACAACACAACATAAATTAATAAAAACCAATTTATAGAGCTTTTAAAGAGAAACTCAACGATGTAAACCATTTCTTTCGAGTTTAAACGATAGTCAAGTTATTTAACAAAAACACTTGTTTCTGTTAAAATTTCCCCAAATTTATATTTAGATAATAATCTATACCAGTGGTCGCCAACCTCTCAATGTGTTGAGCTACTTTGTTAATTTTGGAATAAACAGCGAGCTACCCACACGGAAGCCACGTAACGCAACGTAAATGAAATAGTCCACAGTTAATTTATCATTATATGTATTTATTTTACTATTTAACTGGTAATACATAATACATAGGTACTAATAATAAACTAATAACAAAATAACTAATATTACTAGTACGTACTTGTTCATAGCTACATTCCTACCTACCAAACGAAGGTGTTTGAAAAATAAACACAAACTTTTATCTAGCCACAACGGCATGTCACCTAAGATTTAAAAATAGTTAATAATAACAACAAAATAGTAAAGCACTATCATGAACATAAACTTTGAAAAATAAAAAAGCACGTTCAATGAGAAGGCTGACACTCAAACTCATCGATAATTTTTTGAATGTTTGCAGTATAATTTGATACAGCCATTTGAATACAATTATCCAAATGTTCATCTGTAAGTCGATTGCGATATTTGTTCTTAATAAACTTCATATTGGAAAAAGAAGATTCACACAAATAGGTTGAACTGAATAATGCTTTCACTTTCAAGGCAACACGGCATAGAACTGAATATTTGTCTTTACTTACAATAGGCCAGATACATTTGGTACTTGAGACTAACGATTTTAAGGCTAAAATCATTTTGAAACTCAATTACTTCCATTTCTGTTACAGCGATGTCTTCGCCAAAATTCTAAATAACACAAGTTGCAAACTGTTGGATATCAATTTCCATAAAGGGTGAAACAACAAACTGCGCTACTAAAGCCATTTCGTTGAAATCCTTAAAACGATTTTTGAATTTATTCTTCAGGGTAAAAACTATTTCTACATGATATTTGCTGTCATAGGGTTCTAATAGATTTTGAGATATTTTTTCTGAAAGAATAGGAAAATGCTTGGCATTTCTGTTAATTAGGTTTTGTTCCCAAAACTCCTGCTTTTTGATAAATGCTTTTATATCAGAAATCATTTCCGCTAGTTCTTTGTCTCTCCCCTGAAGCTGCAAATTAAGTTCGTTTAATTTCTCTGTAATGTCCACGAGAAAACCAAAATCTCTAAGCTAGATTGAATTTTCTAGTTCCGGAGTCGGTTCATCGCGTTGTTTGAAAAATTGAACTATGCCAGATAGGACATCATTAAAACGTTTCATCACCCGTCTTCTACTTAACCATCGGACTTCAGAGTGAAGGAGTAGGTCCCCGTATTGACAGTCAACTTCATCGGCCAAGGTTTTGAATAATCTTCTTTGTAACGCTTGAGCTCTAATCTTGTTCACAATTTTTACCACCAGTTTCATAACGTTGTTTAGTTTCAGGAAATTTCCACATAATGCTTGCTGATGGATAATGCAGTGGTAACAGAGAAATTGCGGAAAAGTTTCATCTTTATGACATAACGCTACCAGCCCCTTATCATAACCCACCATAGCTGGAGCGCCATCGGTTGTCAAGCCTACCATTTTCGATATTGGAATTTTCTCGGAAGAAATAATATTTTTTAAATGAAAAAACAACTCCTGTCCAGTAGTGTGTCCTTTCAGTAGAATAAACTTCAAAAGATCTTCTTTAATCGTAAAATCACTAAAAACCATCCTAACGAACACGGCCATCTGGGCAGTGTCAAAGACATCTGTTGATTCATCCAGTTGAAGAGAAAAATAAACACAGTTATCTAAGTCAGTTCTTAACTGTAAAAAAATATTATTGCTCATTACTTCTACACGTCTCATCACTGTATTAGCAGAAAGTTGCATAGATTTTATAGCTGAAACTATCTCGTCTTTATTTCTAAAGTTGGCAAATAACGAATCAGCAGCTTCTAAAAACGCCTGTTTTATCATTTCTCCGTCTTCATAAGGTTTCTTTTTTTTTACAATTATCTGGGACACACGGTACGATGCTTCAGTTGCAGCCTTATTTTTGTCGACTGTTCTTAAAAATATTGATTGTTGTCCAATTAACTGCTTTTTTAACTGTTTCAGTTTCTCCTTTCTGGCGGCAGAATGTAGTGGGAATGATTTTTTAAAATTAGAATGTACAGTTTTATGATGTCTCTCAATATTTCCTTTTTTACTTTCCTATCTGTATACAGATATAAGGAAAGTATAGGAATCATTATTTTTTTCGACCTCGAGTTTTCGACGGATTTTTACGTTTTGAGGTCCCCTGAATCCGTTTTGACTATTTTCGCGATGATGTCTCTGTGTGTGTGTGTGTGTGTGTGTGTGTGTGTGTGTGTGTGTGTGTGTGTGTGTGTGTGTGTGTGTGTGTGTGTGTGTGTGTGTGTGTGTGTGTGTGTGTGTGTGTGTGTGTGTGTGTGTGTGTGTGTGTGTGTGTGTGTGTGTGTGTGTGTGTGTGTGTGTGTGTGTGTGTGTGTGTGTGTGTGTGTGTGTGTGTGTGTGTGTGTGTGTGTGTGTGTGTGTGTGTGTGTGTGTGTGTGTGTGTGTGTGTGTGTGTGTGTGTGTGTGTGTGTGTGTGTGTGTGTGTGTGTGTGTGTGTGTGTGTGTGTGTGTGTGTGTGTGTGTGTGTGTGTGTGTGTGTGTGTGTGTGTGTGTGTGTGTGTGTGTGTGTGTGTGTGTGTGTGTGTGTGTGTGTGTGTGTGTGTGTGTGTGTCTGTGTGTGTGTCTGTGTGTGTGTGTGTGTGTGTGTGTGTGTGTGTGTGTGTGTGTGTGTGTGTGTGTGTGTGTGTGTGTGTGTGTGTGTGTCTGTATAACGCATAACTCATGAACCGATACACGGAAAAACACCAAATTTCAAACTTAAGCTTTGTTCCAACGTCTCATGAGCTGATTAGATTTTGGGCAGAGTCGGAACATCTGGGGGGGTACTTTATAGGTGGTCATTTTTATATTTTATGGAATATATCTGTTATTTACGTTTGGGGAAGAAAATTCTTTAAATGAAAGTTACTTCTTATTTTATTATCTATAATTTTTGTTATATACAAAATTTTCCTAAAATGGTCCGTATTCGCGAAATTTGACAAAATGTAAAAAAATATTTTTTTTTATAAAAATTGTTCAAACAAAAGTTGTTTGTAATATAATTCTCTATAATTTTTATCCTATAGATAATTTCTCTAAAATGGACCGTATTCGAGATATTTGAGAAAATGTGTAAATTTCGAAATTTGAAGAAAACTCAAAAATGGATAAAGAAAAAAACATTAAATTTTAAACTTAAGTTTTATTTCGGCCTGACGTGAAATGATTAGATTTTGGACAAAGTCGGAACATCTGGGGGGGTACTTTATGGGAGGCCGTTTTTATATTTTATGGAATATATCTGTTATTTATGTTTGAAGAAAAAAATTGTTCAAATAAAAGTTACTTCTAATATTATTATCTGTAATTTTTGCTTTATGCAAAAATTTCCTGAAATGGTCCGTATTCGAAAAATTTGACAAAATGTGCAAAATTCTGATTTTTATGAAAATTGTTGAAATAAAAGTTGTTTGCGATATCGATCTCTATAATATTTGTTTATACATGATTTTTTTAAAATGGACCGTAATGGAAAAATTGTAGGAAAAGTGCTAAATTTAAATTTTTCAGTATTTTCATTTTCAATGAATATCTATAGAAAAATGTTTCGCGGTAGATGTATGTGGACAATGTATATATTTAGTTTATCCTCTAAACATTTATAGAGATGCTGCAATAGATTGTACAAAATAACCGGAAAAAGCCTGTAATACCTAGATAGGAAAGTCATGTGTTGGACACATCAGATTTTTAGCAATGGAGACCGAAGTATTACATAACAAACAAACATTTTTATCTTTAACTTCTTTAAAAAAGTATTGTTCTTCCCATTCCGAATGAAAGTGGTATGTCTTTACCTTCTTACAACTGCTTGCCATAATATAATTTTTTGTTGTTCTCTACTAACCCAACAGCTGGACGTTGGTTACGCGTTCAGTTTTAAACTAAGCGCAATGTCGCCGCGCCGTGCGTATTTATCCCGTTCAAAGCAAACCTGATCGTTCTCGAACACTAACGCGCTGGTCCGGCTGGTCGGTTCTAGCCGATTCTAACTTGATGTCGTCAGCGGCAGATCGCTCACCGCAACGTTGTCGCTGTTTATGTTTAATATTATGACAATTAGATTTGTTTGTGGAATTTTCGGAAGCTTCTCTGATTTTTGCAGTTTGTGTTTTTTAAATTAAAATCGTTGTGAGAGCTACCAGAATTGCCTCCGCGAGCTACCTTTAGCTCGCGATCGACAGGTTGGCGACCATTACTCTACTTGAACTCCGCTACGGTCAAAATTCAAAACAATAAAATTAAAATACTACGATTTTACAAGAATTTTTATTTTATTAAAGAAATACAATTATAATATAGATAATGTGGCCGTTATAAAAAAATTACAAATACGTAAATCAAGTCTAACTTAAAATAATTTTCTTACAATGTTCCATTTTTCACTCTAAAACGGTTATATATGACATGAATCAACAAGAGGTATGTAATATTACGTTTATAATTGATTTTGAAGAAAAATAACCTTTCTGGCATTTCGAGTATTTTATGTTCTTTTTTAAATTCGATATGAAATAATCGTGGTATTCTTGCTTAACGTGCAACAGTGAAAATGAATTGAAGGTGTATTACAAGAAAATAATAGTTATTCCCAAGTTTATTGGCACCAATATCTCGCCATAATATGAACAACAAGAAGAAGATATCGTCGATATTACACTTAAATGTTATGACGTTCCAATCCGCATAATTATTGTGTATTTCTAAATAAAAATACGGCTAATCGTGATCATATTTCGTGTTCTCAAAGTGTACACCTGACATTTCTCTAAATGTCAATCTGTATCTCGCCATCAAAAACAATTATTAGCGTTTAATTATGCATACACACACCGTTTCGTTCAACTGGTTTGTTTCTCTCGCGCCGTTCCTAATTAATTGAATGAGTTTTATATTTTTGAAAAGATTCGCCAGATCATCTGCGAGCTGTATGTGTGTGTACGATTTTTCTTACGTAATTCTCGGGGCAATCTTTCAAACCGTGAAGCAATTACCGAATCAATGCATCGCTCGTCGCGGCAATCTTGCCTACAGTACCGCCGCAGCCGCTGGGGAAGAAGGTTTCCCAGGCACTGCTCACAAATTATCTATAAACAACATTTATGTCATCAAATTATTGATAAAATAACAAGATTAAAATAGTGTATAGGAATTGTCAAAAATCTTCAAATAACAAGTATTAGGTTACAAACTTTTTTTTTACTGTCAGAGACAACACGAGACGGTTAACTTCATAGCAAAAATTGATTGACATTTAGGTATAGTAGTCATCAGGGTCAGCTGGTATTTTATCTTTGTCATGTACATTATTTCCTTATAACGTTATCTTGTTCTCATAAGCTAGAAGATAGGGTAGATATCGCTGGTAACGTTCCAGCAAAGTTGCCGTTATGAACATTTTCCAAATTTGTTTCTTTTACATTTAAATAATAATGATCTTATTTATCCATAAGTAATACTTATATTGGACTTTTAATTTCTTTGTATATAATATATATAACAAAAGATGTGTTTTAAGAAATATATAGCAGGATTGTGTACAAAGATCAAAAATAAAAAGTCAATAGCACTAGAAGAAAGTAAGTTTGGCATCACAGCACGAGCATTTCACTTTGACGTCTGCCAGATTGACGTATTTCTAACCTATCATTTTATCTCCTTATCCAATTTTTTGTTTCTATGTTTGGTGACTTTGGTGTCGTTTTACTTATATATATTTTACAATTTAACTTGTAAATTCATTTTTTTGGTTGTTTTTTATTCATTATTAGTTACGTTTTTAAATTTGTTAGTAGTGTTTTCCCCGGTGAATGACATTTTTATCGTGGTGTTTTCATATTAGGTAGTTTTAAGTTTGTTTACAAAACCGAAGGAACTAACAATGCCCGGATCACGCCGGGATTTTGTTTAATTTCCGTAAAGTAAGTATTTCAATTTTATTGTAGAACCTTTGTGGTGTGAATGTTTATTATTGTTTAATACAGAATATACTTCGTTTTATTTTCCTTTTTAATGCTTTTTATTTTGTGTGCCTAAAAAAAAAGATTTTTTTTTTCTGATTTGATGTGCTAGTAAATGTTAATTACATATTTATTCACATTTCCAGTGTGTCAAATCAGAAAAAAAATCATAAAAATAATAGTTAAAGTGGATCTACATATTTGAATTTCCTGCGGTTCTTCTTTTTTTAAAGAAAAATTATAAATTTACTGGTTGCTTATAAAGAAAAAGGCCACTAATAAAACAACGTATACCAACACCATCGGCCTTATCTTCCAGTCCAATCGCCCAGTCAATTCTTGGTGAAAAGCAAAATTGCATTGAGTTAACCGTCTCATTAGTTGTCTCTGTTACTGTAAACACAAAAGAAACAATATCTTCACTTCTTAATTTATCCAAACGATTCGATTTAAAATTTACTAATAACTCGCTTCATTTGCGGCACACGATCAACGACTCGTGTTACAAATTTTGCACCCATGAGGTCTGTTTTAATAAAGATCACAAATCAGTCACTGCCATCAGGATTCTGCACAGTAGATAATTTGGCAGTTTTAATAATCGTTGTTGGAACAGACATCAAACCTATGCTAACAGTATTGCTTTGCGCGCACTTGTAACAACATCTATTGTAACATACTTCTTTCCAAAATCACATTTAATATGGTGATGATGTTGATTATCGTGCTCAGTGCCTTCTGAAAAGTGACTAGTCTTTTCGAAAGCTTTAAAAAGTATTGTTTCAATGAATACAATGTTACTGGAGTACTTAAATTTTCATTGCTAAGTGCTTATACAATCCTTATAGTTCTTATACTAAGTCTGCAACAATACCGAAAACTCACGTGACCAAATCGTCATGACAGCTATTCACATACTTTGATTTTTCCTTTATTACCACTATTACAAAAAAAAACCTTTACCAGGATAGGGCGCAAAAAAGTTATGGACAAAAAAATGTTATACATTAAAATATGAATAAAATTAAAAATTATTTACTTTAGTTGCCTACAGCTGAATCTTTAAATACGATAGGAAGAAGATAATGGCAGTATTTGGCAATTATTGCAGTTTAAGTAAACAAATTTAAAACTTACTGGAATTGTACCTGAGCAATGGGAAGTAATAAACAAATAAGTTTTTAAGTTTGTTCTATTATTTATTTGTTACAGGGTTTAAACCATTTACAAAATACATTATGTGGGACTAAGGGTATTTATAAAATGTAAACAAATATAATATAAATATTGTCAGTCCCCAAATGAATGCCAGTGACATTTCTGACACGATTGACAGTTCAGTTTAGTTCCTTTTACGTCAAATTAGGCCCTTTCGATGGGTTTTTGATAGTTATCAGATCACGTGGGTTTCGGGTATTGTTGAAGACCTAGTATATACTTGACATACCTTACAGACTATAAGGAGTAATTAAAGAGTCCTCACAGTTTGTAAGAATTATGTCCTTAAAAAGTCTTTACAGAGTCCTCACAGAGTCCTTACAGAGCCCTTACAGAGTCCTTACATTGTCATTACAGCCCTAACAGAGTCTTTATAGAAACCTAACAGCGAAGTTCTTACAGAATCAATACATAATCATTACAAAGTTCTTTTTTAGAATCATTCGTAGAGCTCTGAAAAATCTTTAGTCCTTACAGAATATTTGTAGATATATACTATACACGTTGTTATCGAACACCTTGCTAATCTTTTATAGATATGATCGGAAGATCGAGAGAAAATAAAAACAAGAACCATTTTTCTAAAGTGTTTAAAATACTGCGAAAAATATTATTTAGGTTTTTGTTTTGTTTCGACTTCCCCTGTACATCTATATATTATGTTATTGTAGTCTGTGAAGAGTATTATAAGTTCACTTTATCCGATGTCACATTTTTTGTCTGCACGATAAGTCGAAAACAAAAAATTATATCAGCTTGAAAATGTTAAGCAAAAAAACAAGCTCTATGAGGGGACAAATCTGATTGGTTTTGAAAAATCTTATTAAAAATAGGGGGTTAAGATATTTGCGTTTGTTGGATTCTTCTAAGTGGTCTAGGATGATATCTCTCAAAGACTTTATCCCAAAGACTTTGTTAAATCTCTTAAAACTTGTTTTTTATCTTCATATAATTTTATGTCTCTATTTAGTTCCCTAACTTTTACACCAAACTCTTCAATTCTACGTCTATTCTCTTCGCTAGACATCTCAATACTGATTATTCAGAGGATGGACTTACTTTAGACCGCTCGACCAACCTGGCTGTAGCAGTAGTTAGTTTAGTTGAAGTACGAAACGTTAAACGACAGCATCAAACAAAAACGTCAAACGTCAAATAAAAACGTTATGCGAAACGTCAAACGAAAACGTCAAACAAAAACGTCAAACGAAAACGTCAAACAAAAACGTCAAAAGAAAACGTCAAACGAAAACGTCAAACGAAAACGTCAAACGAAAACGTCAAACGAAAACGTCAAACGAAAACGTCAAACGAAAACGTCAAACGAAAACGTCAAACGAAAACGTCAAACGAAAATGCCAAACGAAAACGTCAAACGAAAACGTCAAACAAAAACGTCGACCGAAACGTTAAACAAAATGTTAAACGAAATGTTGATTTTTCTCTTCAACGTTTTCGAGTTCTCTACGTAATACCGTTTTTCCCGTTTGAATCAAACTAGTAATATTCGAGAAATACGCTAAAGCCATTCTACGCTTGTTTTTTCTGTTCGATGTTAATCTATACCGCGTTCTCTACATAATGCCGTTTTTCCCGTTTGAATCGGACCAATAGCAATAAAGATACACGCTAAGGCCATTCCGGCCTTTCGTTCTGCGCATGTTTTTTCTATTTGACGTTAATTTCTACCGCGTTCTCTACATAATGTCGTTTTTTCCCGTTTGAATCGGACCAATAGCAATAAAGATACACTCTGTCTCACTCTTACCTACTGTATTTGTACATCTCACTCTCACACATTGAATTCCCTATGTGGTCCCTCTGCTTTGTCTATCTACTCAACATGTTCCAATAATGATAAAATCCATATATCTATCACCTTACTAATATCTTTAACCAAAATACCAAAAGAAGTGAGAATGTTCTCAAAAAAAAAAAATTCTCACCTCGAGTGGTATTTGGAAAGATTATTTATCAATATAAACATTTAAATACAATTTAATGATAATTTTATATGTTTACAAAATAATTATTTTTAATATTAAATTAATATTCGAACAACCAAAACGTTTTTGTCCATTTTTCCTCACCTTTTTGACAAACTTCTTTGACGTTTCATATAAATTATTAAGAGGTAAAAGGTATTAAATTGAGTTTTTTTAAATTCAATCTTTTTTTACAAACCACATTGACGTTTTAAAATTACTCTGGTAAGAAAGAGGATAGTGTAAAAATAATGAAGTTTAGACAGTTTACATGTAACACAAGTTATATAAATAATTAAAAAAAGCGACTTCAAAATAGCGCAAATGCCATTACAAATTGACTTTGCTGATTTCATCATAAATACCATCATCAAATCTTGACTAAATGTATAAATAGCACCCCTGAACATACATAAAAAAAAATATTCCGACGAATTGAGAACCTCCTTCTTTTTTGAGTCGCTTAAAAAATAGGATGGGTCTCAAAGTGGAACTTTGTTGAACACCATAGAATATATTAAAGTGTAAACAACCAATTATGACATGTTAATGATTGCTGGGTTACTTATTTTCATATTATTCAGTTATACTCTTCTGTCCGTATTTTATATTCGTCTGCGAGTACCTAGAAAAATCTCCGGTACCACCTATGCGTGTTGCGAATTAATCCGGTTTCAATAAAACTTTGTACTTTCCGAAGGTTTATGCTTTCAAGAATATAATAGATTTTGATTTAATTACAATGTTGCGAAGCGTCTTTTCTGTAGTTCGATGTTTTAAATGATCCATGTAATTATACAGGGCATTTATTACTCGCGGTATAAAAACCGTAAAGACGAAATACAATGATTTCGTCAAGATTGTATGTACCTTTTTGTTGTATACAAACTCTTTTTCTTATTTTTTTTATATGAGCTTCAAATCAACTGCTTGGTTGTGAACAAAGAACCATTTAATACTGATAAAACCTCCTATGGCAATATCGCATGGCAAAATGAAGGATTTTCCATTCTTAGGCAATTATAAACATTGTCCACAAATATTTTCTCGCATAGGTGTAAACTTTGAACTTGAACCACACTGTATTTGTTAATACTACAGTCATTATTAAATGAAAATAACCACAACTTCTTACTGTAATAGATAATATAGAATGCTAATCAAACAGGGTAGGTAATATTGAGAACTGATCGTTTTCGAGATATCATTTTATTTATATTTTAAAAAGAACGATATCTTTGATATTTTAACAATTTTTCTTGTGTTTAATAAGTTATAATTCAAGAAATATATTGATAAGGAAAAATATGAGGCCATAAAAATTTATGAACTATCTTGGGGTGGTAAAGTTGCCAAAAATAACAATTTAAGTATAATAATCAGGATGTCCATTTTCGATCCTTGGGAAACCGATTTCGACCCCAAGGGGGAATCCCTGATGTAAAAGTTTCATAACTCTGTCAACGATATTTTCTTCATTTACACCAGAGTGGAAATTTTTGCAGGACACTGACGTTTCTAACACCTCCAGCGAATTTTTCCAAATTTACTAATATGACATTCAATAAATTTATGATTATCAATCACTAAAAGTTTTTTACATCTTGAACTAATCATTCTTGATATCCATATTGAACAGTACTACACACACTGTACAGGATAACTAAATGATTATTAACCAAAATGATTAAAAATATAAATATTTCACATTAATTCCCTTAATTCGACCCTAAACATTTTTCAAATAGTCCTTAAGAGCAAACATGACGGGCGCTCCTCCGCCAAAAATCAATTTTACATTTGAGGCAATTAAAAAAAATTGTAAAAAAAAAATGGTTCAGGCCAATCGTTGTAAAAATGAACCAAGAATTTCGCTAAACCGCGAAAAACTTATATTTTTAAAGAAAAACAACAAAAATTTCAACTTTTTAACAAATTTAATTTTTTGGCTCTTTACCGGCATTCTATAACAAATATCTTAACTATTTTCTAAATAACTTTTTTTCAAAAAGGTTACCAATTTTAAACAGGACCGAAGATTAACATAGTTTTCATTCCGATACTAATTCTATTAAAACAATGATACCAGTGAATATGGCACGCTGTTAGTCTTTGAAGCCCGTGGTTAACAGGGTAGCTGCTGTTTAGTTAAATTTGTTAATCCCTGTGTCGAAAAATAGGTAGTTGTTTTTGAAGAGGTGCGAAATTATTGTGATCGTCTTAGTTTGTTGTTGAGGCGTTGTTAGGTTTTTGTTTAATTTAGTTTTTAGTTAATTTATGAAATGAAAAATTCTGGAAGGCAAAAATGCACAGCTGACAAATTTCTATTTTATTTGTTTGCTGCCAGAGTCCTATAATCCTAGAAAAATACGACATGTGCCAATTAGGGAAAAGAGATTGTCAAGAATTTTGCACGCTTAAAAAATGTGTAATATACAGGGTGTTTCTAAATACATGCGACAAAATTCAGGAACTGATTGCTCGTATGAAATTAAGATGGGTCTTTCCTATAACAAAATTTCCTCAGCCCACCCCTTTTCGAGATATCACCCTTAAAAAGTGGTGACTAAAATTGAGTTTTTATTTTTTTTCTAAAATTTCAGTAAAGTTAGAAACTTGAAATTCTGTAATCGCAAAGGACTAACCACGGGTATTTTTTCAATATTTCTGTTACATTATAGGGGGGTGAAATTAGCAACACTTACTTTATTTCATATCAAAACTTTTTTGGAGATGAACTTTTATGAAATCCTTGATTTATTTAATTTTTTTTTATTCTTGAATTTTTTTCCCAAAACCAATAGCTTCAGAGAAAAAAAAATTACATCCTAATTTATTATTTTTTTTTTTTTTTTATAAATTGAGTAGAAAAAGTGTAACGGGCTTGTAACTATCGTATCGTACACTCTGTCATTATTCGTTTCTTGCAATAATTTACACCAGTTTACACCAGAAGATAGCACTTAACGAAGCGTTTTAGCCACTAATTTTGGCGAATTTTAAGAAATCATTAACAAGACATTAGGGGCTTAAATTAAATGAAAGTCCTTTTAGTGTTTTTGGGAAACTGGAAGGAATTAAAACATTAAATATTATAGATATTATTGCCTAATTTATTTTGCCAAAATTTAAATATTTTGAGATATTCTTGTCTGAAAAGGGGTATGAACACCTTAAGATTGAAAGAGAATTAACTTTAATTCATGAGATGCAAAGCATCATAATTGTCGCGTCACAAAAACCACCTGCTGCCAAGAGAAAATTTTATTTTGTGTTGTAAAAAAGAAAAAATTAACATTTCGTGTTTTAATAGTTATTTTTTTAATTTAATAATCTATGTGAAAAAAATTTTTTTTAATACAGACTTTAAAAAGTTGTTATATTAATATACTTATTTAATTGTACTTATATTTGTTGTTCCTTTAATACAATAAATACAATTTACCTATCTCCAATTCATCACTTTCCGTATCCATATACCTATAGGGTCCGATTACAATTAAAAAAACACCGCTACGTCATAACTATTATTTCAAATTT
Source organism: Psylliodes chrysocephalus (assembly GCA_927349885.1). NCBI lineage: Eukaryota > Metazoa > Arthropoda > Insecta > Coleoptera > Chrysomelidae > Psylliodes > Psylliodes chrysocephalus. The sequence goes on along the minus strand of OV651813.1, from coordinate 119,533,706 downwards.
CCAATATACAGGGTGTCCCGAAATTAGACGGTCATATTTTAACAGCGTAATCTACATCCTACAAGTATTAGAAATTAAAAAAAAACCGAATTCAAAAACGTGCAGATGCCGTCACCACATCTTAACCAAATTTATATAGGATCACCCCTGAGGTACCCCCTTACTACCAAAAAAAGAATCATATAAATCGGACAAGGTGGTAAAGCATTATCGCTAAACATACATAAAAAATGAAGAGTTTGAGAATTTTCTCATGGGCCCAATTATTAGATTTTGACCAAATTTATATGAAACCACCCCTGATGTACCCCCTTTCTAACAAAAATAGAATCATTGAAATCGGACATCGTGTTAAAGAATTATCGCTGAACATGCATAAAAAAAATAAAAAAAAAATATTGCGACGAATTGAGAACCTCCCTCCTCCTTTTATGAAGTCGGTTAAAATTAGGGGTAAAAGTTTATATAAACATAGGTCCGAAAACGTTTCGTTTTCGAGATACAGGGTGTTACAAGTGAAGTCCAGATGAATAATTTTCTAAAATTTCTTTAGTTACCGGTTTTTCAAAGTTAAAAAAAAAACAAAATTTCTAATTCTACAGACCTACTAATTATTGTTTACACTTTCGAATAAGGTAACATGCTTTTCTCTTGAAAATGGCGCGTTCTAGCGAGACAGAAAATATTGGTTTTCCAAATTTTATAGTCAAAAAATCTGATGTGTCCAACACATGACTTTCCTATCTAGTTATTATAGGCTTTTTTTGGTTATTTTCTACAACTTATGCAGTACTTCTATAAATGTTTAGAGGATAAACTAAATATATACATTTTCCACATACATCTATCTACCTCGAAACATTTTTCTATAATTATTCATTGAAAACGAAAATACTGAAAAATTTAAATTTAGCAATTTTCCTACAATTTTTCCATTACGGTCCATTTTAGAAAAATCATGTATAAACAAAAATTATAGAGATAGATATCGCAAACAACTTTTAGTTTAGAATTTTGCGCATTTTGTTAAATTTCTCGAATACGGACCATTTCAGGAAATTTTGACATAAAGCAAAAATTATAGATAATAATATTAGAAGTAACTTTTATTTGAATAATTTTCTTCTCCAAACATAAATAACAGATATATTCAATAAAATATAAAAACGGCCTCCCATAAAGTACCCCCCCCCCCCCCCCCAGATGTTCCGACTTTGTCCAAAATCTAATTATTTCACGTCAGGCCGAAATAAAACTTAAGTTTAAAATTTAGTGTTTTTCTGTGTATCGGTTCATGAGTTATGGTGGATATAGACACACAGATACACACGGCAATTTTACCCTAAGCTCCCCCTAATTTACCCACCTAAGAAGATGATCAATAACTGGGGTTCAGTCCAATAAATGAAGCGTAAAAAGGTAAGTATTTGTAACAAATTTTACCTAATTATCTTTAAACGTTTAGAAAATATTTACAAAATTGTGGTATCAGGACTTCACCTTTAACACCCTGTATCTCGGAAAAGAAAAGTTTTCGGACCTATGTTTATATGAACTTTTACTACTATTTTAGGATGTAGATTACGCTGTTAAAATATGACCGTCTAATTTTGGGACACCCTGTATATCATCTATAACTATCAATAAATAATAAAATATTTGAGTTGTTTGGTTTAAAAATAGTATTCCCACATAACCCCCAGTAGGCGGCGATAGCAAACGAATTATACCTGAATTGTAATCGGACCCTTCAGCGTACGACACACAACATTGCTAAATTTATGTAGCGAACAAGGTTCCAAATACTTTAAGGGGAGGTCGTGAGATTCGTGCGGTGTGACGTCAGAAGGGACTGGATTGCTCTTAAGAAGTCGTCCGTTTACCAACGTTTCTAATCTCTAAAATTGAAAAACTACCTGTAAATACGTATTCGTGGAGAAAATTACAAATATCCATTTTGGTAATAAACGGTTCTACTTTCGCCTTGTCATAAATATATCACAACATTAGTTTTTTCAAAATATCGCTAGCAGCCATTTGTTAACTACTAATATCGATTATGACAGACGAATAATAGAAACGCATTTCCTATGAAAAGAACCTTTAAATCGTTCCCACGTGTTTCTATTTTCGAACAATTTCGACTTGTATAAATATTGTAACATACCAGAGCGACGTATCCTTATTTATTACAGATTAAATCCAATTGTTGAAGGATTATTAGTTATGCTCCGGACTCTATAAGGCACTGTGTGCAGCGGTAGAAAGCTCAGGTGAGCTTTTTAATTATGTAAATCATTTTTTGTGTCAAGCAATGGTCGTAGATATCCACATGCGTATAGGGATAATTGACTCTGTTTACATCTGCAAACAGCAAACAACAGCTTGAGACAATCAGCTTTTGGACTTAATCTGACCAGGTAGATTGTAGTTCTATAGTATTCGAGTGACTTAAAACTTAAAACAACGTTGCCACATTAGGTATACATTTATATTTGGAGTAAATTTTCTAGCTAGATTCTTTGACGACTATACTCCCACATTTAATTGCGAATAACTAAACTTAGCATTCTTTAGATAAACATTCTGATAGAAGAATATTGTTTGCTGTTATATAAAAATATTTTTACACCAATATGTGCAATCTAAGTAAGTAAATATAGTTCAATATAGTTTTTAACTTTTGAGGAGGAAGAGATTAAAGATGTAGAAAGAACATGATGTTGATACATTTTAAGTTACTGACTTACAACTGATTCACAAAATTAGTTAAAGAAATTAAAATATAGGATTAGGATGACTTTTAACAGATTAAAATGATATAACATAATAAACAAATATTCTAGTTTAGAGTTTTTTAGGAATTATGTCTTGCCTGAAAATTTAATCAGAAAAAAATTTCTAATTTTAATTTTTTTTTATAAATAATCCAAAATACATTTTGTTATTTTTATAACAAGAAACCTTTAACACAAAGTCTCCATTATCCACCACTGGCGAGTTTCTCGTCGTTACAAGAAATCCTAATCTCTCTATTAGTTCCTCAAATAGCTCATCACAGAGCAGATTATCAGAAGTTTAAATCCTAATGGTAATTTTACGGTGTATTACACGCCCCTTTCGCTGGTACCATGCCCTACGGCGTTGTTCTGTGGTACCTTTTTAGTGTGGTCAACCGCAGCACAATGTGTCGAAGTCAATTGTCGCTTCCGTGTATTTATGCAGCCAATTTGCTGTCGATAATACCTGGAACGGGTTTGGGATTACGATAAGATCTCCCAAGAACGGGGTTGGGTTTTCGAGAATTTCGAGATTACTTGAGAAAGTTTAGTCTAGGAAAAGTACGCCTGTATTATTTCTACTATCTGTAAGAAGTGCTATACTAGAAATAAAAAGAATATTCGACAATTACTTTAGTTTTTAATATAATCTCCTTTAATCCTAATGTATTTATTTATATCTCAACAGACTTTATCAAAACAATTCAATACAAAAGTTATATGTTTAAATAATATACAAAATAAAGAATACTTGCACTCTGATATAATCTGATTGGAAACCAATCCGTAACATTGGTGCAATATATAAAGAAAAAATATCAAAAAAATACTTATTGACACTTCTACTTCTACACATTTAAGATAAGGGTGTGTGAAAGTAACCACCGTGTGATGAACAAGAAATGTTATTTTTAACAAATACGTTATTTGTGAACAGGTTGTTGTTTCTGTGTGTTTATAAAATTACCTACCTATTAAAAATAACACAGTTTGTCAATCATAAACCCCTAATCTTACAAATTGGTACAGGAATATTAATTTTTATATTTGATCTTGACGTAATTCGTGAGATAAAGAAATTAAAGAATTATTAATTAATTTATAAATGAAATGCAAATCTGCTATTACTCTTTTTTTTTTCTCAGACTTACTAAACTAAATTATTCTAACAAATAATTTATAGTTATGAATTTTAAAGTAAATTCATTTTAAAAATATTATCTGGACAGATTCTAATTTACTTACTTTCTAATTCACTCAATTTTAAAAGGTCTGTGTACTTGGCACCACAACATAGCAAAAAAGGGTCAAAAATGTGTAAGAGCTTTGCCCATCGTTTGCCCATTATTGCCCATGAAATAACTTTTTTTGCCCACCCTCTTTTCACAATATATCGAAAATAATTTTCGCGAACCAACTTCCAGACAAAAGTTAAAATTTTCATAATTTAATTTCACGACATAATAGCATTTCGTTTGCCCACGTTTGCCCATACATTAGTTTTTTCAGAAAAAAAAATTAAAGAAAATAAAAAAAAACGCAATTTGTTAACTGCATTAGATAATCATTCGTTAGCCCATGTTTGCCCATTTTTTGTTTCACAAATTTCCATAACGATCTTCAAAAAAAAATTAATTGAAAAAGGGATTTGATGACAATTTCACTATCCGAGATTTATACAAGTTTATTTGTTATAAAAAAAATGGACAAACATTAAAATAACGCCAAAATATTTGGGTTACTAAAAAATGTTTTCTGAGGATTGCCTATTTTTTTAAAATCCTCGTCCAATAGGGGGGCTTAAACTCCGATCATAGTGCATTTATATATGTTTATTAGTGATATAAAAATGGGCAAACATCAAAATAATTCCAAAAAAAGTGTAAGTTGCTAAGAAATGTATTCTGAGTATTGCCCATTTTTAAAAAAAAATCTTCGTCCAATAGGGGGGCTTAATATCCGATAGTAGTGCATTTCTGTGTTTTCAAATGACATAAAAAAATGGGCACACATCGAAATGATTCCAAAATAATTGGAAGCTGCTAAGAAATGTATTCTGAGGATTGCCCAGTTTTTAAAAATAGTCCTCGTCCAATCATCGATAATAGTGCATTTCTGTTTTTACTTGATATAAAAAAATTAGCAAACATCGAAATGATTCCATAATAAGTGTAAGTTACTAAGAAAGGTATTCTGAGGATTGCCCATTTTAGAAAAAATCCAAGTCCAATAGGTGGCTTAAACTCCAATAAGAGTGCATTTATATGTGTTTATTAGTGATATAAAAATGGGCAAATATCAAAATGATTCTAAAATAAGTGAAAATTACTAAGAAAGGTATTCTGAGGATTTCCCATTTTTTTAAAAAATCCTCGTCCAATAGGAGGGCTTAATCTCCGAAAGTGGTGTAGTTCTGTGTTTTTAGTTGATATAAAAAAATAGGCAAACATTGAAATGATTTCAAAATAATATAAAGTTGCTAAGAAATGACCTGCTTTTGTTTCATCCTGTGATGATAGATTTATGTAAGATAGATAGATCGATAGATTGTTTATTCAACACACATATAGTTAGCAATATTAGTAATATAATAATTTATAATCTTATTATTAATTTGATGTTTGAACAAACAGTGTAACCCACTTAAGTCCCTTAGGGATGCGCGTGGGTGGCTGAGTATTTATTTTAATGACTGTACCTAGTTATGTTTTAAATTGTTTACTTATTTTAATTTAATGTCAATTACAATTTGAATACGTGTTTTAAAAATATTCAATTTTATACAATAAGATATGTCAGTTAGAATGTTATGTTAATATAGGTATTTGTAAAAACATTAAAAACACATGTAATATTTCTATATTGGTTTGACTGTCCCATTCCTCGAATTTCCAATAATCAACAGACTGGCATAGAATCACTAAAAATGTCCCCTTCGACTTTTTTTAAAGCAAGCCATTTTCAGAATTTATTTATTAGTGATCTACAATAAATTCATTTTGATATTGGCCTATTTTTTAAAATAAATAAACACATATAAATGTACAATTATAGTAGTTTCGCTCCCCCATTGGACTAGGAATTGTTTTAAACAATGGAAAATCATTTGACTAATTTTTTGATAAGCTACAATTATTTTGGAATTATTTTTGCCCATTTTTTATATTAAATAAACACACATAAATGCACTATTATCTGAGTATATGCCCCTTTATTGAACGAGGATTTTTAAAAAAAATTGCCAATCCTCAGAATACATTTCTTAGCAACTTACAACTATAGTCTATTTTTATGTATGAGAGAGTATTAAAATAATAAAGCGTTCGTAATCCATAGGCGTATCACTTTCTTTTAGTAGACAGTTAAAATATTTTTTTAAGTTATTCCTCGAGTATACACTCATATTTTCACCTAATTAACCTGCTTATAACTTCTAAACAGCTCCTTTAACAAAACCGTTTGAACTACCGATGTGTACTATTATTAGTCTGCGCCCTTTTTCTGATGGTGGATTTAAACCAGTAGATAAATTATTTAAAAAAGCCTGTCTTCGACTTGTAACAGTTTCATCTTGCCAAAATTTATTTGGTTTATGTCCCTCGTTGATTCACATTTCATCTAAATAAAATATGTTTCTTCTTTGGTTTCTTATTTCTTTTATAGTCCTTAGGTTATTTCTTCTGCATACTACAATATCGCTTCTTTCTATTAAAATAAACTTTCTGGAATGCTTTTTCCATAGAAAACCTATTTTTTTAAAAGTTTCCATAGTGTGCTTCGACTCATTTCAGGGTAATCCTTATCATCTCGAACCGTGGCAAGAACTTTGTCTACTGTCAGAAATTCTTTTCTAAAGAAGAACGCATGCACTTTTCTTCGAAATCTTTCTTTCAAAAGAATTTCTAATTGAAATTTTGGTTTTCCTGGAGCTTTACGTGCTGTTTAAAACTCGCCACATTTCTCCTCTTTAACAACTCTGTAAATCGTAGATTTCCCAACACCAAGCGTACTACTAACTAATTCCACTGTGTCATCAACACTTTTACATAAATGTTTGTCTGTAAATGATTTAAAACAATTAAATATTAATGTTTTTTCATTAACTGTTAAAGGATCGATTTTTTGTTGTTTACGCGGCCCTTCCAAATTTTCCATGATCACACTAGAATTCACACTGCACCTTGCAAGTTGCAACTAAACGACATTTAGTAAACTGTCAAGAATACACAACTTGGACCTCCTTACTAAATGGAAAACCTATAATCGCATTTTCGGTGAAATTTGTTGGGAAGGTATTTATCTACTTATAATTCGATTACTGTAAGAAATTCTTGGAATTAAAATAAAATAAAATTGGCAAGTAGGTACTTATTAAAAATAATTTTAAGATACGGCTATGTAATCTTTAATACACAGGGCTTTTGGCCTGTCCAAACCTTTTTCTATTGTTCTGTACAGCTTATGTTTATAAAGAACCAATAAAAGACCCAAAACTTGTAATAGCTCAGGTACATTTATTACAATTTTAGGAAATATTTAGATTATTCTGTAAACATATTTAAAATGACCGTACTAATTAGAAATGCTGTTTTATTACTCTCTCATACATAAAAATAGACTATAACTTGGAAGCATTTCGATGTTTGCCCATTTTTACTTTCCTATCTGTATACAGATATAAGGAAAGTATAGGAATCATGATTTTTTTCGACTTCGAGTTTTCGACGGATTTTTACGTTTTGTGGTCCCCTGAATCCGTTTTGACTATTTTCGCGATGATGTCTGTGTGTGTGTCTGTGTGTCTGTGTGTCTGTGTGTCTGTGTGTCTGTGTGTCTGTGTGTCTGTGTGTCTGTGTGTCTGTGTGTCTGTGTGTCTGTGTGTGTGTGTGTGTGTCTGTATAACGCATAACTCATGAACCGATACACAGAAAAACACCAAATTTTAAACTTAAGCTCCGTTTCAGCGTCCAATGAGCTGATTAGATTTTGGGCAGAGTCGGAACATCTGGGGGGGTACTTTATAGGTGGTCATTTTTATATTATATAGAATATATCTGTTATTTACGTTTGGAGAAGAAAATTCTTCAAATAAAAGTTACTTCTAATATAATTATCTATAATTTTTGTTTTATACAAAATTTTCCTAAAATGGTCCGTATTCGAGAAATTTGACAAAATGTAAAAAATATTATTTTTTATAAAAATTGTTCAAATAAAAGTTGTTTGTAATATAATTCTCTATAATTTTTGACCTATACATAATTTCTCTAAAATGGACCGTATTCGAGATATTTGAGAAAATGTGTAAATTTCGAAATTTGAAGAAAACTCAAAAACGGATAAAGAAAAAAACATTAAATTTTAAACTTAAGGTTTATTTCGGCCTGACGTGAAATGATTAGATTTTGGACATAGTCGGAACATCTGGGAGGTACTTTATGGGAGGCCACTTTTATATTTTATGGAATATATCTGTTATTAATGTTTGGAGAAAAAAATTGTTCAAATAAAAGTTACTTCTAATATTATTATCTATAATTTTTGTTATATGTAAAAATTTCCTGAAATGGTCCGTATTCGAGAAATTTGACAAAATGTGCAAAATTCTGATTTTTATGAAAGTTTTTGAAATAAAAGTTGTTTGCGATATCGATCTCTATAATTTTTGTTTATACATGATTTTTATAAAATGGACCGTAATGAAAAAATTGTAGGAAATTTAAATTTTTTCAGTCTTTTCGTTTTCCATGAATATCTATAGAAAAATGTTTCGAGGTAGATGTATGTGGACAATGTATATATTTAGTTTATCCTCTAAACATTTATAGAGATGCTGCAATAGGTTGTACAAAATAACCGGAAAAAGCCTATAATAACTAGATAGGAAAGTCATGTGTTGGACACATCAGATTTTTTTATATCAACTGAAAACACAGAAATGCACTACTATCGGAGATTAAGGCACTCTATTGGACGAGGATTTTTTTTAAAAAATAGGCATTCCTCAGAAAACATTTCTTAGCAACTTACACTTTTTTTGAAATTATTTTGATGTTTGCTCATTTTTATATCACTAATAATCACATATAAATGCACTATTATCGGAGTTTAAGTCCCCCTATTGGACGAGGATAAAAAAAAAATGGGCAATCCTCAGAAAACATCTTTTAGTAACTCTCAAATATTTTGGCATTATTTCGATGTTTGCCCATTTTTTTTATAACAAATAAACTCTTATAAATCTTGGATAGTGGAATTGTCATCAAATCTCTTTTTTAATTAAATTTTTTTTGAAGATCGTTATGGAAATTTGTGAAACAAAAAATGGGCAAATATGGGCTAACGAATGACTATCTACTGTAGTTATCATATTGCTTTTTCGTGAATATTTTTTTCTTACTTTCTCTATTTTTTTTTTTTTTTTTTTTTGAAAAAACGTGGACAAACGAAATACCATTATGCCGTGAATTAAATTATGAAAATTTTAACTTCTGTCTGGAAGTTGGCCCGCGAAAATTATTTTCGATATATTGTGAAAACAGAGGGTGGGCAAAAAAAGTTATTTCATGAGCGATAATGGGCAATAATGGGCAAACGATAGACAAACCTCTCACACATTTTTGACCCTTTTTTGCAATGTTGTGATGCCAAGTTCACAGACCTAACTTTAAATGATTAGAATTCCAAATACTAATTTACTATGGACTAGTGAAAAATAAACAAATGAATAGGTTTATAAAGACTTATAATATCTAAAGTTTCCAATAACAAAATCTAAGATTTTAGTTCTACTTTGTACAGTGTTTTCAAAGAAAAAGTCAATTTGCTTTCAAATAAGAAAGGACCACTCTTCTATTTGGGAGTGATAGGTTTACCTAGCCTCTTCAGCCTTACTGGATGAATCAGACATCGGGTTTGAGGGGATGCGGTTGAAGAAATAAAAATATTTAAACAAAAATACTGTAGAAACACTAAGAAACATTATTAAAGTAGCATTATAATAATAGTACTAATTTACTGTGATTTTCAGAGATGTATTTTTTTATTTTCCTCTTAAATAATTTAAAGGGTAATGTTTAGTCAAAAGTATAATAAATAGATTTTAATTGCATTTGGAATTTGTAACAATTTAAATATTTATTAATTAAAAATTGAAGCGGTAACAGCATGCTAAGAATAATATTTCTAAACGAATGCCTGTCCACGTTCCGCAATTTTCATTTTATGGTATAATACAATGTTGCGAACAATCGAACTCTTCGTAAGGAGCCACTTTACTGTTTCTTCTTTTGCTGCACTGTGTTCGACGTGTAATTTGGTTTTTGTTTCGAATGGGCACTAAAAATATCTAAAGCTAACTAACGGTTGACGTTTACTTTGGGAAACACCACTGCTGGGTGCATTCTAAAACGGATAGTTAAATTTTTATTGTTGGTTAACTATACTTATTTGTATTTATGTTGTTTAAATGTGTTTTACAGCTACCGTTATTTACGTTATTTATTTTGTAAACTAATATGGTTCAAATTAGCTAAACACTATCTATTTATTTATGTAATTGGGGGTTCTAGATTACTCACTTTTAAGTGCAGCCTTAAAAAAATGGTTTATGATTATCTAGACCAGTGGCTCTCAAAGTGGGTCATATAAATGAATTTCTACGTTCTGATAACAATTTTTCTAGGATATAATAATAATAATAATAATACTCTCCCTAATTCACCCCCTTAAGAGTGAATTTCAACCCCTGAAGTCGACTGAACGACTTGTGTAGGGGAAGGGACGGCTATTATTATTATTTGCCTTGGCGCTCCGGGCGACTTAAAGATGATTGATGGTGCCATTTGACTTACAGGTGAGGAAAACCCGGAAAAACCTCACCCACCATCATCGAGACGGTAATGCATGGCGATTTTTTAATCTGCATGCCATATCAACAGAAATTGAATTTCTATTAATACGGCACACATCAAATCCTAAACCGAACCATGCAATTTAATTAAAAAATCCACATGGTCTGGTCTGGGATTCGAAGCCCAGCAGTCTCAGACTCATAAACTTGCCTATAAATGAATATAAGCGCGTTAGACCGCTACACTACCGACCCAATATAGATATAGTGTCATATATAGAGCTAGGAATATATGCAAAACGCCATATTTTGCATATGTTGCACATATATACAATTTTTGATTTTGAGTGCATATATTGACATTTTGTTAATTTTTTGGCATATATCTGATGTACTAATTGGCTGGACATATTAAAATTATGAGTTTTGGACCAAAATAATATTTTGTGAAATGCCTTTACACGTCGATTTCCTAAAATTTTGAAGGATTAACTTTTCCCTGTAATAAATTACGGTTAATGGTGTAGGTAAATTAAATTATAAACACCCTCCTTAAACCAACAAATTTTGCTAAATATCCTTTCAGGTAGTTGTATTAATTACTTCAAATTTCTAAATGACTTAGTTTACTTTCAACTTCATTTCAGTCTTTATTGTTGTGTTGTGTTAACCAGTGGAAAAAATGGCAAAATTAATTGAGTCGTGGGTAAAATCTTATTCAGATTTTGTTGTAGAAGGTGATAACCAGGTGTTATTATTATTATTTCAACTCACAGTTTAAAAAAAAGTAGGGCAACTTTACAACGTACGCATTTATTTAATTTAATTAAAACTACAACATCTACAGGAATTTATTTGTTTTAGATTCCAAAAAAAAAAAGTTTCAAATCGACTAACATACGAAAACACCCTTACATATAGCAAAGCAGAAATATAAAGACACTCGCAGACAAAGTCAACTTTCCTTGAAAACAATATTTAGAATCTGAATCGTCTAGAAGTGAACAAGCTATTTTTAATGAAGATTTATGCAAAGCTTTAGTGACTTCGAATATCCCTTTAATACGATTAAATAATCCAAATCTTCGATCATTTTTGCAAAAATACTGTAAATTTAATATTCCAGAGCAAAGTATATTACGCAAACGTGGTGTTGACAGTTTGTACATTGAGACTCGTGAAAAAATTCGTGTGATTACCGTTGGAAACCATTTCTACATTTTTGTGGATAAAACAACAGACTCTTGTGGTCGATATATAGCCCATTTAATGATAGGTTCATTACGCGAAGAAATGCAAATTGGTCCATATCTAATCGCTTCAAAGCAATTAGATAAAACAAATAACTCGTTTCATCCAGACAGAATTAATTGTCTTCCTTTTTTTCTTCCAACATGCCTCTATAAATAGTACGACATAGTACATTTTACATCCCAAGTACTGATATCGGTAAATATTTAAATAAATCGTCATGACATACCTAACATATACACAACTATTTAGTTTCTTGAATTATTTTAGCCAAGTGCAATATTTATTTTTTATATCGTCTTTAAAAAAAACTATAATGTAAGTTTAGCTTCTATTTTTTCGTAAATGCATGTGACACCATCATTCGAATTAAATCCTCACCGCTATATTAGTCACTGTTTATCAGTACCTCTAGTATTTATAGATAGGTAAAAAGAGCGACCAGACTAATAGATAAACGAGCAGAAATTTTAACGTGTCAGAAAATAATAAAAATAAGTGGTTTGTTTTATGCAATCCCATTACTACAAAAAAAAAAAGTGGTTTGTTTTGTGAAATAAATTTTGAGTTTTGGCTAGTGTGAAACTGAAGAAACGATTCATCCATTATTGATTTAGACATTTAATAAGGTAATCTTAAATCTATTCTACATATTATACTTCTTAATTATTAATGGTTTGGTATTTTTATTTACTGAATAAATAAAAAAACAATCTAAACAAACGATTCTGAATATAGTAAGGAACCTTAGGTATTAAAAATGAGCTCAACGGATGTTATATTTAAAAAATTGTCAACATTTATAAAAGAACAGAAATATAATACAAACTGAACAATTCAAAGAACATCTTAGTGCACAAATTTCAAGAAATAAACTTGAGACTCTGAGAGAATTATTAAAATAGCAAACGAACACAAAGTAATATATCAAAACGTACAAAAGCAACTTAATAAAAATAATATCAATTTTTAATCTAAGATACAAAACAGGTGACTTACTTAGTTATACAATTGGACAATTGAATAAAGTCGTGAAATTAAAAATTGAAAAACATCACATCAATTATACTCGTATATATATATATATACGGGGTGTTCCTACACATCGTGCACATACGGAAGGGGGTAATTCTTTGGCTTATTTCATGACTAAAAGTTCATATAAACATAGCTGGCAAACGCTTTGTTACCGATCTACAGAGTGTTGAAATTTCAAGATTTTTCTTGTTTTTTCTTGTTTTTTTTCTTGTTTTTTTTTTCTTGTTTTTTTCTTGTTTTTTCTTGTTTTTTCTTGTTTTTTCTTGTTTTTTCTTGTTTTTTCTTTGTTTTTTCTTGTTTTTTTTCTTGTTTTTTCTTGTTTTTTCTTGTTTTTTCTTGTTTTTTCTTGTTTTTTCTTGTTTTTTCTTGTTTTTTTCTTGTTTTTTCTTGTTTTTTCTTATTTTTTCTTGTTTTTTCTTGTTTTTTTCTTGTTTTTTCTTATTTTTTCTTGTTTTTTCTTGTTTTTTCTTGTTTTTTCTTGTTTTTTCTTGTTTTTTCTTGTTTTTTTCTTGTTTTTTTCTTGTTTTTTCTTGTTTTTTTTGTTTTTCTTGTTTTTTCTTGTTTTTTTCTTGTTTTTTTTTCTTGTTTTTTCTTGTTTTTTCTTGTTTTTTCTTGTTTTTTCTTGTTTTTTCTTGTTTTTTTCTTGTTTTTTCTTGTTTTTTCTTGTTTTTTCTTGTTTTTTCTTGTTTTTTCTTGTTTTTTCTTGTTTTTTCTTATTTTTTCTTGTTTTTTCTTGTTTTTTCTTGTTTTTTCTTGTTTTTTCTTGTTTTTTCTTGTTTTTTCTTGTTTTTTCTTGTTTTTTCTTGTTTTTTCTTGTTTTTTCTTGTTTTTTCTTGTTTTTTCTTATTTTTTCTCGTTTTTTCTTGTTTTTTCTTGTTTTTTTCTTGTTTTTTTTCTTGTTTTTTTTTGTTTTTTTTCTTGTTTTTTCTTGTTTTTTTCTTGTTTTTTTTCTTGTTTTTTCTTGTTTTTTCTTGTTTTTTCTTGTTTTTTCTTGTTTTTTCTTGTTTTTTCTTGTTTTTTCTGTTTTTTTTTTGTTTTTTCTTGTTTTTTCTTGTTTTTTCTTGCTTCTTCTTGTTTTTTTTTTTTCTTGTTTTTTTCTTTTTGTTTTTTCTTGTTTTTCTTGTTTTTTTTCTTGTTTTTTCTTGTTTTTGCTTGTTTTTTCTTGTTTTTTCTTGTTTTTTTCTTGTTTTTTCTTGTTTTTTTCTTGTTTTTTCTTGTTTTTTTTTGTTTTTTTTCCTGTTTTTTTTTTGTTTTTTCTTGTTTTTTTTCTGGTTTTTTCTTGTTTTTTTCTTGTTTTTTCTTGTTATTTCTTGTTATTTCTTGATTTTTTCTTGTTGTTTCTTTAGAGCACCTGCAGTTTTTGAGATATTTAGTTAAAATTTGGAATCTAGATTGCGTTATAGGGCATACATATGTCAGATGCTTGTTGAATCAGTCTGAAGACAAAGAGGAAGAAGATCTGTCTTATCAAAAATAAAAATATATACAACCCCCTAACAGTTGAAAGACGTTCATAAAGACTAGGTAGTGCATCAGCTAGCACTTAAATAAAATACAACTTTTAGTACCAACTTTGAACGTACTGTTTCTATTTTATTCTGTTTGATTATAATTAGATTCATTGCCAATTTTAATAAATTATAATATTTTATCGAAAAATCGAAAAATCGAAAAATCGAAAAATCGAAAAATCGAAAAATCGAAAAATCGAAAAATCGAAAAATCGAAAAATCGAAAAATCGAAAAATCGAAAAATCGAAAAATCGAAAAATCGAAAAATCGAAAAATCGAAAAATCGAAAAATCGAAAAATCGAAAAATCGAAAAATCGAAAAATCGAAAAATCGAAAAATCGAACAATCGAAAAATCGAAAAAGAAATTTCATAACGAAAATAAACCTAACACCCCCCCCACTCCGACCGGCACAGCGATGCGGCGTTGAAAGCCGTGCATCGTCTAACGTCGTTTCATTTCGGCAGACTTCGGCACGATGTTTGTGTGCGTGCGACTAGACGTATGCGTGTAGACTAGCTGCTAACTGCTTATAACTGATTCTATCTCTTTTAGACACAATTTCGGAAAAATTGAATTTGAAAATGAATAATAATCTACAAGAATCCACAACAAAATATGGGACCATCATTGACGCGGTATTTTCCAGATATTTAGAGGATATCAAGTCTCAAACTTATGTTTCTTATTTCAGTTACCATAAACCTATAGTTTTAATGATAAAAATTCCTGAATAACCCACATGTATTGTAAGATAATAAAAATATTTTAAACAATATTAACTTCTCATTTACTCAATAAAAGAAAAAAATTTGTTTACTTATCGGTCACCACGCTCAATAAGTGTAACTTAAAATAATATTAAAGAAAAAAACTTTAATTAATATCAAAGAAAAAAAATACTGCATAAATAAAATAAATAAATAATTATAATTGCATAAGTTGATAAAAAATGCAATGCAATAGCTTTACCGCGGCAGTCTTCGAGTGCCACACGTATTTTTTCGTATATTACTTTAGTAATTTAATTTTAATAAACATAATTACATACTATATAAGTATTTAATAATTAAAATATATTCACCCTCTACCCACCGGAGGACTACGCTCATTTTACTCAACTACCCGATATGGGTGTAAATTCAGTGAATGACCTATACAAGGTGTTTTATAAGATTCTTCTGAATTTGTTTTTGGCCAAAAGTCAAAAAACACTCGGTATTAATAATTTAAATTTGACAAGTAGACTCACCTACTCTCCTAGATCAATATCGATATTTACCTCAGATATGTATTTTTATAAATCTAAACTAAAAAAATATTACAAAAATGTACATCCATTTTGTTTTTATTTTTATTTATATTATTTTATTAAATTATTGTTTTTATTTTCAGGTAAGTTTATCGTCTACATTTTTCAAGCCGTTCCTTTAATATTCTGGTAAGTGTTTGAAAAGCATATGTAAGTAATAAAATGGCTCGGAACAAGAAATTGTATAGTGTAAAAATAAGTGTAACGGTTACTATTTTCAAATATTTAAACGCGTATTTAATATATAATTTACTGTAAAACCACTTACAGAAACCATAAAACTATCCGAAACAAAAACCTCCCATGTCCGCGACGATTTATGGAAGTCGGTAAAATAATTTTCAACGTTTCTGCACCACTCCTATACATAAATTAGTGTTCTCTTCTTCAAACAACCTCTTTAGAAGTGTACTTTTCAAACAAAACGATATACAAAAATGACCTTCTTTAGCCAGGAACAATCAATGCAAATAGAAATCTAACTGCAAACAGATTTAGAAACTGGTCTGAATATAATTTCAACGTTGCGTAAGGTGCAATGTTAATCGAAATGTGTGTTTTTTTTTAAATAGATATATGTATTGATGTTTGGTTAAGTTGTTTGCAAATATATTAATACAATTTCTTTGGATTACGGACATCTTATTATATCTCTTTATCACAATTTTATTTATATGCCAACTAGCAAAATATGCTTTATAACTGTTTTTAGAACATCTATAAAATACATTTGTAACACATTTTACGCAGTTGTATTGCTGATCAATACTATATAGATACTTAAGCACACATTAGTATATTCAAAGAGAATAATACAACAAGAACCTGGTAAACAAAGCTGTTGCTGGTAGACAAGTGGAGTCATCTGTCAACTTGAAAGACACTATACATTTTATTATTAAAAATCTTGACAATTCATGAACGGATACAGAAATCTGTTTATTGTTCCTTATATAACATTTTTTCTCTATCATGCTCACGACAAGTTAGTCATATTGATCCACTTCCGGTTTCTATAAACTAAATCTTTGTCTATTCTAATATTTATTTAAACAGACACCCACCGTGGCCTAGAGGTACGGTTGGAAATCTCCTCCAGAGTGGTGGGTGTTCCAAACTTGGCAAAAAAGGAGTGTTAATCATTCTGTATTAATGGAATAGCGGACCAAAATTGAATTGTAGGTGGTGAATCTTGAATGAAGAAATTCAAGGATGCTGTCATTATTTTTTTCTATAAAAATTAAAATAGGCGAAGCAAAATGTCAAAATTGTGGGCATGTTGAAGTCTATTTCTTTTTGTTACTCATTTGAAAGCATTTATTAGACTTGCGAAATTGTTATACCTTGCAAAACGAATTTAATTAAAATGTCTTTGGAGATGGGTAAATTAATATGAGATGGGATTTTTTATAAATAGAACAAATAATAAGGAACACAGGAGGGATTGCTACTAAATTTATATCTTTATATTTCGTACACGAAGACTAACTATTTTATGTTTTTGGCTCTGAATAGTTTTCCTAAAAATTTTGTAACTTTTTTGCTCTTTTGGGATATCTTTGAGGTTCATTTTGTTTAAATCTAATATTAAGTAGTACATATTATGAAAATTTAAACAATACACAAAATAAGTCGATTAAATTACAGTTTAAAAAAAATTGTCAACAAAAACGTGGCTTTGTCTTTTTCATTAAACATTCTTTTAGTATTTTAGTAGTAGATGAATATGGTGAGGAAGTATAGTCTATTTTTATGTATGAGAGAGTAATAAAATAATAAAGCATTCGTAATCCATAGGCGTACCACTTCTTTTAGTAGACAGTTAAAATATTTTTTGAAGTTATTCCTTGATTATACACTTATATTTTCACCTAATTAACCTGCTGAAGGTAAAAAAGTGCAATTTTTTCTAAAATGTTTTACTTTTCCACAAGGTATGTTAAGAACATTGTATCCAACGGGTTATGTAGGTATAAGGGTTTAAACTTTGACTTTTAAACAACGTTACGTTCATAAATAATAATTTTAATATAAAAACTACTTCTTACCTACAAATCCAAATCAGAATCGAAATCAGAAGATGAACTGTCGCAACCAATATTTACAATGAGTGGCTCGATCATTTCATCAGTAATATTGTCCAACTTCCACATTTTCTCTTCTTCTTTAATCGTATGATTTACTGCCTTTTCCCAGTTTTCAGGCTTCACATTATTTACAGCCTCCAAAAACAACTGTTTAACATCACTCATTATAAAAGAATTATTTTTTTCTTGAAACGTCTCCCTTTATCTGAGCCCATATCAGTTCAATCGGGTTTACTTCGCAATGATATGGTGGTAATCTAACCACCGTCATCCCACGATTTTTTGCAATTTCATCAATTTCATATTTTTTTAATTTCTCTTTTTGAAGGGAACACAAATGATACAGTTCTTTTCTCACAGAACCGGGATGGAACTTAATATTCTTTGAATTTAGCCAATTCTGTAAATCTTTTTTTAACCACTTGGTTGTGGGCATTTTTTCTATAAGTATCGAGTGATAACTTGCATTATCCATTACTATTATACAGTTCTGAGGAAGAAGATCTGTAATTTGTTCGAACCACTCTTTAAAGACATCAGCATTCATGTCCTCATGGTAGTCCCGGTACGAGTAGATTCAAAAGTCAATAAACCACCTTTAACAAAACCGTTTGAACTACCGATGTGTACTATTATTAGTCTGCGCCCCTTTCCTGATGGTGGATTTAAACCAGTAGATAAATTATTTGAAAAAAGCCTGTCTTCGACTTGTAACAGTTTCATTTTGCCAAAATTTATTTGGTTTATGTCCCTCGTTGATCCATGTTTCATCTAAATAAAATATATTTCTTCTTTAGTTTCTTATTTCTTTTATAGTCCTTGGGCAATTTCTTCTGCATACTACAATATCGCTTCTTTCTATTAAAATAGACTTTCTGAAATGCTTTTTCCATATAAAACCTATTTCTTTTAAAAGTTTCCATAGTGTGCTTCGACTCATTTCAGGGTAATCCTTATCATCTCGAACCGTGGCAAGAACTTTCTCTACTGTCGGAATTTTTTTTCTAAAGAAGAAGTCTTTCTTTCAAAAGATTTTCTAATTGAAATTTTGGTTTTCCTGGAGCTTTACGTGCTGTTTGAAACTCGCCACATTTCTCTTCTTTAACAACTCTGTAAATCGTAGATTTCCCAACACCAAGCGTACTACTAACTAATTCCACTGTGTCATCAACACTTTTACATAAATGTTTGTCTGTAAATGATTTAAAACACTTAAATATTAATGTTTTTTTCATTAACTGTCAAAGGACCGATTTTTTGTCGTTTACGCGGCCCTTCCAAATTTTCCATGATCACACTAGAATTCACACTGCACCTTGCAAGTTGCAACTAAACGACAATTAGAAAACTGTCAAGAATACACAACTTGGACCTCCTTACTAAATGGAAAACCTATAATCGCATTTTCGGTGAAATTTGTTGGGAAGGTATTTATCTACTTATAATTCGATTACTGTAAAAAATTCTTGGAATTAAAATAAAACAAAATTGGCAAATAGGTACTTATTGAAAATAATCTTAAGATACGGCTATGTAATCTTTAATACACAGGGCTTTTGGCCTGTCCAAACCTTTTTCAATTGTTCTGTACAGCTTATGTTTATAAAGGAGCAATAAAAGACCCAAAACTTGTAATAGCTCAGGTACATTTATTACAATTGTAGGAAATATTTAGATTATTCTGTAAAAATATTTAAAATGACCGTACTAAGTTTTGCATTAGAAATGTTGTTTTATTACTCTCTCATATATAAAAATAGACTATAGTGACAGGATTGATTATTATACCTCTCTCGTCGAAATTTACTGAAATTGCATTTTTCTTTAATATTTTCCTCCCCTGAGGTCTGTAATAAAAATCTTAATTAGCATAAAAAGTTATTCAGGTGGTTACTTGTTGAATTTCTAAATTTTGAAACCATTTATTTGTTTTTATCACATCAAGAAAAGGAAATAAGTGATTAACTTTTACTATAATCATTATGAGACAGATAAGGACGAACTTAGCTGGGGTTTATTCCCTCTTAATTTTACTTTTTTGAAGTTTAATTGCAAATTAAGGGTGATTGCCTAATGCATCGCATCTGATAATTAAGTTGTGTTTGTACTTGCCTATGATATAATCTTGAAGAAGCATTTTCAACAGGTCTTTTACACATAAAGAATGTTTTCACCATATTATTACAGATAATAATTCTTAAATATGCATTTAAAACCCTTACAAGGCTATAAATAATTATATTTTTTGTAAAATACAAATCAAAAATTGACATGTGTCAGAAAATGTCAGAACTCTCGCTGTCAAACTTGGCAACGCTGATTAAATAAGCCAATTACAGAAGCGGTATTTCCCCCTCGGGGGGAGTAGATGTTGCTAACAAAATTTAGCGCGGGGACGCGAAGTGTATCAATTATTTTTGTATTTTTTCATAAAAGCCTCACCTTTAAAATTATTTAGGTTGGATAGTTGTCACTGAATTTCCCTGTATACAGATATGCAAAGATTATTAAAAAAAATTGCGAAGATCACAAAAACTCGTTAACAACCTCGATTTCTCGTTCTCGTCAATTATTACAAAGTAAACCAATCTAGACCATATCAGTTTTGCATAGATCCGATTTTTTCCTTGTTAATGAAAATCCTTCAACTCTCTAGAAGAGTCATTTAAAATTGTTGTTGGCGAGTGGAGAGATAAGATGAGAAACGCATTTTTGAAACGGTACGGTATATAAAGTAGACTTGATGCAATTACGGCGTAGAATGGGCTGCAACATGTGCGAGATGAGTTAGAGAGGTGTTTGATGGACCAAACTGATATTTTCCCATCGGCGAATGACAGTTCCATGATTTAGATCCTTTTACGTGATGTTTTCGTAGAAACGGACATCTGGTGCTGTTTCATTTTGCATACATTGTTTGCTAATTTTGTTTCGTTTATGAGAGCCTTATACGTATCAAACAGTTTTATTAAATTAATTAGTTGTTGGTTGCATAATAAACATTTAAGAAGTTAATTTCATTATTTTCATATAAAATGTGTTATAGGATTCGTTCCATGATATAAATAAAAATATTAACACCGGTCGAGGCGATTTTTGCATGTAAAATTTTGGTTTGTCCTATGTTATAAATAAAAGAAAATAATTTTTCTGATCAAAGTTTGCTTTTGTTGAAACTAGAGCAATTTTTCGAATTTTTTATTTTTTTATTTTTAAAGAAACAAACGAAGTTTTTGCCGAACATCAAAGTCTTTTTAATTTAAGAATTGTGATAAATAGACCTAGGAATATATGCACCCAAAAATTAGTTAAATATGCGCATACATATGCCGCAAAATACTTCAATATATGCGTAAAAAATTGAAAAATATGCAGAGCATATGCAATAAGAGTAATTTGTTATTTGATGGAAATTGTTTATTAATATTTATTATTTGTTTTATTTTACAATACCTAATATAATACTTAATAATTATTTAATTATTAACTAATTTTATTTACAAATCAACATTATTATAAAACGAATGAACAATTAGATGTTTTTCTAAATTATCTTTATTAAATGATTGTCTCCTATCAGCAAGTATGTACTTGCGCAAAGAAAAACTCCTTTCGACATCTACAGAAATAATAGGTACAAACTTAAATTTTCCTCAAATATCTGGATGAATAGTATTAATACCTTCAAAGTTACCAGAATAAATATTAGCAAGGTTTCTTAAAACAATAAATCCTTCGTTTTTTAAAATTACATTTGAAAATTTATGAAAAATCAATCGTCTTTCCAATATCGCCCTGGACATTTTTACATTCTGATTCAAACGTCTTAATTAAATTTACGGAAGTCATCAAAGGTAAATTTTTTTGTTCTAAATCTAATATAATTTTGGGTACAAATGCATAATTTTTTAAAAACACTAATTGCTTTGGTCATATGTGATTTTTAAACAACTTCTTTGTATTAGATATTCCCTTAGATGAATCATCAAATATGATTTTTTTAATTTTTTCATAATTATCTGCGTAAAAAAGGCAGCTTTAAGCCAGGTACCCCACCAAGTAATCACAGGTTCCGGTGGCATCTATAATTCAGGAAATTTTTCTTTGTACAATTGAGTTCTTAGATGAGCTTTAAGAAATATTTTTTTTACATTACTAATTAAATCATTTATTAAATGAAAGTTAGACCTAATTTCTTCTGCAACTCTGTCAAAGCCATGAGCCAAACATGTAACATGGATTAAGTTTCCATAAAACATTTTTAAATTTTGTGCGGCTTTTACCATGTACGGGGCAGCATCGGATAACAGCAATAAACATTTTTCTGTTGGAACGGCTTCCGGAAGAAAAAAAGAAGACAATTCTGTCTGGATAAAACGAGTTATTGTCAAGTTATTTGTTTGAAAGTAAACTGAGTCATTTAGAAATTTGAAGATATTAATACAACTACCTGAAAGGATATTTAGCAAAATTTGTTGGTTTAAGGAGGGTGTTTATAATTTAATTTACCTACACCATTAACCGTAATTTATTACAGGGAAAAGTTAATCCTTCAAAATTTTAGGAAATCGACGTGTAAAGGCATTTCACAAAATATTATTTTGGTCCAAAACTCATAATTTTAATATGTCCAGCCAATTAGTACGTCAGATATATGCCAAAAAATTAACAAAATGTCAATATATGCATTCAAAATTAAAAATTGTATATATGCAACATATGCAAAATATGGCGTTTTGCATATATTCCTAGCTCTAGTGATAAACAATAGCATATAAATGTAAAATAACCAAAAATCAAGTTCAGAAATGAAAATTTTTAATTAAACCCCAAATGTTATCTGATCATATTCTCGTTCTACTGCCCTAGGTAACATTGTTCAATGTTCATCACATCTTGGTGAAAATGTTCTCCTTGTTCCGTTGATTAGGCACCCATATTGTCTTTAAATTGATTCAGGTAAGAATGTAGCATATATTATGAAGTTTATGTTACATTCTGCAGCTCAAAATTTTAAGCATAGTTTCAATTGACTCTGTACAATTATTATTAGCTCTATTGTTACCGAGAAAAGCATTAACTATTGCTTTAAGATTCGCTCAGTCTTTTTTTTTTTTCATGAGCATTGAGGAATTCTGTGAAATCATCACTGCCCTTGTTTTATTTGTGGTTCGACGAAAATATCCGTTTTTACTATAGCTTAAAATAATTTGGGAAAAAATCCCTTTAAATGTTCAAAAGCTTCAGAATTTGGATCTAAAGCTTTTACAAATTGCTTCATTGGTCCCAATTTTATATGTAACGGAGGCATCAATATATTCTTAGGCTCTACAATTGGTTCCGACTCGAAATTATGTTTTCCTATCTGAAATTTTAGTGTTTTACCTTCTAAAGTATTTTTCCAATCAACACAGGCAAACTGAGGTACCCAATTTTTATCTTGATTTCGGATTTTGAGGTTAAATAGGCTTCATAAACTTCGCAAAGCTTCAAATTTATTGCCAAAGCAAAATGTTTACTTCTTACTTTAACAAATTCACGGCAAATAAAACAGAATGAGTCAACATGCTATTTATACTGTCATTTTCTAACTTACTAACACATGAGGACAGTTGTATACAGCTGTGGTTGACAAGTAAATACATACTACTGTGCCCTTCACAAATAATTTACAATTTGCTATAGGGTTGATCAAAGTGCTACCATCTGTTGCTGATAAAATGAAATAAAATCTTTAAAACTTATTGGCGTAAATCAGACAAAAACAAACTTTAAAAGCTAAAAATAGAAATTTAAGTTATTTTTGATGTCTAGAACCAGAAACCTTAAAAAAAAAATTTTGTCGACTTGTGTTATTAATGCTGGAATATAATTCATATCAAAGTAAGCTTTTCTTTTGTTAATGGCTCGGAAGATTCTAAAGTTATTTAGATATAAGGTATAATATGAATGTCTCAAAAAAAATTTTATGGGAATTCGGGTGCGCCACAAGTTTCTAACTTGGGACTGTTGTTGTTTGTTATTTTTATTAATGATATGCCTTCAATTCTTAATTATTGTCAATGTGTACTTTTTGCTGATCATAACCTTAAACTCTATTAAAAATTAGAATCTGTAAGAGACTTTGTGTGAAGCTACAAATAGATATGCATAAAGTTTATAAATAGGCTCCCACAAATAAATTACTTTAATAAAT
This sequence comes from Psylliodes chrysocephalus, assembly GCA_927349885.1. NCBI lineage: Eukaryota > Metazoa > Arthropoda > Insecta > Coleoptera > Chrysomelidae > Psylliodes > Psylliodes chrysocephalus. The sequence goes on along the minus strand of OV651813.1, from coordinate 119,509,678 downwards.
ATTTTTTGAAGATCTTTTATAATCTTTGGGTACACGCCACTGTTCAAAAATCGTAATAATTAATAGCTAATTAATCAAAAAAAGAAACTTTTGGTATATTTTTGTGCCTTATTCATATGTTTCTCTTCATCTGCTTCAAAAGTTTCACAGTTGCAAGTCACGGTAGGATATTCATACAATTTATAACGACCATTAGACAGCTGTATATTTTATTATAAACAGAGTGATTTTACTAATATAACAACAAAACTTTTATTTTCTAGATGGCATTATTACAGAATATCAACAAAAATATATACATTTTTAATTAATCTATCCTGTTAAGAGGAATTTGTATAGTCTATTAAATTTTTGATGTATTTTAAACTGTTTAACAAATTGGATATCTACTAAGTACTCTTTGTGTACTAGATTCTAGAATTTATTTTTTCTTTAAATGATAAAAATTAATTGAATGGCACACCTATTTGGATATATCTACGTGTCCTATAGCATGTTTAATATTTATAAAAATGTAGAAAATATCAACATATGGAATTAGAGTAAACATATTCTAAACTATTATCTAGCAATTATTTTTACTTTCCTATCTGTATACAGATATAAGGAAAGTATAGGAATCATGATTTTTTTCGACCTCGAGTTTTCGACGGATTTTTACGTTTTGAGGTCCCCTGAATCCGTTTTGACTATTTTCGCGATGATGTCTGTGTGTGTGTGTGTGTGTGTGTGTGTGTGTGTGTGTGTGTGTGTGTGTGTGTGTGTGTGTGTGTGTGTGTGTGTGTGTGTGTGTGTGTGTGTGTGTGTGTGTGTGTGTGTGTGTGTGTGTGTGTGTGTGTGTGTGTGTGTGTGTGTGTGTGTGTGTGTGTGTGTCTGTATAACGCATAACTCATGAACCGATACACGGAAAAACACCAAATTTTAAACTTAAGCTTTGTTCCAGCGTCTAATGAGCTGATTAGATTTTGGGCAGAGTCGGAACATCTGGGGGGGTACTTTATAGGTGGTCATTTTTATATTTTATGGAATATATCTGTTATTTACGTTTGGGTAAGAAAATTTTTCAAATGAAAGTTACTTCTTATTTTATTATCTATAATTGTTGTTATATACAAAATTTTCCTAAAATGGTCCGTATTCGCGAAATTTGACAAAATGTAAAAAAATATTTTTTTTTATAAAAATTGTTCAAACAAAAGTTGTTTGTAATATAATTCTCTATAATTTTTATCTTATACATAATTTTTCTAAAATGGACCGTATTCGAGATATTTAAGAAAATGTGTAAATTTCGAAATTTGAAGAAAACTCAAAAACGGATAAAGAAAAAAACATTAAATTTTAAACTTAAGTTTTATTTCGGCCTGACGTGAAATGATTAGATTTTGGACAAAGTCGGAACATCTGGGGGGGTACTTTATGGGAGGCCGTTTTTATATTTTATGGAATATATCTGTTATTTATGTTTGAGGAAAAAAATTGTTTAAATAAAAGTTACTTCTAATATTATTATCTATAATTTTTGTCTTATGTAAAAATTTCCTGAAATGGTCCGTATTCGAAAAATTTGACAAAATGTGCAAAATTCTGATTTTTATGAAAATTGTTGAAATAAAAGTTGTTTGCGATATCGATCTCTATAATATTTGTTCATACATGATTTTTTTAAAATGGACCGACCGTAATGGAAAAATTGTAGGAAAAGTGCTAAATTTAAATTTTTCAGTATTTTCATTTTCAATGAATATCTATAGAAAAATGTTTCGCGGTAGATGTATGTGGACAATGTATATATTTAGTTTATCCTCTAAACATTTATAGAGATGCTGCAATAGGTTGTACAAAATAACCGGAAAGAGCCTGTAATAACTAGATAGGAAAGTCATGTGTTGGACACATCAGGTTTTTTGTAAATAGACAGCAAAAACTATGACACATATTGTTGATTATTCAACACTATAATACATCAACCAATGACAATCATTTTTAAATCAAATGTACGCCAATAAAAACAATTGTTTCTGAAAACATTTTATGCTGCAGTATTTTCACTCAATCTTGGTTGGGTTTAAAAATTTAATTCAGTATCAAAGTAACATAGTAATGATTTATGCGAAACGTTAAAGTGAAGTTTTTGTCAAAAAGGGAACAAAAAAATGAACAAATATCGTTTTGGTTGTAGAAATATACAGGGTGTTTATTAAGTACTTGTACAAACTTTAAATAGTGAATCTTTGACTAATTTTAAGGCAAAAAGCTCATAAGAACACGTGTCCTAAACCTCTTAACTTTTGTGCTACAGGGTGGTAAAGTTTTCAGAAAAAAATCTATTTTTTCCAATAACTGTGAGACTATTGTAGATATCTTTACGAAATTTGGTACACGTATACTATGCATTAAGATGCATTTTTTGATGTACAAATTTATGTTTTCTACTAGTGGCGTCCATACCTACGGGGTTTGTATTGAATATTTTTGCATAAAAAAATAGTATGCCACTGCTTCATCTTAAAACAAAAATTATTTTTGAAATCCTAATTTATTTTTAAACAAATTTAATCTCCTGAGTTTTTTCGTTCGATGCATAGTTTACGTTTTAAAAAATAAAATCCGTTTAATTTCAGAGTCAAATTGCTAAAATGTACAATTGTACATACATGCATAGCAAGCCTTGGAAACAACCGAGAGGTTTCCATGGTAGCGGAATCAGTCATGACAGTTTATTTAAAAAAAAGATCATGGTTTTTGTCATTTAAAAATGTATGAATGTAATAATGTATTGTCTATTGTTGTGTTCAAAATGTACGAATATACCAATGCAGAAATGGCACATTCATTTCGTCTACGGAATGGCTCACGGTAATGCACAAGCTGAAAAAAGAATGTATCAAGCCCGATTTCCTCAACGGTTGGTTCCACATGTCCAAACTTTCATTAATATTCACGCAAGACTTTGTGAAACTGGCAGCTTTAAAAAAACAATTGATATCCCAGGAAGGCATGTGACAGTTCAAACAGTTGAAATTGAAGAAGCTGTGTTAAATAGAATTGAAGAAGACCCTCAAACTAGTACAAGGAAAATTGCTCATGAATTGAATATTACGCATACAATTGTGTGGCAAATTTTAAAATCTCAACAACTTTATCCTTATCATATTCAACGTGTACAGGCATTACTATCTAGAGATTTTCCTCTCAGAGTAGATTTCTGCGTTTGGCTGCGAAATAAATTATTAACAACCCCGGATTTCTTAGGCCATGTACTTGTTACAGACGAAACTTTTTTTTCTCGAAACGCCATCATGAACTTCCACAACAACCATATCTGGTCTGAGGATAATCCCAAGGCTATCATAGAAAATAATTTCCAAGATCGTTTTTCTCTAAATATTTGGGTCGAAATTATCGGGGATCACCTTATTGGACCTTGCATTCTTCCACAAAGGCTAAATGGCGAAGAGTACAGAAGATTTTTGGAGCACGAGCTTCCTAAACATTTAGAAGAAATTGATTTGGCTATCAGAAACAGGATGTGGTTCATGCACGATGGCACACTTTTGTTTGGCTGCACGTCAATTTCTGAACGAGAATTGTTGGATAGGAAGAGCGGGACCGCAAGCCTGGCCTCCCAGATCACCAGATTTAAATCCTCTGGATTTTTTTCTGTGGGGTCACTTAAAGATACTAGTTTACAAAACATCCGTTCAAAATGAGCAAGATCTAAGAAACAAGATATTTGAATCGTGTGCCATTATTAATCAGACACCAGGTATATTCGAAAGAGTACGTCAATCATTGTTAAGGCGAATTGACGCTTGCGTTGCAGTAGGCGGCGGGCATTTTCAGCAATTGTTGTAAATGTTATTAACTTATTTGTAAAAGTAGTTTAGTCTTAGTCTGTAAATAATCTAAATTTATCACATAACAATATTGATCAATAAAAGGCACATTTTTCACTTGTTCCATGCAGAACACTATGCGTCGGACGAAAACTATGCGTCGGACCAAATTTGCTCAAAACTAAATGAGGATTGCAAAAATATTTGTTATTTTAAGATGAAGCAGTGGCGTACTATTTTTTTTGCAAAATTATTTAATACGAAACCCGTACGGGCGCCACTGGTAGAAATAATAAAATTATTTGTAGATTAAAAAAGGCATCATAATGCGTAGGAGACGTGTACCAAATTTCGTAAAAATATCTGCAATATTCTTACAGTTATTAGAAAAAAAAATTTTTTTCTGAAAACTTTACCACCCTGTAGCTCAAAAGTTAAGAGGTTTAGGACATGTGTTCATATGAACGTTTTGCCTTAAAATAAGTCAAAGATTTACCATTTAATGTTTGTACAAGTGCTTAATAAACACCCTGTATATTTTAACTACAGTATTGATCATCTGACGATAACAAAGCAAATGTTTTTTATAAAGTTTTGCTTATATTGTTAAATAATCTTTCTAAATACCACGCGTTGTGAGAATTTTTTTTTTTTTTAACATTTTGTTGTTTCTTATGATTATGAAAATTTGAAGAATGTAAACTGGGACGTTTACAGGAAATTCATATTTATCTTTTCTTAATAGTTAGTTGTGGAAATTCATTCTTTATATAAATAAAAATAAAACACAAATAAAATTAACATTACTTTTTAATTACCTCTACTAAATTCTTATTGGGAAAACAAAATTTGAAAAAAATTTAATTTTTTGAAAATAATTGAACAGTTTTTTATTTTACCTAAATATGTAATGAATAAGAAATGTTCGGTAATTATATATTATTTTTTCTTTTCGGTAAGTACCTAATTAAGTTGAAGTACCGTTAATATTCGTAAAAATATCCATATCTTCTATTCTAACTCAAAATATATTAAAAACAAATTTATTTAAACAAATAACAAACCTACACTAAACAAAACAAATATACACATAAAGTTAAGAGATCTACTAGAAATACTTTAATTCTATATATTTTATTTTTAGAGGCAAAAATGTGTACAAAAGATGATTAAAAACGAAGAAAAATGCAAGAATCGACCGCGACCTAAAAGAAGTCAGTATTTATATTGACAATAATATAGTAATTTATCTAACAGACAATGTATTGCATCAAGCAAGCCGAGCTAATGCCTTGCACCGGTTGGTTGCACTTGTGCAATAATAGCGTTAAATAGGCACCTTATCAGTTATGAAATCTGCATTTAGTTAAATGATATTCGAAATGGAATCAAGGAAAGTGAAAACAATTGTGTTGTTTGTTTCTTTGACCTACCGAGCTGCTTCTTTTTCTTTTCTGTAATCTAATGTAATTACACCTGAACACGGTTCCTTACATATCTTCTCGCTTTACAATACCATCGTTATCGCACTGCCTAGATTTTTATGCCACGAGAATTGATCGAGTTCTTCATTTAAATAATATTTCATCAATTTATTAGCAATAAAAATGTGGATATCTAATATTACAAGCAAACAAAAAATCGAAAGTTTTCAACGTAGGCTCTAAAAAGTTATCAACAAATTTATATTAAGAGATTTTATTTAATATACTTATAACTTAAGAGGATGTAGTTGACCATATAAGAGGATCAGATCATTTATTTGAATTTAACTAGAAAATATGAAATTTATAAAAAAAATTAATAAACTTTAACAGAAAATTCGCTCCATTTTACGTGTACACGTTTTTGATGTAAAATCGTAAAAAAATAATATCTCCCCTAAAGCTTTAATGAATAACCACAGTATATTCATTTTTAAAAAGAGAAAGAAAGGGATTTTCAGATGGTATGAAAACAATATAGGGTGTTCTATTCAGTGGCGGCTTGTGGTAATTTGAAATGGGTGTTCACTTTTTCCAATACTTTTATCATTTTTGTAAGTTCGGTCCAAAACTTTGTACAAGAGCCAATATCGCTGTTTTTTTTTTATTATTTCAGTTTGTATTAAATGTAGTTATTATCAACATCATACTATTTTCAAGCACTATAACCAGTGTTGCCAGAATATATTTTTGTAATGTACCAGATTTGTCTAAAAAATGTACCAGATTACATAAAAATGTACTAGATTCTATAAAATTACCAAATTTTCTAATTGTTAAGGGTGGTCATTAAAGAACAAAAAAAAAGGTTTATAGAGAACACGAACACAACAATTTTAAACAATATTTTATCTCTCGACAAATTTCTGACACTATTTTATATCTCGAGCAATTTTTGAAAAAGATTTTAATAACTTATGATACTATTTTATCTCTCGAACAGTTTATAAACCTTTTTCTCTTGAGCAATTTTTAAACAAAATTTTATATCTCGATAAATTTCAAACAGTATTCTATCTCTAGAGGAATGTTTAACAACTTTTTTTATCTTTTTAGCAAACTGCACAATATTTTAACTCTCGACAAATTTGTAACAATATTTTAACTCTCGATAAATTTTTGACAATGTTTTATGTCTCTAGCGATTTTTAACAACTTTTTTTATCTCTCGAGCAATGTTTGTACAATATTTTATCTCTCGAGTAATTTCTAGTAGTATTTTATCGTTCGAGGAATTTTTAAACCAAATTTTACCTCTCGAGAAATTTCTAACAGTATCTCTCTAGTCAATTTTATTTTATTTTATTTCTCAACAGTATTTTATTCCTCGAGCAATTTTTAAACAAGGTTTTAACATTTTGTAATACTATTTACCTCGAGAAATTTTTGAACACGAGTTTATTTATAATAGTATTTAATCTCTCGAACAATTTTTAATTTTTTTTTATCTCTCATTAAATTTTTAACAGTATTTTTATCCTTAAAGCAATTTATGAACAATATTTTACCCCTCAAGCAATTTCTAATACTATTTTATCCTTCGACCAATTTTTAACACCTTTTTTTACCTATCAAGCTATTTTTGAACAATGTTTTATCTCTCGAGAAATGTCTACTATTTCATCTTTGTAGCAATTTTTGACAACTATTTTAATTTCTCTGGTAATTTTTGAACAATATATTTTACACTTCAAATGGAACATACGCTGAAAAAAGTACTAGATTTTGCTTCTAGTGTACTAGAGTACCATATTCTCAAAGATTGTACTAGATCTAGTACAATTGTACTAGACTGGCAACACTGACTATAACTATTAATAAATAAATATTTTAGTTAGTGTGATATTTGTTTTGTTTTTAATACATTGAAAACCACTTATAAACATTGTTAGTTAGTAAACTGACTTTTGTTTATAATTTGAGATTATTTTTAAATATATTGTCATGATAAGGAATCATGAATAAAAAGAAAATATTAGTCAATAAAATGTATAGTGTAAATAAAAAACTAAAAAAATATCATCCTGTACAGCAAATTTAATTTTTGGAAAAATGTCAAAATATGATAAGTAAGTGATATCCGTGGAAACGAAGAATTAAGAAGGTTGATAAAAAATATCTGACGGGTAGGAACTTTCCAATTTCTGGAACTAAAAAAGCCCTAAATTTAAATAAGTTAGATATTTTATAAGGAGTCATAATAATAATTGGATAACAAAGAAGTTAAATAGACAAATTGTATTGCGCAGTTGTAAAATAGATTAAAATGGTTAAGTTTTACGGTAACTGAAGTACATACTGAATTCATGAAATGGAAACTGGATAAGAATTATGGAATTTAGATGGCAAGATATTATCAGTGAGTAAATCACGTTCTTATTAGTGTGAGAGCATAAAAGACAGTTTGATATTAACATAAATAACGTGACAAAGACTATATTTAGTTATAGAATAGACAAATGTCCGAAATTTGATAAACGTCACGTTGCGACATATCAATTTTGATGTCAAATTTTAGATATCGTTAGTTGTTAACAGGAAGTTTAATTTAATTTTTCTATGTTAAATGTTCCCTAATAATAATAATAAGTGTGTATGTGTACGAATGTATGGTTAGTTTAAATAAGTTAGAAAATAGGCAATTGATTCAATGTTCAGAATTTTATATGTGTTAATACAGTGGTAATAAATTGGAAAGCTTTTGTATTTGCAATTTGTCTATTTATTGAAAAATATTTACAGGATGATACGATTAACGATGGTAACAAAGATTATATAATTTTATTGACTAATTATTATATTATTATTACATTAGACATAATCAATAATTCAAGGTATTTTATTGTTGGAATTGTTTTTTACATTTTATTAAATAAACTAAAACTAAATAAATTAAATAAACTATATAAACTATATAAACTATATAAACTATATAAACTATATAAACTATATAAACTATATAAACTATATAAACTATATAAACTATATAAACTATATAAACTATATAAACTATATAAACTATATAAACTATATAAACTATATAAACTATATAAACTATATAAACTATATAAACTATATAAACTATATAAACTATATAAACTATATAAACTATATAAACTATATAAACTATATAAACTATATAAACTATAAACTATATAAACTATATAAACTATATAAACTATATAAACTATATAAACTATATAAACTATATAAACTATATAAACTATATAAACTATATAAACTATATAAACTATATAAACTATATAAACTATATAAACTATATAAACTATATAAACTATATAAACTATATAAACTATATAAACTATATAAACTATATAAACTATATAAACTATATAAACTATATAAACTATATAAACTATATAAACTATATAAACTATATAAACTATATAAACTATATAAACTATATAAACTATATAAACTATATAAACTATATAAACTATATAAACTATATAAACTATATAAACTATATAAACTATATAAACTATATAAACTATATAAACTATATAAACTATATAAACTATATAAACTATATAAACTATATAAACTATATAAACTATATAAACTATATAAACTATATAAACTATATAAACTATATAAACTATATAAACTATATAAACTATATAAACTATATAAACTATATAAACTATATAAACTATATAAACTAAATAAAATAAATAAAATAAATAAACTATATAAACTATATAAACTATATAAACTATATAAACTATATAAACTAAATAAACTAAATTAAACTAATAAATAAAATAAACTAAATTTAATTAAATAAAAAAAATATAAATAAAGTTCATAAAGTATAAAATTTGAACCGACACCACTGAGAGGAAGAGAATCTGCTTAAAAAAAAAAGGTGCTTAAATATATCAAGAAGCTAGCAAGGGTAAGTGAAGTTTAGTGTGTATTTTTTTAAAATTGTGAGATTAATAAAACCATAACAATATATATATATATATAAGGTTATGTAGAAAGCTTAACATTGATTTTTGTGTAAAAAATATTATATGAAACTTTACCTACCATTTTTCAGTTTTAATTGTAAATTTAATCATTTTCACAATTTGTCACAGATGTCAAATAAAAAATATGTTTTTTAAATACCTTTTAAAATAATAAATAATAAGAACTAAAATGTTTTAAATGTTTATTTTATGAGATTAGTCCCATCACAATACATACTATTACACAAATAAAAACTAGAATAAAGATATACAGGGTGGCTCACGCTCAACGGGACGGAGCTTTATGGGAAAACGACCTAAGATATAAAAAATTCGTTTGGGAGGAATACGTAGGTTACAGACGGCTACAATTTAAAATTTGTTAGATGTATACAGAATGTCCCACATAAGAGAAAATATACAAAGTTATATTATTTTTAATGGAACACCCTGTTTTTTATTTTAGAATTAAAAACTACATCAAAAATAATGTCAGTTAACTAAAGGTTCCCTATTACTATTATTATTAGTTTTCGATTTATTTGAATTTTTAAGGAAAAAAAGTCTCCCAGAAATTAATTGTTAACTCTTGTTTGAATAATTTTTAATGAACTAATTTTTTTTTTCTTATGTGGGACATCCTGTATACATCTAACAAATTTTAAATTGTAGCCGTCTGTAACCTACGTATTCCTCCCAAACGAATTTTTTATATCTTTGGTCGTTTTCCCATAAAGCTCCGTCCCGTTGAGCGTGAGCCACCCTGTATAATGCTTGGCATTCTAAATGATACTCTTCGCAATTTAACAGACTAGCAGATTGTTTTCACAATCAATAGGCCTCATCTCCTTATAGGGCTTGGTTTTTACTTAAAATGTTGATATCGCTTTTCATTTTTAATTTTAATTTCACCCCCCCCCCCCTTAAATTCCCCATAATTTATTAGATTTTTTTATAATTAAAGGCAGTGGCGGCTTGTTATAATTTAAAAAGGGTATCCACAATTTTTAATTCTGTGCTATATAGAAGAAAAAAAATATAATTTACACAATGTCGGGTACAATATTAATTCCTCGAGTAATACAGTGCAAGAGAGAAACGTCAAGTTTAAATTATAGAAATAATGCAAAAACATGCTTACCTAATATAATCAGTGTCAGGTATTGCTCGGTTCATTAGGTAGTTCAGTAGTTTAATAATAATAATAATAAAAAAAGTGTTTTTTAATTTTTGCTGATAAATGAGATAAATCCCTAACGCCCGTTTTTGTCCTTTCTGATTTAGTATTTTCATTGTTTGCAAAAACTAAACAAGGAAAACAAAGCATGTTGTTTATCACACCCGCACAACTACGAAGTTTTTTTATATTGTTCAATCTTAAAAGTATGTTTAAACTTTCTATTTCTTATGGCACATTATTGAACAATGTTTATCTCCGATCGAGGTGGGCCATTCTTTTTTATAAGCACTCGATTCTCGAAATTATGTTTATTTGTTTTTATAAATTTCACCGAATACGATTTCATCGTACATAAACACTAGTAAATTCACACAGAACCTAAGACCAGTACAGCCAACCTCAAAACAACGAAAATTCGGTTCACGGAACACACAAATCCATAAAAAGTATAATTTGTAAAGGGATCTCGTGTCTCACTAAGTGTATTCTCATTTTCTTCTTTTATATATCGATAAGCAAGGATACAAATATATTCAGGTCCATATTTATAAACAGAACTCAGCTGAGTCGGAGTTAGGTAAGTCGTCCTTGAACTAAAATCAAAGTTCGGTTACAACGTCTCTAAAGTTCCAAGTGATTCCGGTGTCACACTGGAATTTAAAGATGGATATTGGCAAATCTGTAAGTGTTAAGTAGGTACATTTACGTTATTACTACTCATCTCTAAATTCGCGCTATATAACCGAACCCCGGGTAGACGGAATGACAGTTTGTTTGATTTGGTAGTGTTGCCAGAATATGTTTTTGTTGTGTACCAGATTTGTCTAAAAAATGTACCAGCTTCCTTAAATGTACCAAATTTTTCAAATTCTATTTGCAGTGACATCTAATTTATTGAAGAGAAAAAAAGGGGATTTTTATAGATAACGAACCCAAACAAGGAACACAATATATTTTACACGTGAACACTGCCTCAAGCAGAATGTACTACATCTAGTACAATTGTGAATTGTACTAGACTGGCAACACTGGTTTGGCAACCTTGTTTGTGAGCGGCGCGCCAATTAATGTGTTCCTTTGACGTTTGAAGGATATGTTGGCGTGTTGTTTTCTCTTTTTAACTTTATGCATTCACCAAATCGTCTCACTCGTGTCAGGCTCACTTATTATAATGCGCCACAGACACAGTATACTTAGGTATTCTGTGCCACAGAGACGTAATCAGCCAGAGGGCAATGATGTACCAAAAAATATAGATTAACACGTATGAAAATAAAAATATTAAAATTAAATTTATATTTTTATGTTATTTATGTTATTTATGTAATTATAAAATAATGTGTTTTCATGAAATTTAATTGGGTGTTCACTGCACAAATGAACCAATGGAGAAACCGCCACTGGTTCTATTTAAAAATAAACAGAATATTTTACTAAAAAAAAAATGACATTTTTTCCGGAAAATAATATATATTTGGCAACTATGTTTACAAAAATTAGAAACAAGTTTTAGAAGTTTAGCGAAAATTGCACCTTAATACCTTTTTCCATTCTCAAGTTATAAGCTGTTATAATGTGGGACACTCTATATTAATACTAATAATCATATAAATAGATAAATAAATAAAAATATTTATGCAAATATTAATTCAAACTTCCAACTTAAGGTGTCAGCAAAATTGAAATTCTTAATGCAATGCTAGTAAATACTGTTTATAAATTAATAATTAATCATGTCAAAATAAATCTTGTAATGCCAAACCAAGAAAATTTGATGACAGAACTGACTTCATCAATTTAAAGAGAAATTGAGGTATATTTTTTCAATAAATAAAGTTTATAATCGTACGTTATAACCCACCATTTATTGTACGTTATTTGGCGATTTACTTACTACAAACAATAGTTTAATGAATATAAAGTTATTTTAGTTATTTTTTAGATAAAGACAGTTTTACTGATCTATCTGTAAAGTGGAAACCTATTCAAAGCTGTATTTGTAAATTAAAAACCTAGTTGATGATATATTACCTTAAAATGACGCCAAATAGCCGGCAATAAAGTCACCAATTGCCATTAATTCATTCATTAACATACGCTATTATGATTTATAATTACCAATAGACAATTTAAAAAATAATAGTTTTAATAGTTATCCTTCCAAAGAAATCTGATGATTAATTACCAGTTTTTCCGCATTTTGCGACCAGTAACAATAATGACAGGCAGCTGCACATTATATTTCAGTTATATCGTTTCGCGAAAAAACTTTATTTTAGGTATTTGTTATTACCTTTCACATTAAATTTATGATTAAAAATATCGATGAACGTCTAACTTATAAAAAAGCAGTTTACTAGAATACTAAAATTTATAGCTCATACTGAGAAAAACCATTACTATAAATACTTTTTAGCAAAATTATAGTTGACTATTCATTTTGACGATAAATGTATACAATTTAATGTGTATAATGTTTTTTAGCAAACTGACAATAAATTATATTTTATGGATTTATAAACATCCCTAAAGTATAACTTTTTTGGCCATTTATTTATGGCTGTTTTAAGACACCTCTCAGTGGCAACCAACAGGTTATGGCAAGTTGACAAGCAAATTTTATATGTCTCTGGAGGTTGCACAATAGACCTTATGAGGCTTAAGTGCTATGTAACAACCCACCTAACCTAATAAAATACAAGCAGTCATAAAATATGAAATTTTGTGTGTACAAGAAAGCGAAATGTACTTTTTTAATAAATTAGAAGATTTGCTCAATTTTAATTAGATAATTATTGATAATTCTACTGTAACAAATTTTTTAATGGTGCTAACCATATACTTAATGGTCTGAACTATCGATAATAATTAGGTTTTTATTGTTTATCAACACGTGTATGTTTTGGAAAATAATGTCAAGAACACTTAAGAATTATTTGTGGATCGTATCAAAATGTATATTATGAATATTATTATAAAAAAAACTATTTCAGTGTTTATAGGAACATTAAACCACCAAATACAATCAAATTTTGAACTTGACCGTAAAATCTAGGTGTTTATTTTTATGCAAACAGCCACACAAAAAGGTGACCCATCAATTGAACCCATGAAAGAGGAAAAGAACGAAAATTAATTTTACAAAATTAACTTCTAATAACCCGTATACGTTTCTTTTAATGTTCACCTGATTCGTATCTGACCCGGCAATTAGAGTTCCATATTGGACTCGAAGGCATGCATGAAGAAAAAAATTTAATTTAAATTAGTTCGTAGCATGGTATATCGTACTATCCGAGAGTAGCGGTGCAGAGTGGAGAAGTGAATCTTTGGAACGTTGTTGTTTATTAATCAGCGACTGCCAGAGGGCAGGTTGCGGTGTGAAACGTGAGAAACATAAATAATAAATGTGTGCGTTAATAATTTCAACAAATTTTACTTTTACCGCGTTTCTAGGCTATGCAAGGCCTTCCTTTTGACTATCGCTAATCGATAATTATTGCGAACGCCATTGTACCGATCAAAATACTCTTTATTACATACAATAAGTACAATGATATTGAATTAATTACATCAAAATAATTATTAATTATTTTAATTAATATCTCAACGATTATTTCTTTTTTTCGGTGTAATGATGATTGCATTTGAAATAGTAGATACAAAGTACAATTACAACTTACAATTATAACTTACAATTACAACTTACAATTACAACTTACAATTACAACTTACAATTAGAACTTACAATTACAACTTACAATTACAACTTACAATTACAACTTACAATTGTAACGTACAATTAAAACGCACAATTACATCTTACAATAATTAGAACTTACAATTACATCTTACAATTAAAACATAAAATCAGAGGCTCGTCAACATCGTTAGTATTTAAGAATATTGTCGGACAATCATGTTGTAGCTTTGAATTTATTATAGAATTCTAAAAACGCTATTGGAATTGGATCGTCACGATCCTGTTTAATATTTAAATTTTTGCTTTAATTAATTTTAATCTTAAAAAGTATTTCTCAACCTTATATATATATTGCTTTACATTTTTGTCCTTTTTACCGAAAAACCATACCAAGTGCGATTTTGGAGAAGATACTACTAAGAGAACGAACATCAATAACAACGAAAGTGGGTACTTACACATCTAACACCGTTTACACCGTTTGTTTTAAGATTGCAGAAATTCCTTTCAAAAAGTGATCCCATAATCTACCTTGGTAAGTCAAATATCAAATAAATAATTCAATTGATATGAGACATTTATATTGAATTTTTTAAAACTAATTAAGCGCCACGCCAGCTTCTCCACCATTAAATCACAGTCCACTTAAATTTATCAACGCACCAGAGATAATATTGCATTAGGATCTTTCCTGATATATATCTCACCGTGAAAACCAATTTATATTTAAAGAAAAACATAGTTTTAACTCCACAAGTCGAGGCGATACCGGTGATTCACCCTGTACACATCTTCAAATTTGTATTTATTAGGAAATTCAAATACTGAAAAAATATATTTTTTAAACATGTAATAAATAAAACATATGTTATATTTTCATAATTCACGATTTCTAGGAAATCTAAACATGAGAAATTAGAATTTTAAAACAATATAGAGAACAAATAGAAAAAACAGGCACCAGATTATATGAAATCTTGTGATCTTAAGCTCTATTTACATGCCTGTGAAACATTATTAAATTCATTTTCAAGCGCACTTTGATTTTACTTACTAAGAACAGATGGTGGCGACACCATTTCACTACTTGAATTCTTATTCTCTTCATAACCAACTTTATTGTATACTGGTGAAATGTGTAGCATTTGTTAATTCCATTAGAGCCTGGAATTGAGAACCTATCTATTTCTTGCTGAAGAGTCCTAATAAGGACGAAACCGGTATAAGAATGATGTTCTCCTTAGTGAGCAAAATCAAAGGTAGGGAGTGTTGAAATTTAATTTCTATCTTTGCTGGCTTTCCTTCGGATATAATTCAATACCCATTGCGGTATTAGTCAAAGGAGTAGTTTTCTGAAGGGAAACGGTCGTTGATATTTATGTGATATTGGCTTTGAATTTTATTCATTTTATTTTAGATTAATTTTTGATCAATATTTTGCAGAAAATTATCACAGTCATACACAACAAAATCCAAACAAAGCGACCTCACTGTTAGACACGACACTAGTAGGTCTTCACCATCTCTTATGGCTTTCTATCTTTTTCTAGTAATACCTACTGTGAATCATATTGGCGCTTAATTTGAAAAACGTCAATGTATTGACAGTACCAATCATTAAAGAATTGTAAACAAAAAGTTGTAATAACAATTGTCATATATAAGAAATTAATAAACACTCACCTCCATATGAAGTCAACGAAGTCCACTGTCTCCTGTTCCAATCTGACTCTCATCTCTTATTCCAAAAATCATTTTTACGCGTCACCCGGTATATTTGATTCCGGACATCTTCTGATCCCGGCGACGAACTTGCATTCTAACCTCAATACTCAACGTATCATTCCGTTTCAATACCAAGCCTTCAGTGCTTCCAAGATATTATTAAACTCAAAATTTTTTATTCGGTTACAGCATTATTTTCTATTTTTAATGTAGTTGTTATGCAACATAGATCACGCAGTATATAAATTTTGAATTGTAAACTATTTATTGACAATAGAACTGTGAAAAATAAGGTTTAGCTTAATAAAAAGTTTTCTTAAGATCCTTAATTTTTATGCATATTTGCTATAATAGAAATTGATAGATATTTTTTTAGCACCCAGTACTTTAGTAATTAAATAAAAATGATTTTTTTAAAGAAATTTTGAAGAACTATAAAAAAACAGCTTTTTCGAAATAAGTTTATTTGACTTTAATAATAACCTTGAAACCATCGCCGGCCAGAATTTCTGCAGCCTTGTCCGTTCGATCAATGCAGAATTTACACCTTCAAAAAACTAAAAACTGCAGAATCGTTTTCCAAAAGGAACTTGTTCTACAGAAAATAAATTCGAAAGGTATAAAGTTCTGTAGATCCAACGTCTTTATTGTCAGAAGAAACGATCACAAATACACTACATCGTCAATGTCGATACAACAGACAGGAAGATGTTTCTCTGTGTATGTGTCCCATCGGCATAGATGACGTCAACAAACATGAGTTGCTTTTCGAAAAAAAAAACTAATTTTAAAACCGAGTAAAATTGAGGTATATACTAGCAACTCCAACATACTCCTACCCGTTCGTTTTTCGGAATAACTAATGGCGATTCGACATGTTGATCTTAAAGCACTGAAAAGAGAGAGAAAAAACAAAATTAGATATAATAATATATTAATAATTTGTTTATTTGAACAAATACACACAATAATCAAGAAATACATACAAAAATGCAAACAAACAGTTATTGAAAATAATGAAATAAATATAAAAAATTACAAATGTATCTGCTTTGACTCTCAAAGTCGACATACAGGAGGAATTGTAATGTATATAAAAAATGTTATAGTTGCTGAATTGTTAGGGCATATGTTTTGGAAAAAAATTATTGGTGCACGTTAGTAAAAATAAATTGTTCATCAGCAGTTTGGATTGTGGGATGTCTTTAACCATTCTCCATCAAGTTCGGATGAAAAATTTCTAGAAGATTTTGAAGCCATTTGCGACAATATTGTTTATAAAGTGCATAGATTTGTATTAGTGGATGATTTTAATTTAAATTTGCTTGGTGATAGTTTTTATGTTAACAAAATTAAGATTCTTTTCTCAAGCTATGGTATCCAACAAAAGTTACTAAACCTAAGCGAGTAACTATTGATAATAAGTCTCTAGTCGATTTTGTATTAACTAATGATGATAATTGTGAGCTGAAGTTCATGATACTCCAAAAATCAGTGATCATTCTGGGATTTCTGTAATTTTTTCCAATACAAACAACACTTCAAACAAAGTTATAAAAAAGTATAGAAATTAGAATGAAACTAACATTTTTTAATATACAAAATTATATGATTATGTGCAACTGGAATCTTGATATTATTGATGTTTAGGTAATTTTTTATCAATTATATTCAAATTGTGAAAGAGGTATTAATAAGATTGCCCCTATTGAGACATGTAAGTATAACCCTAATGTACCATGGTTTGATAATTAGGTTTACAATAAAATTAAAATCCGAGATAGGTAATGCTTACAAGTCATGTTCAATTTAGTGATCAAATAGGCCATATTATTCTTTATGATAATGTTGACATAGCAACTAAATTTAACGAATATTTTGTTGAAAGTATTATGAATATTATTGGAAGTATTGAAACAACTGTTCCTTGGCATAATCTAAACAATAAATTATACTTACTATGGTGTAGGTGGAAAAGTATACCAGTGGCTGAATGATTATCTGCAAGGTCGTAGACAAAAAGTACATTTTAACAACCAGATATCACCCGAGATTAACATTGACACAGGGGTTCCGCAAGGAAGTGTCCTAGGGCCGCTGCTTTTTATACTATATTTGAATGATATTGGACTGTTTGTTGATTGTGAATTCATTAATCTCTTTGCTGATGACACGCTGCTAGCATGCTCTGATATAAATTTAATGAGTGCAATCGAGAAAATGAATAAAATACTGGAGAAAGTTGCCCAGTATTTTCAACTTAACAAATTGAATGTAACTAAAACAAAAGCACTTATTTTTACAACTAAACATAAATATAGCTTATGATGTTAATTTACAAATAAATGGTGAAAAAATCGCTTTTTTTAATTATTATACCTAATTTATTTCTATAATTATTAAATGTTTGTTTTGATTGTTTATCTTTATTTATTTGATAGTTTTTGTAGAGGTTACAATGTAGGATTGAAGTAATTTTTTTTTCTTATTAGTTTTTTTGTTTATTTTCAATCGAATTGTATGTGCTTTTAAGAGATCTGTTATATAATAAAGAAAATAATCTCATGCTAGCTGAACTTTAGTTAAACAATACCATCCAGCCCAATCAAAATGTATTAAATTATTTTCTTTAATTTTTATAATTAATCACATCTTTGTAATTAATCATTTTTTGTAACTGTGTTTAAAGTCACAGCTTAAAATAACTTTAATATACAACTGCGGTGGTCATTTATATTACTATCTAAAGCGTGGATGTACTTATTTACATATTTAATCTTTTTAGTAACATTTTTCGATATTGTCAAATTTAAAGGTACTTTACTCTTGAATAAAACTCATATTTTTTAGCAAATCTCGTATACCACTAAAAAAAGTTGATATTTGATGACTGTATTCTAGGTTATAGATAATGCAGAACTTTCTATGAAGAATAACTTTTTTTCCTAAAATGAATAATAAAAAAGTTTTCCATATGATTCCAACTTAGGGGGACATACTGTATATAATTTTTTATGCAAAACATTGTTTTGTAATTTTTTTCACACTTCTAATGCCTCTTCAGTACGCTCATGTTCTGAAGAACACATCGTGTTATGTAATGTAATGGACCAGCACCATCGATCACCTGTAGAAAACGGGATACAAGAAAAGAAGATAGATAAGGTGTTTTGAATGAAATAGGGCGACGTTTTGAGACAGTTGGAAGAAAAATGGAATAGCGGCACTGAAAGTGGGCGAACTTAACAAAATACGGTTTTTTTATTTATTATTATTTGCCTCGAAAACCGAATAATAAATCTCTTGACAAAAAAGGATGTATTTATTATTCAGAAGCATAACCCCAATAATGGTTACTAAGTTAAAAAAATTTGTTTGGTGCTTTAATTTGTTTGATTTAAAAAAGTGTTTCGAAAATATTCTGCAAATTTTTTTTTTTTTTTTAGAAAATAAAAAAAAATGTTTTTAGAACCTTTAGAATAAACTAAAATAAATGTATAATCCTTTATAATCAATTAAGGTCCTAAAATCTGTTATTTTTAAAATGCAAAAACAAGAAAAATGTATGGAACTTAAAATACAATTAAATAAGGAAAAATGTTTGAAATTAATAACATATTAACGTTAGCACTGTTTTTATTGCTCAACTAATAACAACATTTTATTATTTTAATTTAAAAATGTTAGAGAACGTGTCCTAATTTCCCTAGGTAGACTGTTATATATTGAAACGGCGTTATATATGAAAGATCTTTTGAAAAATAATAATCGGTAATTAGGAATCGTTAAGTTGTGTGGATATCTCAAATGTAAACTGTCCAGATCTTTCCGATATATCAATTTATTTTTTAAGTATACAGGGTGGCTCACGCTCAACGGGACGGAGCTTTATGGGAAAACGACCAAAGATATAAAAAATTCGTTTGGGAGGAATACGTAGGTTACAGACGGCTACAATTTAAAATTTGTTAGATGTATACAGGATGTCCCACATAAGAAAAAAAAATTAGTTCATTAAAAATTATTCAAACAAGAGTAAACAATTAATTTCTGGGAGACTTTTTTTCCTTAAAAATTAAAATAAATCGAAAACTAATAATAATAGTAATAGGGAACCTTTAGTTAACTGACATTATTTTTGATGTAGTTTTTATTTCTAAAAATAATATAACTTTGTATATTTTCTCTTATGTGGGACATCCTGTATACATCTAACAAATTTTAAATTTTAGCCGTCTGTAACCTACGTATTCCTCCCTAACGAATTTTTTATATCTTTGGTCGTTTTCCCATAAAGCTCCGTCCCGTTGAGCGTGAGCCACCCTGTATAGGAGTTAAGGTCGAAAAAATTCGAAATACCGTGGCCGCCATCTGGTATTTAAATAAATTTCCTATATTGAGCCAGCTAAGGTCTTTAATTTTGTTTGATATTTTATCATACTTTCTGATACCAAATACAAAAAGACAACAGAGTTTTGAGTCTTTTGAAGTCTGTATTTGGTTATTTGATCCAAAGAAGGATAGTAAATTAAAAGTCCGTAATTTAGGATGGACAATAAAAGACTTTCACAGAGCAACTTACGTAATTTGAAACTCAAAATACCTCGATTCCTGTATAATTGACGAATAACCAGATTCAATTTTTTGACTAGAAGCGAAACATAGTCCTGAAACCTTAGTTTGCAGTCATAGATAATGCCTAAGTTTTTGGCACGTCTAGATGATTTTAGAGGTTTATTTTGAATGAATAACTTAAGATTCTGTTGTACATTATGTTCTATATTTGTAGGACAAAATAATATTGTTGTTACATTTACTGGCATTTAGTTTAAGGTTATGTTTCATAGAAAATATATTCAGTGCTCCTCAAAAGTCCCCTCCCCCTCTTTTCTTTTGAACGGTAATACTTAGAGTGATGAAATTTGGAGAGTAAAAATGAACTATTGTAAGCTTCTCTACTAGTGGTAACAGGTGACGTAATAGGCATCGGTGACGTCACTAGACAACTGAAACCAATAATATTAAATGGGACATTATTTTAACCATCAAAGACATCGTAAATCCAAAAAAAATGTATGATTGAATAGATATTCTAAATACCTTTCAAACGAGGTGTCTAAGTATCACCGTTCAAAATAAAAAAAAAGGGGAGGGGACTTTTGAGAAGCACTGTATATATATATATATATATATTGCATTTAGATCTGAATTCATTTTTTGCGAGACTATATGTACTAGACATCAAAGGATTAATATAGTTGCGTGTCGTCAGCAAAGGAGTGTATATTTACATTCTCCAAAAATTTATAAAGGTCTGAAATATATATGGAAAACAAAAGGGGCCCAAGGACAGAGCCTTGGGGTACTCCTGATGTTACACACATAAAGTTAGATGATTTCTCTAACGTTACTTTTTGGTAGCAGTTACTTAAATAAAATTTGAAAAATCATCGAAGCTAAAATATTTTAGTTTGGCTCAAACAAGCTGATTATCTATAGTGTCAAACGCTTTAGAAAGGTCAAGCAGAGTAACTGCTGTAGCTTTTCCTTCATCCATTGATCTTATAATGTTATCTGTTAAAGCTAAGAGTAATGTTGTAGTACTAAACCCCTTTCGAAAACCTGATTGTTTAGTGGTTACAATATTACGAGAAAACACGTATTTGGGAGTGGGTAGCTCAGTGGTAGAGCATCTGCCTGTAGATCCAAGGGTCCCAGGTGCGAATCCCATCGTTGACCGGGATTTTTTTATTTAATTTAATTATTTAACATTAATTCTGATGCCTTGGTAGGATTCCCCACTCGACCACTGTTGGGTTCTAATTAACAGTGCTGCTCCTAAAGTGACGCTGGGAAACAGTAACAAAGCCTACACAGAATACGAGGCTAATGGCCTTAGTAGTTGATGCCGATGACACCAAATTAAAAAAAAAACACGTATTTGTTTACTAATTACTTTTTCTATAATTTTGGACAACGTCGAAAAAACGTCGAAGGTCGCTAAATGTTTCAGGCTATTTGATTTTGGCAAAAGATTGATTAAGGAATACTTCCAGCTGTCAGGAAAGTAACCAACTTCTAAATAGCAATTTACAATGTGCGTTATGTAAGTAGCACAGACTGAAATAGAAAGTTGTAATATTTTTGCTGAGATGTTATCAATTCCCAATGCGTTTGATTTTAATTCCAAAACTATTGACCTAATTTCATTTACTGTTGCAAATTTAAAAGAGAAGTTAATGCCAGGATTAAATATATTTGAATTATAATAAGATGTAGTGTTAGGACAACAATTTTTCTGACTGAAAACCGACGTAAAATACTTGTTTATATCAGTAGGGTCACTTAAGCTATCAGGAATATGAAATGTAGTTTTATTTGAAATATTCTTCGATTTTATTCCTTTCCAAAGGTCTTTTTTGTCTTCTCCTCTCATATTACTGAATTAATTATTCAGATTTTTGCTTTTTTTTATTACAATTAAAAAAAATCACTTATTTTAGGTTGTATATTATTGTTTGTAACAATTTTGCACTAACTTTATTTCAATACTAGATTGTCTTCTTAGGCAAATTAATTTTGTTAATAGATTTTTAATGGAATTTTATTTAATTTGATTCGGGGTAAACGGGCTGCTGGAAAGTGGCTACTAACTTCACACCGGTTTTTTATATAAAATATTAAATGGTTTGGCCCCACCTTATTTTCGAGAATATATTAATTTTAACAATCATATTCATTAGGGTGTCCGTTATTTACCAATTTGATTTTTGAGTTTGCAGCGCCCCTAAAATTTTTAGTGTAAGACCCAAAAAAAAATATTGAACTCATATAAGCCCTTAATATTGATGATAAATAACTTATTAATTTTCTTTATATTTTGACTTTCTTCTTAATAAATTCTACTTTCCTCTTTTCAATAATTTTGAGAGACTTAGCAAAATAGCTGAATCAGATATTTTTGCAATAAAGAATAAATTGTAAAACAAATAATGATAGTTTTTCAGTTAAAATACAAAGAAAATTAATGTTATTTTTAGTTCAACTTTGAGCTTGAATAACTTTTAAGCAAGTGAATTTATCGAAAAAATTACTAAGAATTTTTTATAGATCGTTAAATTTACTACAAAAATAATTGATTGTCGCAGCTTTGTATGAGCTGGCTGAGGAACGAAAAAATCGATTGCAAAAATTACAAAAATCCCATGTTATTTAAATGGGAAATAAATTGCCTTCATGGCATGGTTTATCATCAATATTAAGGTCTTATATGGGTTCGATATTTTTTTTTTGGGTCATACACTAAAAATTTTAGGGGCGCTGCAAACTCATAAATCAAATTGGTAAATAAATAACGGACACCCTAATATTCATAACTACTCTACCAGAAATAACAGTAACTTGCACATAAAACAAATGAACGAACATCAATGAATTTCTTATTTTTTAAATGCTTTGACCATTACAATTAATTGCCGTTTGGTATTAACAGTTTTTAAAAAGAAAATGATAAAACATGTTCATGATTGATGAAATTAGTGTAAAGTAGATTAAAAGTGCAAAATTTTGTATTTTAAACTTTTGTATGTGGAACTTTTATATATATTTATTTTTTTTTATATTTTGGACTTTTAATTGTTTTTCTGTTTTGTTCAGTCATAAATTGTAATTATTTTTCCTGATTTTTGTATTTTGAATTATGTATGTTTATATATTGTTACCTATTTCAATAAATATATTTTCATTTCATTATAGATTCATTAGTTTCAAAGAATACACTAAATATAGTCGTTTAAAAATAAAATTAAATAGTCCAGTTAAACGTGCTTCGAACATTTTTCAATAACGGTCCTCGACATCAGGTGCGCTGGAACGCGTATTTTTCAGTTAATTAAAAAATGATGCAGAATCGCGAGCGTGAGAAACTGTTTAAAGCGTACCTAATCCGAATATGTTCGTAATTTTTCGTTGGACGGGTAATAAAGCCGTATCGATCACGACGTTGAAGAGTCCGCGTTACCACCTACCACATAATAATGAGTCGGACGATGTACGATGTCTAGCGGACCCTCTTTCACTAATCGCTCACATCTCACATCAAACGACAGAGGTGTTGAATTGAGGCTTCACGACGCGAGAGGATCACAGCCACCGCCGGGCACCCAAAGCAAGACGACAAGATAGTCCTGGGGATATTTAAAAACGACAGTAAATCTAACTTAAAGTTTGCTCTTTATCATTTTGGGCTTTAATAGTAACCAGTAAGATCGTTTGAAGGTGTGTCAGCAGTGCGCAAACTTTACCCCACTACTGACAAATTAGGATACCATGCCTGTACAAGTCTATCAAAGTAAATTGACATCTATTTTGCAGGATTCTTAAAGCATTCAAGTATCATTCAGTAAAGAAACACCATAAGTAACTGCCATATCATGTTTCTGAAGGAAACAGTGGTATAAATACCAGAATCGGCTAGAACCGACCAGCCGGATCAGCGCGTTAGTGTTCGAGAACGATCAGGATTGCTTTGAACGGGATAAATACGCACGGCGCAACGACATTGCGCTTAGTTTAAAACTGAACGCGTAACCAACGTACAGCGGTTGGGTTAGTAGAGAACAACAAAAAATAATTTTATGGCAAGCAGTTGTAAGAAGGTAAAGATATACCACTTTCATTCGGAATGGGAGGAACAATACTTTTTTACAGAAGTTAAAGATAAAAATGTGTGTTTGTTATGTAATACTTCCGTCTCCGTTGCTAAAAAAGGAAATATTGAGAGACATAATAAAACTGTATATTCTAATTTTGAAAAATCATTCCCACTACATTCTGCCGCCAGAAAGGAGAAACTGAAACAGTTAAAAAAGCAGTTAATTGGACAACAATCAATATTTTTAAGAACGGTTGACAAAAATGAGGCTCTAACTGAAGCATCGTACCGTGTGTCCCAGATAATTGCACAAAAAAAAGAAACGTTATGAAGACGGGGAAATGATAAAACAGGCGTTTTTAGAAGCTGCTGATTCGTTATTTGCCAACTTTAGAAATAAAGACGAGATAGTTTTAGCTATAAAATTTATGCAACTTTCTACTAATACAGTGATGAGACGTGTAGAAGTAATGAGCAATGATATTTTTTTACAGTTAAGAACTGACTTAGATAACTGTGTTTATTTTTCACTTCAACTGGATGAATCAACAGATGTCGTCGACACTGCCCAGATGGCCGTGTTCGTCAGGATGGTTTTTAGTGATTTTACGATTAAAGAAGATCTTTTGAAGTTTATTCCACTGAAAGGACAGGAGTTGTTTTCTCATTTAAAAAATATTATTTCTTCCGAGAAAATTCCAATATCGAAAATGGTAGGCTTGACAACCGATGACGCTCCAGCTATGGTGGGTTGTGATAAGGATCTGGTGGCGTTATGTCGTAAAGATGAAACTTTTCCGCAATTTTTCTGTTACCACTGCATTATCCATCAGCAAGCATTATGTGGAAATTTCCTGAAACTAAACAACGTTATGAAACTGGTGGTAAAAATTGTGAACAAGATTAGAGCTCAAGCGTTACAAAGAAGATTATTCAAAACCTTGGCCGATGAAGTTGACTGTCAATACGGGGACCTACTCCTTCACTCTGAAGTGCGATGGTTAAGTAGAGAACGGGTGCTGAAACGTTTTAATGATGTCCTATCTGGCATAGTTCAATTTTTCAAACAACGCGATGAACCGACTCCGGAACTAGAAAATTCAATCTGGCTTAGAGATTTTGGTTTTCTCGTGGACATTACAGAGAATTTAAACGAACTTAATTTGCAGCTTCAGGGGAGAGACAAAGAACTAGCGGAAATGATTTTTGATATAAAAGCATTTATCAAAAAGCTGGAGTTTTGGGAACAAAACCTAATTAACAGCGATGTCAAGCATTTTCCTATTCTTTCAGAAAAAATATCTCAAAACCCATTAGAACCCTATGACAGCAAATATCATGTAGAAATAGTTTCTACCCTTAAGAATAACTTTAAAAATCGGTTTAAGGATTTCAACGAAATGGCTTTAGTAGCGCAGTTTGTTGTTTCACCATTTATGGAAATTGATATCCAACAGTTTGCAACTTGTGTTATGCAGAACTTTGGCGAAGACATCGCTGCAACAGAAATGGAAGTAATTAAGTTTCAAAATCGTTAGTCTCAAGTACCAAATGTATCTGGCCTATTGTAAGTAAAGACAAATATTCAGTTCTATGCCATGTTGCCTTGAAAGTGAAAGCATTATTCAGTTCAACCTATTTGTGTGAATCTTCTTTTTCCAATATAAAGTTTAATAAGAACAAATATCGCAATCGACTTACAGATGAACATTCGGATAATTGTATTTGAATGGCTATATCAAATTATATTGCAAACATTAAAAAAAATTTTGATGAGTCTGAGTGTCAGCCTTCTCATTGAACGTGCTTTATTTTTTCAATGTTTATGTTACTTTTTATGTTACTTTTTTGTTGTTATTATCAACTATTTTTAAATCTTACGTGACATGCCGTTGTGGCTGGATAAAAGTTTGTGTTTATTTTTCAAACATCTTCGTTTGGTAGGTAGGAATGTAGCTATGAACAACTACGTACTAGTAATATTAGTTATTTTGTTATTAGTTTATTATTAGTACCTAGGTATTATGTATTACCAGTTAAATAGTAAAATAAATACATATAATGATAAATTAACTGTGGATTATTTCATTTACGTTGCGTTACGTGGCTTCCGTGTGGGTAGCTCGCTGTTTATTCCAAAATTAACAAAGTAGCTCAACACATTGAGAGGTTGGCGATCACTGAACTAGATTGTGATCAACAGAATCATTGTAGAAGTTCAAATCAATATTTGTGAATATTAGGTTTAGCAAGGAAGTATCTCTTGTAGACTCCTTAATTATTTGAGTTAAGTTAAATGCCTCAAGAATGTCATAAAAACGAATTATGTTGGAGTTATCAATATCGAGCATATTTATAATAAATCTCCTATACAGATAAGATAATCAAAATTTAAAAAAAATGTTCGAAAACAAAACAATAACAGAGAAACCAATTTTCCAACATACGGCCATCAATTTCTTAATGGTAGTCTTTATTTTTTTTTTAATTTGAACATTAATAAACCATCTGGCAAACATCTATTGGTGCTTCCAATGTGGGTTATTATTAAACGATTTACTTTTCCTGTTGGGACACATTTTCCATAAACGCTTG
Source organism: Psylliodes chrysocephalus (assembly GCA_927349885.1). Taxonomy (NCBI): domain Eukaryota; kingdom Metazoa; phylum Arthropoda; class Insecta; order Coleoptera; family Chrysomelidae; genus Psylliodes; species Psylliodes chrysocephalus. The sequence goes on along the minus strand of OV651813.1, from coordinate 119,482,522 downwards.
TTCTTTAGTTTTGAAGGAGTTTTCTTGCCAAATGTCAGTGTTTTAGAACATTGAATGCGTTTTACCTAAATCTATACTGAAATCTATGTTTTGTCATCTTGAACCACCAATATTATGGTCACAAGCCGCCACCGGTATGTAAGTTGGTCGTTTACGAACAGACATTTCTTTGAATTAGTGTAGTTAAAGTAAAAGAATGTGATTTAAAAATCATACATTGCAATCAAGCATGTACCAACTCAATCATAGAACACTGTGTCATCTTCATCAGGCAACCATTTTTTTGAAATGTCTAATAGTATTTTATATATTTAGTTTTAAATTTCGAGGAAAAATATTATTGTAATTCATTTTTAGTAAATAATAATTATATACGAAGCATACATAAACTATTGCAGTGTTTGGATAAGTACTTCTTAAGTATATTTTTAAACACTGTTTGTTTGTTTTTATTCACTATATACTGTATTCACTGTATACTAGTTTCAATACTCTTGAATATAATTGGTTACTTTTTTCTAACTGCAAAAGAATATTTATAACTTCTATTACACCTTCTAACTTTTGTTTATTCTCATTATCACATTGATTGATAATTTTGTTAATTTGAATATGTTTTTGTGTTCTCTCAATATTGGAATATAACCATTAAAATGTTCCTTAACATCATCATCTAACAATCTTAAAAAAGATACAGCTATTTAATTTAATTAACTTTCGTAATTCAACTGAATATTATTTGTATGTATGTTCATGTTGCCCTATTTCTATAATTCTTTTTTGTTACCTCAGGGATAGCCCCTTATAAATTTGATCAAGATCTATTAATAGTGCCCATAAGAAAACCATCAAACTCCATTTTTTTTATGTATGTTCAGCAATAATTCTTCAGCACGTTGTCTGCTTTTTATAAATCTTTTTGTTATAAAGGGAGTATCTCAGAGGTGGTCCCGTATGTATTTAATCAAGATCTTTGATGGGATAACTAGATCTATAATCTGACTTTATGAACCCCCAAAATTTTGGTTACTAGTCGCCACTGTTTGAGGAGTATACCCTAAAAAATAAAAACTACATCGTGGGAAGGAACTGAACTAATAATCAAAGATAAATTTTGATAATAGACAATAATAGTACTTTTCGTCGTCTGATTTACATATGGATGAGAAATCCATATAACTGAATATCATTGGACCTTTCTCTTTTAGTACACGAGCGCCATTCTGATGGTCATTATCTGAAACCTTATTTACTTCTTTTGGGTGGACATTTTTTGACATAAACAACCACATAAAATTGTCTTTATTTTCCGCTACACTACATAATATGTTGAAAACATAATATGCAAAGTAAAAACAATTTTTTTTTTCAATATTCACAATTTTTTTTTATGATTCTATTGTAGCTATATCGAATCGCCCTTTTTCAGTTTCTTTCGCACTCAGTAAGTGGTGATTACTGTTGGATGGTGTAATAAACAAAATAAAAATATAAAAATCTTCGTTCATTGTTTCAAGTTTAATTAAAGAGTACCTCCACTACTAAAATCCCATCGCCGTTTCGGTATAGTACCTACGAAAGCTGGACCGCTAAAGACTCAGCGTCCGGCCCATCAATCATAGCACACCCGATATTCAGATCTAGATCTCTTTGTTGTTCGCCGCCAACTCTGATACTTGCGTCGCGATACACCAGCCCAGCCACCACCGATGAGTGGCTCCCACTATCTTATCTCTTCTATAACTCCAGCAGGATTTAAAAAAAAAAGTTATTATCGCATTTTCGGCCCGTACGTAATTATATATTGGGTGTTTCGGAATGGATGCCGCTCGATGGTAATGATGAGGGAATATGAGAAATTAACAAAAATCAGTAAGATCAATAAAAACGATTTAGAAAATTATATTGTTTATGAACATTTTAAAAATGTATAACTACCCAGCAAACATTTTCTATAACATTAGTTATAAATCGACTTTCTTAAAGACGAATTTACTTATTGAGGTAATTATTACGTAAAATTGACTAGAAAAATATACCTCTAATGTAAATTTACCAAACGGTTTTAATTTATATTTAAATTTACGTAAATTATACCAAGAAATCTACCTTTTACACAAATCTGCTTAAAAGTAACTTTAACCATATCAGCAAGGGAAAAACTACTAAAAAAAAATAACCAACAATTACTTCAAAGTTAAATTTCCTTTGTAGTAAAATTAGGTGCCATATTTAGGTAATATCTACCTGTTTGGCAACTAAAAATCGTCTTTATAGTAGAATATCCAACTAGGTAGATTTGGTTAAAAATTCTACGTAATTTTATGCCTCCATAGTAACCTATTTGGCCGCTTTTATTTACTCTCCTTTAAAGTAATATTAGGTCGAGATCAAAGCAAAATTCTACCTATTTATCTACCTAATTTCAACCAAATAGTCGAATACTCATTTAGTTGACCTATAAGTCATCTTGAAGAAATATTTATTAACTTTGTTGTAGCAATTACCTAAAAAATCTACCACAAAGTAAATTCGACTAAAAACCACCAATTTAAAAAGAGTCATACTATAAACCTATTTGTAAAAGTTATATTATTTAGGTTATTTTAACAATTAGGTTGTTCAGTTACTGTCTTCGTCATTATTCTTAAGAATTTCGGCCATTTTAAAAAAAACCATTACAGTCGTAATCTTAATTTACGTGTGGTGTAGATAGAGTTTTAAATGAGTGCGAAAAATAATTAATAAAATGAGTTCGAAAAATAATAAATCACATTGTTATACTTCCGATTTTTATCGTAAAGTGAAACGTCTAAAATCTCAAGTGCAAAACAACGTGACCTAAATATGTTATATTTACCTATAGGTAAATTTTTTATAAAACCTATAAGTTATTATTTCTTTAAATAGATAAAGTTAACTAATATGTCGTGAAATTGAAGTTAATTCAACTTAGTAAAAAGGTATTTGTAAAATACGTAGATTTCCTTAGTCATAATAACTTTTAGGTCGAATTCGCACAATACGCCATATTTTTTTAACGTAATTGAAGCACGATTCCAAATTTTAAATTTTTAAAATGACCATAACTAAAACATACGAATGAAAATACCGAAAAACGAAACATTATTGATTTTCTAAAGTGATACACAACAAACGTAACATAGTTTTAGCTCATAATATTATTATTATTTTTTTACACGATCATATTTTTTTCTTATATTTTTTTAATTAGAGAGTATTTTGGAAGGGCATTGTTATTTTTCTAAGTAGAACTGTTAGCATGCACGACAAAATTTTCTTCGCATTAATTTCAACAAGCGTGAACTGTATATTCACCGCAATTACATTACATATATTTTTGTCACCGACATTTATTTATTTTCAATCTTTCATGTGAATTAGGTATATGTTTTAGTTGTGTTGGTGACTTCTTACAATATTTCTATTTATATATAGATAAAAATACCAAATAAGTATAAAATTTCTTATCGTACACTTGGAGGCATACGTCATCTGCAAATATTTTGGTAGTTTCTACCTAAACTTAGTTAAATCAACGTCGAATTAACGTTATACTGACGTCAAATTTCCCTAGAGATGTATTACTAAACAAACGTACTGGGCTACTACAATGTGGATTTAGATGTAATTCTACCTATTTTGGTAAATAAAACCAAATTTCGACGTCGTCTTATTCTCCACTTATGTCGAATCCACGCCGAGGCAACGTAAATTTTACTTAATTATGGTTAAATCTAATTTTGCGACCAAATTTATTATATATAATTTAGGTAGTATCGACGTCAAATTACACCAAAATGTTTGCTGGGTATCAGAATATCTGCATCGCGTCTCTAATTTTTGGTATACAATTTTGATGAATTATTATTAAAAATAATCATTGCTCAATTCTTATTTAATCAAGGGTAATATACCAAGACCTTGATAATAGTCGGCTATTTTTGTTGAATCTAAATCTCGAGAATATCTTAATATCAATTTAATGAGATTTTTGGCACTAATAATCTGATATCTGATAAGAGAGCGAGAGCTCTAGATTGAGGGCTTTAATCAGTTGATTAATAATGCCAAAATTATGTGGAATCAAATTGTAAAATGTTCCAGAAATTTAGCAACAACAAAAATAGCAGAATATTAATCAAGGTCGTGCTATATTTGAGACGACTATTTCACTAGACCAAATATTGACTACTTTTCTAAAGAAATAGTCGCTGATATTTGGTAAAGGGAGATAGTCATATGTCTCTCCAAATTATAGAATACCAGCATGATTATATCACACCCACTACTCGCATTATCAATCTGATTAGACTCAATATATTCTAAAAGTACACTGGCCGATTCAAATTAGGTTGATGTCATTTACACTGAGTTTCCAAAAGTTTTCCATGTACTATTATTACAAAAACTTTTAAACTGTACCACTCACCCAATTTCGTTTCCTTTTTCCATTCGTAATTCTTATCGCGAATTATTAGTAGGTACAGTATCAATGATTCAAGTCTAAAGAAATACATATTAGTTCTGAATACCCTGAGGATCCGTCCTTGGCCCACTGTTATTTATAGTTATCATAAACAAATGATACTTGTCTTGATTTGAAGTGCAGCGTGCTTCTGTATGCTGATGATATTAAACTGTATTCAAGAGTAGACTGTTTTAATGACAAAGTGACCTTAGTAAATTACATAGTTGGTGTGAGTCAAACTAGTATTATTTTCGAAATATGTTGCAAAAATTGACTTGAAGGCACAAACTTCCTAAGAGTTTTAGCTCTCTTTTGAAGTATTTTCGGATTAAGGTAACTTATGTTGAATCAAGTCTAATATCTGTGGTTTCCACTTGCTGGGACACCCTACCCTGTATGTGCATATTTATTAGTAAACAAAGTAAATTGACACCCTGTAAACGGTAGTGTAAAAATAAAAAACTAATGTAGTGTACATAAAAAGTTTTCTATGAAATCAACTTAGTTATTGGTTCAAAAATATTGCATCGGTGAATCACTGTAGGGTTGCTAATCGTCCCGCTTTGGGCGTAATTGTTCCCCTTTTGTGCCAGCAAGGCCTTACGCCAAAGTACGAAAATGCCCACCTTTTCACCTAAATAGCACGCTTTTTTAAATCTATAGTTATAAATAAAGCAATTTATTGAAAGGTAAAACCTTTTTTAGAATTTTATAGATTAGATTTTTATAGTAACTACCCTTTTCCAATGTTTAATGATGTCAAGCCTAAAAATCAGATTACTAAATGAGTTGTTGAATATGTGCCGTGTACGTAATTAAAAACAAAACGATTACACCCTGTATATCGATGAATATGATATGTATCCCGTTCAGTACCGGTAGCAATAGAATATAATTTCTTTTAATCCAACCAATGTGGTATATCTGTTGTTGTAGCATAAAAGGATCGTGGTCCATTGTATCGGGTATCGTAATTGGAAAGTATAAAGAGTACATTGATAGACTCGAACAGAATAACCTGTTGGGTTACAATTTGCGGCAATTCTCATCAAATTATATTAGATTAGTGAAACTAATGTTAAATTTTCTCAAATCGGTGTCACGAACTCTTGTGACCTCGATAGTCCGATAGAGTTCCAGTCCGAAAATAAAAAAAAAGAAATATGAATTTGCGCGCGCGCGCGCGATATGCTGACCTGGAAAAAGGAGCGTCGAATACCGATCTCGAATATAATTATTTTCTAATATTTAAATAAACAATTCGTTTATTGAAATTTTAAACAAATCCTATTTTACTCTTCGTAAACTATAATGCTTCGAGCTGTTTACCTTTATTTCTATATTCGGATCAATGCTAATCCAGGATGTTTGATTTTGTGCATAGAAAATCTAAAAATAACCCGAAAATTAAGTGATTTCCTTATTTTTTCGAGTTATTAATATTTGCTTAAAATTTCTTCATTCTTGTTTTTTTTTTAATAATACAGCTGAGTAAGTTTCTAGTCTGATCGCCTATTGGGATCTCCTTGATTAATAGTATTACATAAACCCATTCGACCGCTTTAGGATAAATTTCCCCTTAATGAAGTGAAATTTATTATTTAAGTATTACTTGTCGTAGTTTAATTCTCACCAGCCGATTAAAAAGCAACAATTAATTAAGTGTCAGATTGATTTGACAACGTCAAGATTTTTTTTAGAAAAAGAAGAAATAATGGAATTTTTTGTCAAAATTGTCAATTTTGGACGATCCTGGGTGAGGTGCCTACTGAAATTAGTAATTTAAATAATGTACATCAAAGGTATTAGTTATTGACAGTTGTCAGAAAATAATGGACTATAACAGTAAATTTTTTTATTACTTCATTTTAAACTTTACCACTTATAAATCAAAATTTTGCCATTTAGATATGATTGATATGAGAACAGAATACAGAGGAGGGAGCAGAACATATAACGAGAGAGACCAAGAGTTAGATACCAGAGGAAAAGCATAATAAAGAATGACTGCAGTTTACCCATTAAATAATTTTCAAAACTTTGACTTTATCATTTTTTTATTGTACCTATTTTTATAGTCTATTATGTTATTGTTTTGGCCTTGATTATATTATTATTATACTCTTTACACAGTGGTCTGTGAAGAGTATTATAGGTTTATTTTGTCCGATGTCACGTTTTTTGTGTGTGTCAAAAACGAAACATGCTATCACCTTGAAAATTTTAAGCAAAAAACAAGTTCTATAAGGGGATAAAGCCTATTGATTTAAAAAAAATCTGTTTAAAAATTGAGTGTTAAGATGGGTTGATATTAAAAAAATCTTAAATTAAAAACGAAAAAAAAATGATATCAACAGTTTTTCAATTGTTTTTTAGAAGTGAGTAATTATAGAAAAGCATCATAGAAAGGCTGATGTTCGATCGCCTTTTTTGTATATAGGACACACAATAATTGTTTTCTTAAATACTTCCGGTAATACTCCAGAATCTAAACATTTATTTATAATATATTTTATAGAGCAAGAGCCCGTGAGAGCCAGACCTTCGGAATTTTATAAAAGCTGAGAGTTCTTCTGTGTATGTCCCCAATACAGGTAAGAATGATCCCCGCCCATGAAACCTGAGTAGTGGTGGCTTTAGTAGGTAACAGGTAGCAAAGGTGCATAAAATTCCACCTCAAATTTATTAATTTATAAAACTCAATTTTTTTATATTTTATTCGTAATAATATTAAAACTCGCGTTGCTCATTGCCAGACACTTGATATGGTTACAACCCTCTGCCAGACACTCCTGAACTATTATAATTATACTTACGTTATATTATAAAAGCTACATTTTATATATATTATTTGGACAACTATTAAATAATGTTTCCTTAATAGCCAGACAATTTCGAGGGTTATATCGTCCTGCCAGACGTATTAAATGTGTACAATAGTTATGAGTGAGAGGAGCATATGCAGCAACGGGTGTGTGTGAAATAGAGCGTGCAGTCTATTGCGATCTTTTTTTTTTTTATTGCGAACAGTAAAGAACTTTATATCCTTAGAGAATATTTTCAAAATTTTTTCTTCAAGGTGGTGTGTAAAAGTCTAATGAATCGATATATAATTCATGTAAATAAATTAATAAAAAACAGTGTCCTTTTTTAATCACGTCTTCCTTAACGATTGTACTGATTTCATTAAAAACTATTTGGTGATATTCTCGGTGATAATGCCACTCCGTTTTGCTACGCGTTGTTTTTAATGAAGATACAGCATTAAAATCAACGCGGCATTCTGTATGATAGTAAATTTTTGGACCAGAAAAATTATCCAATTTATTTAGAAAATCTTTATACTGTTCATAATTTTCTATTTTGGGTTTAATACTAGCTTTAAATTGATGGACATCTGCTGCATGAAGCGGAACCATTCTCGATCTCACTTTTTTCTTTTTCCTTTCACAAAATATACAAACAACCTCGTTATCATTATTACCAGCAATATTATCAGTCGAAGTATTTACGTCCTGAGTTACAATATTATTATCACTAACATCCGGTTCAAAAATAACAGAAAAATCTTGAAGAATTGAAGATTGTAGACCTATTGAGTCAGAAATTGGAGTCGGCTGAGATGTCGTGGAAGATTCATCTTGAGATGTTGACGGTTGTGCTTCTATTGACTGAGAAAATAAAATTTGTAGAGATATTGTTGAAGATTCTATTGATGAAGACTCTGTATCAGGTGGTTCTAAACTCAAATCTGGAGTCGACGATGAAGTTGGAAATGATTTGTCTGTAACAACACAACTTGCTTGTTTTTTTTTTTCAGTACTTATAGGTTCAGAGGTGAAGTATTTTTTCATTAGACCTGTAAATGCTTTAAACATTATCTGTGATAACCACTCTCTGTATATTCACTAGGTAAAATAACGTCTTTGTATTTAAGTTTGTGTATTTTTCTTAATTTTAGAATATTCTGACACTTTTTTAAAGTTTCGGTAAATATTATTAGATCTTCGCCACTTTTGATGTACGTTTACTATGAGCATAACCCCGCACTACATAATACACAATGAGCAGCTTATGCGCAGTAAAAGATCGCAATAGACTGCACACTCTATTTCTCACACCCGTTGCTGCATATGCTCCTCTCACTCATAACTATTGTACATATTTAATACGTCTGGCAGGACGATATAACCCTCGAAATTGTCTGGCTATTAAGGAAACATTATTTAATAGTTGTCCAAACAATATATATAAAATTTAGCTTTTATAATATAACGTAAGTATAGTTACAAATTATAATAGTTCAGGGGTGTCTGGCAGAGGGTTGTAACCATATCAAGTGTCTGGCAATGAGCAACGCGAGTTTTAATATTATTACGAATAAAATATAAAAAAATTGAGTTTTATAAATTAATAAATTTGAGGTGGAATTTTATGCACCTTTGCTACCTGTTACCTGCCAAAGCCACCACTACTCAGGTTTCATAAGTGGGGATCATTCTTACCTGTATTGGGGACATACACAGAAGAACTCTCAGCTTTTATAAAATTCCGAAGGTCTGGCTCTCACGGGCTCTTGGACTATTAGTGGTTTTTAACATACAGGGTATCCCGAAATTAGCCGGTCATATTTTAACAGCGTAATCTACATCCTAAGATAGGAAGAAAGGTTCATATAAACATAGGTAAGAAAACGTTTCGTTTCCAAGATACAGGGTGTTAAAAGTGAAGTCCTGATGATACATTTTTATAAATATTTTCTAAACTATTAAAGATAACTAAGTGAAATTTGTTGCAAATATTACATTTTTGATCATCTTCATAGGTGGGTAATTTAGGGGAGTGAATTAGGGATTAGTTTTTAACATTTATAATAATTATTTATTTCAAATAAACATAAAATTATTGACATATCGGTTTCATACTATTTCCATTTCTCTTTGTTATTGCACATACCTACTTCTTGACCAATCCTGGTATGTATCGATAGATGCAGCACATCAAAAAACTATTATAGGGCATCTTCGCATAAAATAATAATTACCAGTGATATTTTTATTAAAGAAATTAGTCTCGCAAATGATATCTACGATTAATGATCAAATAAAATTTCCCAATAATGGTGTCACTGAGGCAGTGGAGATATTAAGAAACAAATGGGACAGCTGCGACAAAAGGATGTTTTTTTTTTCGTTGTTGTTAATTACGGAAAGTTAATTTAAAACATTAATGGCGATCGTATTTTTAACAGTAACTTCTATGCGCAAAAGTCGTAAATAAAGCAATAATGGCGACATTTCCATTAGGTGTGAAATACATTTTCTTAATGAAAAGTGACGTGTATAGATGAGTTGTAGGTTAATTATTATTATTTTTGTTTTATAATGATTTTCTAAGAAATAAATGTTGAAATTTATAGAATTGAGAAATTTAAAGATATATTTTATGTAACGTTTTTTAATTCTGAAGAGTTTAATCAAAAATGCTCTGAAGAAGTCATTCGACTATTTCCCGTACGCAATTTTATTTAAATAACACATTTTAGTATGTTTATATATACAGGATAATCAACTTATATTCGAGAGTTAGATAATAATGCTCGTTCAGATTTTTCCTGGCCGTCATGTAATATAGAAAACGTATTTGACTCATCAAATCGACCTCTGGGTGAACTGCTGTTAAATAGTTGTTCCAAATACCTCACACACTCGATTGTTTTTGGGTATTAGTTTTGGTTTTATGCTCCATTAATTCGAATACAATAGAAGGAAGTTAATGTTGCATATATACGTACCCGATTATTTCGCATTCAATTGTTCGGCCCAAGGATTTTGCTTGCTCCAGATTTTTCGGACCTGGATTCGCGGCGATTACCGATTGGATAATTTAATTTTTTAATAAAAAAAATTGATGGGTAAAAAAATGTAATAATCAAAATTTAACTATGTATTACAAACTATCTGTATGTATTATTAAATAAACTAAAATAACATGTGTTAAAAGCTTCTAATTATTCAATACCTACAGTCTGTTCGTTATACTTACGCGGGTTTCGGAGTATTTCCAGGTAAGTACCCGAAAGTTTGACCTGTTCTTTGGGGAAATATCAACTGGTTAAATGAAATGAAAAATAATGTACAACTTTTTAATTAAATAATAATGGAGAATCTTTTGTATAATTGAGAGTAGAATTAAACTTCTTCATTAATGGAGTCTAACGTGGCTATTATAAACCTAATAATAATTTTATATTACACTTCACACAGAAAATATGGTCTATGTATAATAAGAGGGTTATTTAGCTCAAATAAAATATTTTCTAACATAAAAATTTGTTCCATGTAGAGAATTTCAAATGAAAAATAAAAAAATTGAACTTGCCAACAAAAATAAAAATCAGTCATTATCATCCAAAATATCATAATCCCAAAATATCATAATCGTCATCATCATCATCACTGTCATCACCATTAATTGTTATTATGATTGGACTTATTTCGTTTATTTTATTTTCACGAGTCCACCAATCTTCTAATAGTTTCTTGCACTTGGATATATAGTTCCGCCACACTTCTGGAGTTGCAATTGAAAGTGCTTTTCGCCAATTTTCTCGAACTGCGTCGTCACATAACCATTAGGCCCAATATGGTTGTCATAATATTGTTTTGCTTTTCCACATATATATTCGATGGGATTAAACTGGCAATGGTACGATGGCAGACGTAAAACTTGATGACCGTAACTTTCAATAATCTGATCCACAACCAGGGTTTTTGGTTTTGCATGTATATTTGCCAAGCGTAATAATTTTGATTTTAATATATATTGAGGAAATGGTATATGTTCCTTTGTCAACCATTCTTTAATTTTATCAACAGTCCAAGAATTCGTTGGACTTTTGTTTAATACTTCAGAATGGTAAGGTGCATTGTCTAAAATAATTACGCTACGCTCACTTAAACCTGGGAGAAGTTTTTCATACAACCATTTTACAAACATTTCTGTGTTCATATTATCATATTGGAGAAAATACGTTAGCTCTTTAAATAGATCTGTGCCCATTAAAGAAGTATGGTGCAAAGTTAATACACTAAAAAATAGAAAAAGTGAAAATAAACTCCCTATAATACTCTCAGAATCTACGTGGATAGAAGATTTTCATCAAAATATTACTCCTCCTTCCGCCAATTTAGAAATACCTTATCAATTATCAATGTCACCTTTTAATAATTATCCTGAAGATGTTCGTTATCTTCTTAAACCTTTTTCAGATGTTGAACTCCATTTCGCTTTAAAAAAGAACACTAATACTTCTCCAGGAGTCGATGATATCCACTACCCAATGTTGACTAACTTGTCAACTGCTGGTAAAGCTGCTTTGTTAGCCATATATAATAATATATGGCGTGGTAGGGCAGAGATACCCAATGATTGGCATGTTTATATTATCCTACCTATTTTGAAACCAGGAAAATCTTCAAAAAACTGGGATTCTTATCGTCCAATAGGTCTTGCTTCATGCATACTTAAAACATATGAGAGACTTATTAAGACTCGTATGGAATTCTGGCTAGAAAAAAACAATAAATTATCAAAAACTCAATTTGGTTTTAGAAAAGGAAAATCTACTCAAGAGAGTCTTGGACATTTATTAGCAGACGTTTACAATGCCCTCACATTTCGTAAATCAGTTAGTGCTTTATTTTTAGATATAAAGGGAGCATATGATAGCGTAAATCTCTATATTCTCTCTAAAAAGATGTCCGAAATGGGCATTCCAGCTACTATTATACATAATATAATTAGTTTATACGTTAATAGAGAAGTATACATAAGAATAAATGGGGATAAAACTAACTCTCGTTATACATCATTAGGACTTCCGCAAGGCAGTATTTTAAGTCATCTTTTGTATATATTATATACTGCAGATTTAGAAGAATAATTTCCAGAGCACATAAGAATTTTACAGTACGCCGACGATATTGCAATTTACGTGGAAAATAAATCGATAGATAAATGTAATGAACTCCTCAAAGAAGCATTTATTGTCACAACAAATTGGGCTAGAAATAATAATTTTGCTATTTCAGAAAATAAGTCGTCAGTCGTTACATTCACTAGAAAACGTTTTAATCCTCCTAATTATGTACAATTTGAAAACAGTATCTTCCCTTATAAAACTTCAGTTAAATTTCTTGGTTTATATTTAGATTACAAATTGAACTGGAAAGTACACATAAATTACATTTTACGAAGGACTGAAAATGCTATGAATATTCTCAAGACTGTAAACGTTAGTGATTGGGGAGCAGATCCAAATATCTCTTTATTATTATTTAAAAATCTAATTAGATCTATCTTGGATTATGGATCAATATTCTATGGTTCTGCATCAAATTCCACAATTCAAAAAATTGAACGAATAAAAAATAAAGCATTAAGACTATGCATTGGTTATCTGCCTAGCACACCTATCAAGGTTATGGAAGCGGAACTTTGTGAACCCTCATTAATTTTACGCAGACAATTTTTAGGAATTAAATTTATAGTCCTTTTAGTTGTAAGTGGTAAAACATTGCTAAATAAAATTGTACAATTAACTACCAGCTGCTTAACACATCAATATTGGAAAAAGAAAAAATTGCCATTATTTGTAGAAAGTTTTCTTGATTATTCAAATATATTTACCGGAATTAATCCAAAAGAACACATGTCCTATTTAAAGTTAAATTACGAAGACTATTTAGTACCGTTCAGTTGTCATTTCAGTAAAATTCAAGCAACTGACGCCCTGACAAAAATTGATCATTTATTATATGTTGAAAATTACTGGGAAAATTACCAAAAGCTATACACAGATGGTTCAAAAAAAGACGGAAAAGTTGCCTATGCTATATATTATCCACAAAAAGCTATGAAAATTCAAAATAAATTACCTGATTTAATGACAATTTATACAGCAGAACTTATAGCAGTTAAAGAGGCTTTCAAAATATGTATAGAACAACAAGAAATAGATTATATAATTTTTACGGACTGCAAAAGCATTGTTCAAAAATTAAGAGATATTACAATTAACAACGAAATAAATTATATTATCTATGAAATAATTGCTCTAAATAGTGAGGCAAGAAAAAAGGGAAAAAATATAACGTTATGTTGGATAAAGTCACATATTGGAATTAAAAATAACGAAATTGTAGATGATTTGGCAAAAAAAGGAACTGATGATAATATCATCATAAATTCATATCAAGTCCCAAGAGGCGATTTAAATTGCTATATTAAATTATTTGAATTAAGTAAGTGGCAAGACAATTATAATTGTTCAGACAAAGGTCAATTTTTTAAAAACATTCAAAGCAAGATACCCTCCATACCATGGTTTAGCAAATTCAGCAACAGAAGTTTTATTAGAACGACTTGTAGAATTAGAAGTAATCATTGCCTGACTCCAAATTATAAAAGAAGAATGGGATTGGTAGACAATGATGAATGCATCTGCGGCGAGGTAGCCGATTTACAACATTTACTTTTAGAATGTATTTTAAATGATATTCACATATCAAATCTATATACCAAACTTATTCAACATAATGTCCAACTACCTATTAATTTGTCACACCTTCTCGCCCTCAAGAATTTCGATGTATACAAAATTATTTATAATCATGTAAACTCCTTAAATTTGAAGCTCTGACGAAAAGAATTAAAATATGTACAAAAATAAAAAATAATATAAAAAAACTAAATATTAAAAAAAAAACAAAATTGAAACAAAAAAAAATGCAAAAAAAAGAAAAACAAAATAAAACAAACAAAAACAAGTAAAAAACAAAAACAGACTAAAAAATTAAAAACAAGCAAAAACATGAGCTAGAAAAAACCTATTATAGGATTTACTTCTTAATAATGTATTTAGAGAAATTTGTATTTTTCAAATAAAATGTGAACTGTGAAATATTGTAAGGATAGAACTTAAAATTGAATTAACACAAAATAAACTTTATTAAAATTAATTAAAGATTGACTGGCCAGTTGGTTTTGAAACCAGTGCCAAACAGAAATACATACACACACACATATTATCGTGATAGTGACTGGATTTTGATTTAGATGAAAATATTAAATCAACACCTTCTATAAAACCCAATTTCCATCCTGCATGTAAAATTATGTGTCGCTTCCCTTCTCCATCGGTATGTTTGATCTTGCCATATTCTCTTGGTTGCACCCCTAGAGAAATTCGCCCCTTCTTCTTTAAATTTAGAATATTTTTTTAGAAAGTTAATTCTGTTGTGCACGACAAAACTTCTTTCACAAAGGGCCTTTCTGTTATCCTCCTTTTGAAATTTGAGTTATGTATCACTTGCAATAGACTTGTTCTGCCAATGTCGTCAAATTCTAAAAATCTATTAATTCCGAGAGAATTGTATTTAAGGCCACATGTTCCTTGTTGGCTATCATTCGATAAATTGTATCACGAATTTCAAATTTCTTTCCATCAAGAATATCTTTCGTTTTCAATGATGGGCGAGTTTTGCGGTGATCTTCTTTCTTTCGGCAATTCAACTGCAATATTTGTAACAAATTTAGTACCTACCCTAATGTTATTTTAATTTAAATCTGATCATTAGGGCAATTTTACCTAATTTCTTGGGAAGAGGCTTATTGGAACTGGTTGTCAATAACTAATTTTCATAATTTTGTTAATCCGAAACTCGCGTAAGTATAGCGAACAGACTGTATTATCTGCCTTTATGTACAATTCTACCATATATTTAGGCATGGATATTGTGCGGAGGTGTACTAATTTATTTATTTATTTAAACAAACAGGCCTATAGGCCTAATTACATGGACAAGTTTATACAGATAAAGTTGACTAATTTTATATAATAAGAAGAAAAGAAAACATCACAGTGAGCGAGTTTCAGAATTGCAAGGGATCAAATTCAAAACATATTTTAGCTAAAAATATTTATAAAACATTAAAATGCGAAATCTATTTAAATATATATTCCAGTCAAGATTATGGAGATAGTTTAAATTGTTCGCCATCCGAAATATGTCCACAATAGCACAGTTGTGGCAAGTTGATAACTTTTATACTTTGCTGGAACTAAAGAATATACACTAGGAAAAAATTGAGCGAAATTATCAGGTATATCTATTGAGTCTATTTCTTTACCATTTAAAAAGAAGTTATTACTATTATTAGAATAACGGGTCTTTGTTTTGACATAGTTCCAGAAAGTATTTATATCAGAAAGTGAGTGCGCTTCGATATTTTTATTGTTTTCTATAGTCAGTTCTCGTTAGCATTTTTAGCTGTCTTCTTATTTCTTTGTATTTAATATCGTAAAAATCTGAATTGGACCGCAATTTTCTAATTTTTTCTTTTTCCTTTATTAAACTTTTAATCTCAGAGGTATACCAAATATACACCCTTTAGTTCACACATTAGTTGGTGCTGCTGCCACGCATGGAGCGAATCTGTTTTTGATGTTATTTAATCTGCAATGGACTAAAATTAATTTCTGTTCTAACCACCAATTGAAATCTTCATAAGTTACGTAGTTCTGATCGCCTGTCATTATCTCAAAGACGTTTCGTAACAAATTATTTATACAAATTCAAATTGTCGTACGATCGATCTCGCTTTTTACCAAACAAAACCCGAGCTACCGGTTACTGGTTGCTTACATTATGTCTTTTTTATGTTAATGGAATGATCGTTTTGATGTAGCGAACGTTAAATTTGATTTAATAAAATGGACAAATAGTCCGCCTACGCTTCCAGCTTTCAGATTGTATCCTAGATAGATATAATTTAAACGTTTAAAATTCCTGTTGAACGAAAACTAATTAATATTTTTTTTATATAAAAGGAATTTTAGATGTTAAATGTCACGCGAAGTTGCCCTATAAGGAAGTGTTGTTTTTTTATTTAAATTTGGGTTATTTTTCGGGTTATAGTGTCATTCTACAGTTGTGATGATACACAGTGGCGTGACTAGCAAGCTGTTAATATTAATATAGGGTTTAAAATGCTTTAATTTTTGTCGTTTCTTTTAAATATTTAATTTGACTTTTGCTCAAATCATTAACTAGTTATTTTTGTTCACAAAAAATTATACGTCTTATTTTTAAAATAAAACTCACGCTGGTTGAACTGTAAGGTATTAAAACTACCCAAAACACTTTATCTAAAGACAATTGGACGCTTACGCTTTTTGTAGTATAGCAAATTTAACTCATTGCAAAATAATCGAAATGGAAAGGTGATAAAATTTGCATGCAACCAACAATACTGTTTGTAATATTTTTTATTATTTATCTTTACCGTAAGCAATAAAAAATATTTTTTTAATGATAAAATGTGTTTTACTATCAACTGTGATGGGTGGCTTTAAACCAGCAAGTAATATTATATAGAAAACAATGTAAAATGATGGGTGGTTTTGCACACCCCTTTTTTATTTTTTTATTTAAAAAATTAGACCATTTGAGATATTTTTGCTTAATAATTCTTAAAATATTTTAATTAATTTGCTTTTATTTAACAATTGAAACTAGGTTAAAATTTTTGACAATAGATATTACTTATAGTACGTTATTTTTTGTACACACTGTATTATGTCATTCAGTTTTTATTTAAATTGGATTTGGTCATGGAAATTTGACATATTTCTCTGTGTATATTTTATTTATTATTATTTGAAGCAGTGTTGTCAAATTATGAAAAAACTCTCGGAACTAGAGAAATTTGTAAAGACTCTATTATAAAT
Source organism: Psylliodes chrysocephalus (assembly GCA_927349885.1). Taxonomy (NCBI): domain Eukaryota; kingdom Metazoa; phylum Arthropoda; class Insecta; order Coleoptera; family Chrysomelidae; genus Psylliodes; species Psylliodes chrysocephalus. The sequence continues at coordinate 119,465,237 of OV651813.1, read as the reverse complement.
ATAAATGTTTTTAAATATGACACATATATACACTCATTGAAAAAACTAAGATACATTCTGATAAATCAAAGTTTTATCAAGGTAGCCAATTAGTTTTAATTGTACAGTATTGACCAAAGGAAAGGAATAAATTCATTAAAATTAAAGTAGTTGGTTTTTGAAAAAATGCTGGGACAGCTCAATTTTGTTTACTAAAATAGCAATTTTTCAAAAAGTATTCAAGTTTTCCCCACTTCCCATTTTTGGGCAGCGATGTCACATAAATTTTATTTTATTTTGAGAACACTTCTAAATGAATGAAATATAATTATTTACAATTAAATGCTCTTAATCTAACAAAATAATAATAATAAAAAAGAATTTAATGACAATTTCACAGCAAAATAATATTAAATTTGGTTTTCAAAATGTCCTCCTTTTAAAATCTTCTATTATACGGTTTATATATTTTTTTAATTCTGCTTTTCCTAAACACAAATATAAAAATCTGATGTGTCTAACACATGACTTTCCTATCTAGTTATTATAGGCTTTTTCCGGTTATTTTGTACAACCTATTGCAGCACCTCTATAAAAGTTTAGAGGATAAACTAAATATATACATTTTACACATACATCTAACTCGACACATTTTTCTATAATATATATTCCATAAAACATAAAAACGGCTTCCCATAAAGTACCCCCCCCCCAGATGTTCAAAATCTCAGGTCGAAATAAAACTTATGTTTAAAATTTAATGTTTTTTCCTCTATCCGTTTTTGAGTTTTCTTCAAAATTCTAAATTTACACATTTTCTCAAATATCTCGAATACGGTCCATTTTAGAGAAATTATGTATGAATTAAAAATTATAGAGAATTATATTACAAATACTTTTATTTAAACAGTTTTTATAAAAAGTTATTTTTTTTACATTTTGTCAAATTTCTCAAATACGGACCATTTGAGAAAAATTTTATATAGAACAAAAATTATAGACAATAATATTTTAAGTAACTTTTATTTGAAGAGTTTTCTCCAAAAAAAATAAAGTAAAGTTTCTGTAATGTTTCCTATACCTTTTTTTCGTTTTTGAAACATTTAAAGGATTCTTAATTTGTAAGCTTGGACATCACATAACCTAGTATAGAGAAAGGTATAGGAAACATTACAGAAATTAAATTTTTTTCGGGGAATCAAAAGACACCATAGGGTGTTCCCTTTAAAAATCATAACTTTAATATAAATGTCTATTTTTGGGTCACCCTGTATAATCCAAATTATTTTTAATTTGTAGTGTTAATAGCCATGTATATCCCTATTAAGAAAAAAAATCAATTTCAAGTCTTTTTCCCTACAAAGACCGACGCGTATAGGATGCGCCACCCTGTATAATTATAGTCTATTTTTATGTATGAGAGAGTATTAAAATAATAAAGCGTTCGTTATCCATAGGCGTAGCACTTCTTTTAGTAGACAGTTAAAATATTTTTTGAAGTTATTCCTCGAGTATACACTTATATTTTCACCTAATTAACCGGCTGATAACTTCTAAACAACTGAAGGTAAAAAAAATTTTTTTCTAAAATGTTTTATTTTTCCACAAGGTATGTTAAGAATATTATGTCAAACGGGTTATGTAGGTATAAGGGTTTAAACTTTGACTTTTAAACAACGTTAAGTTCATAAATAATAATTTTAATATAAAAACTACTTCTTACCTACAAATCCAAATCAGAATCAAAATCAGAAGATGAACTGTCGCAACCAATATTTACAATGGGTGGCTCGATCAATCAGTAATATTGTCCAACTTCCACATTTTCTCTTCTTCTTTAATCGTATGATTTACTGCCTTTTCCCAGTTTTCAGGCTTCACATTATTTACAGCCTCCAAAAACAACTGTTTAGCATTACTCATTTTAAAAGAATTATTTTTTCTTGAAACTTCTCCCTTTATCTGTGCCCATATCATTTCAATCGGGTTTACTTCGCAATGATATGGTGGTGATATAACCACCGTCATCCCACGATTTTTTGCAATTTCATCAATTTCATATTTTTTTGAATTTCTCTTTATGAAGGGAACACAAATGATACAGTTCTTTTCTCACAGAACCGGGATGAAACTTAATATTCTTTGAATTTAGCCAATTCTGTAAATCTTTTTTTAACCACTTGGTTGTGGGCATTTTTTCTATAAGTTTCGCATTATCCATTACTATTATACAGTTCTGAGGAAGAAGATCTATAATTTGTTCGAACCACTCTTTAAAGACATCAGCATTCATGTCCTCATGGTAGTCACCGGTACGAGTAGATTCAAAAGTCAATAAACCACCTTTAACAAAACCGTTTGAACTACCGATGTGTACTATTATTAGTCTGTGCCCCTTTCCTGATGGTGGATTTAAACCAATAGATAAATTATTTAAAAAAGCCTGTCTTCGACTTGTAACAGTTTCATCTTGTCAAAATTTATTTGGTTTATGTCCCTCGTTGGTCCATGTTTCATCTAAATAAAATATATTTCTTCTTTGGTTTCTCATTTCTTTTATAGTCCTTAGGTAATTTCTTCTCCATACTACAATATCGCTTCTTTCTATTAAAATAGACTTTCTGGAATGCTTTTTCCATAGAAAATCTATTTCTTTTAAAAGTTTCCATAGTGTGCTTCGACTCATTTCAGGGTAATCCTTATCATCTCGAACCGTGGCAAGAACTTTGTCTACTGTCGGAAATTCTTTTCTAAAGAAGAACGCATGCACTTTCCTTCGAAGTCTTTCTTTCAAAAGATTTTCTAATTGAAATTTTGGTTTTCCTGGAGCCTTAAGTGCTGTTTGAAACTCACCACATTTCTCTTCTTTAACAACTCTGTAAATCGTAGATTTCCCAACACCAAGCGTACTACTAACTAATTCCACTGTGTCATCAACACTTTTACATAAATGTTTGTCTGTAAATGATTTAAAACAATTAAATATTAATGTTTTTTCATTAACTGTTAAAGGACAGATTTTTTTATCGTTTACGCGGCCCTTCCAAATTTTCCATGATCACACTAGAATTCACACTGCACCTTGCAAGTTGCAACTAAACGACATTTAGTAAACTGTCAAGAATACACAACTTGGACCTCCTTACTAAATGGAAAACTTATAATCGCATTTTCGGTGAAATTTGTTGGGAAGGTATTTATCTACTTATAATTCGATTACTGTAAGAAATTCTTTAAATTAAAATAAAACAAAATTGGCAAATAGGTACTTATTGAAAATAATCTTAAGATACGGCTATGTAATCTTTAATACACAGGGCCTTTGGCCTGTCCAAACCTTTTTCTATTGTTCTGTACAGCCTATGTTTATAAAGGACCAATAAAAGACCCAAAACTTGTAATAGCTCAGGTACATTTATTACAATTTTAGGAAATATTTAGATTATTCTGTAAAAATATTTATAAATGACCGTACTAAGTTTAGCATTAGAAATGCTGTTTTATTATTCTCTCATACATAAAAATGGACTATAGAAACATTCTGGGAATAAAAACTATTACAACTCTTACACCTAGAAGACGAAAAATGAAGCAAAAAAAGAGAAACTGAAAAATTCGAGTAAAGAAGAAGAAATGGTATAAGAATATATGGAAAATAAATATTTTTAAATGAAACATTTTGAATCTATTGGTACCTTTTTCTAACGTACGTCACTGATCTACAGTATCATTTTATAATCGCGATGGTGTCGGATTCGAATAAAAAGATTTCCATACATCTAAAACGCTCATCGATTTGTATAAAATAAACATAACTTAGGAATTCGGAGCTCTTTAAACTGTTTCAGACAATCAGATAGAATTTTGATAATTGTATTTTATGTTGAAATGCCTATATTTCTGATTGTGAAATCGATGCATATTCATTGACTTTTAACCTGAAATCTGTTTCTCAAATATATTACGTCTAATAATATCTCTACATATTCCATATGGTCATCGTTAATAAAAAAAGAAACGGTACCATTTCGAAACAAAAAAGGTCGAACTAATAAATTAGTCGACTTTGACAAAATTATGAGATAATTTTGCAATTAAGCCTTCTCTCGAACCTTCCTCGGCCTGCGTTATTGTCTACGAACACAATGTTATCTACGCTCATTAGGTAATTTTAATTGCTTTATATCTTCATATAAATATCGTATGTGTCATTCTAACGTGAGGTCCTTGAGAGTGATATTTTTAATCGAATAACCACTTTTCTAAAACACATCTTTAATTTTTATTAGATACAAATAATCATTGGCAAGAATCATGTAAAAAATGTGTCGAAAATTCGATATTAAAGAAATAATGCCTTGCAAGGAGCACAGAAAGATATTAACACTGAATCCAGATCTGCTATTGATGCAGTAAATGCATGTAAAATTAAAACAATATCAATTCCACAAAAAAAAAATTACAATATAATTTTTTATCTGGGCCTAGGGTCATGCAGGTAAAGTTATAGAAATACACCCAAAGTCCTCTGACCCCTCCCATTGAAGGGGGTTACGCATCAAAAATATAAAAAGAGTAAATGGCTGTCTAATTCCATTCGCGAGGCAAAAAATACTTTAAATTTATTTTCAGAATTGTACATATAAAGGCTTATTAGTAAAGAAGATTCTAACGCATATAAAAGGTATTTACTCTTAACTGCTGCTATCTGAGAAAAAACATCTTTACAACAAGAAAATCAATGAATCAGATAATAAAATAAAGGCTATTTGGAACGTTATTAATACGGAACTGGGCAGGTCTAATAAAAACTTGGCTACTTTCAAAGGAATTAAAGTTGATGACCAAATTGTAAGTTCTTCTAAACAAGCCTGCAATAAATTTAATAATTAATTCAAAACAGCTGCTTCGCAAATTCTAGGAGACCTAGATATGGACAATGTAGATATAAATAGAATACAACAACATAATCCACAATCTATATATCTAGCAGATTTGACAATAGAAGAGCTATCAGAAATAATAAAACATTTAAAAAACAAGCTGTCTGCAGGTGAAGATGATATTCATAATGTGCTTATTAAAAATGTTGCTTCATATATTCTTGAGCCTTTATGTTACATAATAAAGAATTCCTTTCAGAAAGGTAATTTCCCATCAAAACTGAAATCTGCAGTGGTGAGACCTATTCTAAAAAAAGGAGATCCATTCTTTATGGAAAACTATGGACCTATAAGTTTGCTAACTAGCTTCCCAAAAATTTTTGAAATTGCAATGAGTAAACGCTTTACTAAGTTTCTTGCTACGAATGAAATTATTACCTCTACTCCACATAGATTTCAAAGAGGAAAATCTACAACTACAGCAATTTTTTCCTCTGTAGAACGCAGTCTACATCACCTAGATAATGGCTGTATTGTGCATGATGTATTTCTAGACTTGTCAAAAGCCTTTGATTGTGTAAACAACCAATTAATATTAAAAAAATTATACGTGGAATTGCATATAATTGCTTTAAATCAGTGGTCGCCAACCTGTCGATCGCGAGCTACCGGTAGCTCGCGGAGGCAATTCTGGTAGCTCTCACAACGATTTTAATTTATAAAATACAAACTGCAAAAATCAGAGAAGCTTTCGAAAATTCCACAAAAAAATCTAATTGTCATAATATTAAACATAAACAGCGGCAACGTTGCGGTGAGCGATCTGCCGCTGACGCCATCAAGCTAGAATCGGCTAGTACCGACCAGCCGGACCAGCGCGTTAGTGTTCGAGAACAATCAGGATTGCTTTGAACAGGATAAATACGCACGGCGCGGCGACATTGCGCTTAGTTTAAAACTGAACGTGTAACCAACGTCCAGCGGTTGGGTTAGTAGAGAACAACAAAAAATAATATTATGGCAAGCAGTTGTAAGAAGGTAAAGACATACCACTTTCATTCGGAATGGGAAAAACAATACTTTTTTACAGAAGTTAAAGATAAAAATGTGTGTTTGTTATGTACTACTTCGGTCTCCGTTGCTAAAAAAGGAAATATTGAGAGACATCATAAAACTGTACATTCTAATTTTGAAAAATCATTCCCACTACATTCTGCCGCCAGAAAGGAGAAATTGAAACAGTTAAAAAAACAATCAATATTTTTAAGGACAGTCGACAAAAATAAGGCTGCAACTGTGTGTCCCAGATAATTGCACAAAAAAAGAAACCTTATGAAGACAGGGAAATGATAAAACAGGCGTTTTTAGAAGCTGCTGATTCGTTATTTGCCAACTTTAGAAATAAAGACGAGATAGTTTCAGCTATAAAATCTATGCAACTTTCTGCTAATACAGTGATGAGACGTGTAGAAGAAATGAGCAATGATATTTTTTTACAGTTAGGAAATGACTTGGATAACTGTGTTTATTTTTCATTTCAACTTGATGAATCAACAGATGTCGTTGACACTGCCCAGATGGTTGTGTTCGTCAGGATGGTTTTTAGTGATTTTACGATTAAAGAAGATCTTTTGAAGTTTATTCCACTGAAAGGACACTACTGGACAGGAGTTGTTTTCTCATTTAAAAAATATTATTTCTTCCGAGAAAATTCCAATATCGAAAATGGTAGGCTTGACAACCGATTACGCTCCAGCTATGGTGGGTTGTGATAAGGATCTGGTGGCGTTATGTCGTAAAGATGAAACTTTTCCGCAATTTCTCTGTTACCACTGCATTATCCATCAGCAAGCATTATGTGGAAATTTCCTAAAACTAAACAACGTTATGAAACTGGTGGTAAAAATTGTGAACAAGATTAGAGCTCAAGCGTTACAAAGAATATTATTCAAAACCTTGGCCGATGAAGTTGACTGTCAATACGGGGACCTACTCCTTTACTCAGAAGTCCGATGGTTAAGTGGAGGACGGGTGCTGAAACGTTTTAATGTTGTCCTATCTGGCATAGTTCAAGTTTTCAAACAACGCGATGAACCGACTCCGGAACTATAAAATTCAATCTGGCTTAGAGATTTTGGTTTTCTCGTGGACATTACAGAGAAATTAAATGAACTTAATTTGCAGCTTCAGGGGAGAGACAAAGAACTAGCGGAAATGATTTCTGATATAAAAGCATTTATCAAAAAGCTGGAGTTTTGGGAACAAAACCTAATTAACAGCGATGCCAAGCATTTTCCTATTCTTTCAGAAAAAATATCTCAAAATCCATTAGAACCCTATGACAGCAAATATCATGTAGAAATAGTTTCTACCCTGAAGAATAACTTCAAAAATCGTTTTAAGGATTTCAACGAAATGGCTTTAGTAGCGCAGTTTGTTGTTTCACCCTTTATGGAAATTTAAATCCAACAGTTTGCAACTTGTGTTATGCAGAACTTTGGCGAAGACATCGCTGCAATAGAAATGGAAGTAATTGAGTTTTAAAATGATTAAGCCTTAAAATCGTTAGTCTCAAGTACCAAATGTATCTGGCCTATTGTAAGTAAAGACAAATATTCAGTTCTATGCCGTATTGCCTTGAAAGTGAAAGCATTATTCAGTTCAACCTATTTGTGTAAATCTTCTTTTTCCAATATGAAGTATGTATTACCAGTTAAATAGTAAAATAAATACATATAATGATAAATTAACTCTGGATTATTTCATTTACGTTGCGTTACGTGGCTTCCGTGTGGGTAGCTCGCTGTTTATTCCAAAATTAACAAAGTAGCTCAACACATTGAGAGGTTGGTGACCACTGCACTAGAGATTAATTTATGTCTTTAAAAAGATTATGAATTTTATTTTTGTTAATAAAGGTAAAATATCTGTTTACTGTTTGTTTTATCTCATTTTCCTTAAATATAACCTGCACTATAGTTGAGTAATGATCAGTAATATTGTTTTTTACAACGATCAGCATAATATTTTCAAATATATCCAATTTAGACTTTGAGTTACCTCTTACCCTAGTTGGATTTTATTAATAGTAGATATAAATCCAATCTATGTTAAGATCCTCGACAAAAAAGTAAAGATCATTGTCGTCACTTGCAAGGTTATCCTAAAAGGAATATAGATATTCCACTAAATTAATGGCATCTGAATTTGGTGGCCTATAAACCGAAGATACTGACACTTTGTAAGAATCACTTATTTTTATTTTTGAGCTGTTTATTTTTCTATGGTTGAAATTCACTCATAAGGGGGTGAATTATTATTATTTTTATGTATTATTAGTATCTTTTGATTATAAGTACTTAGAATCTGATGGTAGAATACATACTGTGTACTCTATATAACTTTTGGTCTACACTTACCAGTTTCTTACACCGGTATACCCAATCTTTAAATAATTTATATTGTACCAAACATTAGCGACATTTCTTTCTCGTAAAACAATAGACCACGAACGATTTCAGTTTCAGTGAATACAAAAAAAAAGTTTTGTGGTTCATTAGTCATACAGGATGTTTGACTCCTAAATTCCCTTGACCAAAATAGAATCGAATTACGAATTATTTAATTAGTATGTCGGCTTGGATTGTAGTTCATAGTACCGCGATTACCGATAAAACTACTAGCTGAGGGGAAATTAATGTAAGTTAAGTGCTAATTCTGTAAACGATAAAAGCTCGAGAGGTAGTAAATTTTCGAATCACTATTTTGATCTACTTTTACTTCCCCCTTTTAATTAATTTAAATTAATTATTTTTGTATGTGAGGTTAAAGGAATACCGTTTTTATTCAGACAAAGCGTCTGGCTAATGATATAATTGAGGTGTTAAAAATTCAACAAGATATAGAATTTGATAAACTACTAGCTAATTTTTTGTATATGTTGTTTCATAAATAAGGCACCTTTTTAGAAAATTCTAATCTTGTTTCTTGGTTTCAGATGAATCAGACGTGTAAAGTATGCGGGGAACCAGCGGCAGGGTTTCACTTTGGGGCCTTCACATGTGAAGGATGCAAGGTAATTTAAAAATTTTCTTTTTAACTTCATGTTAGTACTTTCAAGATTATTTTACTTAATTTAGACTTCACTACAAAAGGGCTTATAGTTTTTGTTTCACTAAAAAACTGTTTAGAAGAGAAAAAATCGTTAAAGAAATAAAAAATATTTTATTTTTCTTTAAAGAAATTTTTTCTACAATCTTTTATCTCTTTTTCAACTTATTTGTAACACGACAAGCCTTTTGGTTGAAGATTTTATTAAATACTAATGGATATAAACTATTTTTTTCCAAAATCCATTTAAAGTAGATATTTAACATTTTGTTTCTGTGTTAAAAAAATTATTTTATTAGAAGTGTTAGCAGTAGAGTTTTCATCGTCTTCTATTTGTTCATTCTAACTAATTTATTACTCTTTTTCTAGCTAACCAATTTATTATTTAATGTTTAGACTGGGAAAGAAGTACACACTCAGTGGTTAAATGATTGGGTTGAATTGAGGAATTGAGTACTCAAGTGTGTATATATAAATGTTTAATACAATTTGGCTAGCGCTTTCGACAAAACATTGTCATCTTCAGGCCGTCCTACAAAGTTTAAAATTTAATACGAGAAGTAATGGTGAAAGAATTACCTTACGTCAATAAATATCTATCCAGAGTTAAAATTAAATAGAAATACATGGGTTAAAACATTGAATACATTTTACAAATACATTATCAGTTAAAAAAAATTTTAATTTTAACGGTACATCGTACCTATTAGACAGTGGACAAATGACACATAGACAGACTGATACATGACATAGGCGTAAGGAGGGAGTGTTCGACATTGGTTCTAGAGTTAACCGATCCATGTGATCTATACTTATTCGAAAATGATACAATGGTTGAAAAGTTGGAAAGGGTATAATAAGTTTCTGCAGGACATGATCCACACAGCGGTCCAGAGAGACTTATTATAATGGTTTGGGGGAACTATTGTAGCTTCGAATTTTTAGAGTAGAGGAAGGGTAATGACTCTAGATCCATACTAGGCCAGAGAACTTGAAGGTGATAGACGTGACTAGACCATGATCCATATATGGCTATTAGTCGAAGAGTGAAGGGTAAATTAGAAAAAAGATAAGAATAGAGAGAGAAAAGTGAAAGGGGTATAGAAAAGACAAATTACTACCTAGATCCATACTAGGCAGTAACAAAGATAGTACAAAGACACGTTTCTCGCCTTTTACGACACAGCTGTGTGCTGGGTTACCTATTCTATAACCGAGTAACCACGGTGAATAGGAATAAGTGTAGTACAGGTTAGGGTCAGACTCCAAAACCAATAGCGGGTCCTCCTGGTTAGTTACCTAGTGAATTTAACAATTATGGAATTTAGAAATAACTGAAAAGTGAATTAATTACAATTTAAAGATGTTAATAAGTTAGGGGTTTATGATTATTAATGGATTTAATATTTTAATTGAAATGGTGGGATTCCCAGATGGCTTTAAATAATGGATTATAATTACAATTTAGGTGAATTTGAGTGTTTAAACAATGAACGGGATTCAAGTTCATTTCACGAAGGATCTCCAAATCCTCCAGAAGGTCCATCTTCCTAAAGTTGTTGACTGGAATACTATGTAATAGCTGCGAAGCTACTTATATAGGTAGAACCATCAGGCCTCTAGAAACACGCATCAAGGAATACTTATCGAGACCTGAAAAATCTAATTTTGGACATCACATTAAATTTAATGATCATAGCTTCTCTCCTACATCAAACAGCAAAATTTTACATTTTAAGCAGGGAATATGGGGGGTGAACGTTTGTATGGGAACATAGATTTTTTTAAAGGTAGGTCTTGCAAATTGGAATTGTAGCTACTCATCATAAATAAAATAAATAATTATCTATTTCAGGGTATCGGTTTTTAAAGATAACTTGAAAATTGAAATTGTAGATACTCATCATAAATAAATAATGACGCATTTCAGTGACTTTAGATAGTCAAATTTTAAGGGGGGAAACGGAGGGAGAAAGTTTGTATGGGAGTATCGAATTTTTAAATGTAGGAACTTGAAAATTGGATTTATTATAGCTACTGATCATAAATAAATATAGACGTATTTCAGGATTTTTGGAGTTTTACATTTTAAAGGGCGACGGTGAACGTTTGTAGGTATGGGAGTATCGATTTTTTTAAATAAGGAACTTGAACATTGGAATTAATAATAATAATAATACTCTCCCTAATTCACCCCCTTACGAGTGAATTTTAACCCCAAAAGCTGAGCTTGTCCGGGGAAAGGGACGGCTATTATTATTATTTGCCGTGGCGCTCCGGGGCGACTTAAAGATGATTGATGGTGCCATTTGACTTACAGGAGAGGAAAACCCGGAAAACTTCACCCACCATCATCGAGAGGGTAATGTATGGCGAATTTTTTTAATCTGCATGTCATATCAACAGAAATTGAATTTCTATTAATACGCCACACATCAAATCCTAAACCGAACCATGCAATTTAATTAAAAATCCACATGGTCTGGTCTGGGATTCGAAACCCAGCAGTCTCAGACTCATAAACTTGCCTATAAATGAATATAAGCGCGATAGACCGCTACACCACCGTGCCTCATCATCATATAAATATATAAATGCGAAAGTTTGGATGGATGTATGGATGGATGGATTTTTTTATAGGTAGGAACTTGAAAATTGGAATTATAGCTACTCATCACAACTAAATAATGGTGTATTTCTGGTTTTTGGATTTTCATATTTTAATAGTGGAAACAGGCGAAATGGGGGTAAGAGGGGAAATGAGGGAAAGGAGGAAAATGGGGGAAATTGGTGAAATGGAAAAATGTGAGGGGAAAGAAAGTTTGTATGGTAGAAACTTGAAAATTGGAACAGTAGATACTCTTCATAAATAAATAAACATGTTTCAAAGTATTTGCATTTACAAAAACGTGTCTTTGTACTATCTTTGTTACTGCCTAGTATGGATCTAGGTAGTAATTTGTCTTTTCTATGCCCCTTTCACTTTTCGGCAAAATTATCTCTCTATTCTTATCTTTTTTCTAATTTACCCTTCACTCTTCGACTAATAGCCATGTATGGATCATGGTCTAGTCACGTCTATCACCTTCAAGTTCTCTGGCCTAGTATGGATCTAGAGTCATTGCCCATCCTCTACTCTAAAAATTCAAAGCTACAATAGTTCCCCCAAACCATTATAATAAGTCTCTCTGGACCGCTGTGTGGATCATGTCCTGCAGAAACTTATACCCTTTCCAACTTTTCAACCATTGTATCATTTTCGAATAACTATAGATCACATGGATCGGTTAACTCTAGAACCAATGTCGAACACTCCCTCCTTACGCCTATGTCATGTGTCAGTCTGTCTATGTGTCATTTGTCCACTGTCTAATAGGTACGATGTACCGTTAAAATTTAAAATTTTTTAAACTGATAATGTATTTGTAAAATACGAAATATAAGGATGTGTTTTGCTAATTTTTAACACCCCCTTTTTCAAAAATGTATTCAATGTATTTTTATTCGATTTTAACTCTGGATAGATATCTATTCACGTAAGGTAATTCTTTCACCATTACTTCTCGTATTAAATTTTAAACTTTGTAGGACGGCCTGAAGATGACAATGTTTTGTCGAAAGCGCTAGCCAAATTGTATTAAACATTTATATATACACACTTGAGTACTCAATTTCTCAATTCAACTTAATCATTTAATTCATTATTTTTCTACATATTATATTTTCCTCATTCATTCTTGATATGTAACAATTCACACAACACTTTGTCGTTGGTTGTAAACAACATTCCTTAAAGGAAAATATTGTTGCGGTGCGTGTCTGTTAGAAATGCTCTCGTTACATTATGAACGATTATGTAATGCGGTACGATTACAATAATTACAAGTACCCTATTATAAACGGTTTCAGTGCCAAGGCCAAAAATTTCACACCACGCCGACCTGAAAAAGCAACAACCAACTTCAAATGTCACAATTTGTCAACTTTGCGTTGCGTAGGCGTAATGCAAGAGCACAATGCACAACCGAACATTGCGATCATAGGCGTGCGGCTACTGTTTCGCGAAAGGAAGGTAATAAAGACGAATACGGAATTTAATGAGCATCGGGCATAATTTAAGATTAGTAAACCGAAAAGGGAATTGAGATACGATATCTGACAACTGACATTTTAACTTCTGATTCGGACATCGTCGTGGCAAACATTGAAATGGCAATCTCCGAATCAGGAGTCCTCAAGTCCTACAAATCACAAAATATCAAGTTCAAAAGTGACCATCCTACTTTAAAAAGTATATTAAACTAAATAAAATATTCAGTGCCAAGAATTCTAAAGAATATTTAAAATAATTATCAAGTGTAGTGGAAGAGTGAGGACAGAAGGCCGACGCACGAGGGTGCAGCTTTTCCACTTGAACAAAATTTGAAAAAATAACTTTTCCTGGGTGGATAGTCCTCAGATTAAGCCCATAACCACATTAAAGAAGAAGAAGAAGAAGAACTTCTGATTGATCTGATTCATATTAGAGATAATTTTATGTACAGATTTGTATCCAAACATTTTATTTATTTGAGATTTAAAAAATGACAATTTATATTTATTGATAAAACTAAATAACAAATTATAGAAAAATTTGTAACTTAAACTGGATACATTATAAAAATTAATGTAAATAGCTGCAAATGTATGAATAATTATCTCTTCAAAGCTCTGTAATGAGCATAAAGGAGAAAAGGGGAGTAAAACAAAAAATAGAGAAATTTTTTCGAATATTGAACTTTATTGTTCAAAATACAAGGGTTGCTTTGGATGACATTCGTAAAACGCGTAATTGTACATTTTCGTTTATTTATTGAACTACCTTATGCGGAATAAGGATTTTAGAGGAAGTTAAAATTTCAATGGTTTACTTAAGTTTACTTAAGTTTACTTAAGTTTACTTAAGTTTACTTAAGTTTACTTAAGTTTACTTAAGTTTACTTAAGTTTACTTAAATTTACTTAAGTTTACTTAAGTTTACTTAAGTTTACTTAAGTTTACTTAAGTTTACTTAAGTTTACTTAAGTTTACTTAAGTTTACTTAAGTTTACTTAAGTTTACTTAAGTTTACTTAAGTTTACTTAAGTTTACTTAAGTTTACTTAAGTTTACTTAAGTTTACTTAAGTTTACTTAAGTTTACTTAAGTTTACTTAAGTTTACTTAAGTTTACTTAAGTTTACTTAAGTTTACTTAAGTTTAAGTTTAAGTTTACTTAGGCAAATCGCTACATAGTAAAAAACACAATTTTTCATTTTGAATAATATGTGAAATTGGAAAATTATGATTTTTATTTTCGTTGCGCCAATCGACAGATAATAAAAACTAACGACTATTTCTAATAACCTTTGAAATACTATATTTTTTGAAGTAAGATTTTTAAAGGGGGGTAAAATTACCGAAATTCTCGAAAACTAAAATTAAACTTTGGAAACATGGACTTCGTTTATTTAATAACAAATGTTGCTAATAGGAAGGCCAAAAATGCGAAATTTTATAAAAACATTATTATTTCAAAAATAAGTATTATTTTTTTATATTTTTGTAAGCAGGGAAGGGGCGCCATAGAAATTCCGCACAGGACGCCGGTATTGCTAAAACCAGTGTACCACATCATATTTTAGATGGCTGCGAATTTGCCAAATTAAAAAAAAATTATAGTTCTTAATAAATAAGAATTTTTTAAAAATTCAGATAAAATGTGGTGCATCGTTTAAAAGAGGGAAATAATATTATGTTAAAATCCAAAATAGCCGTGATTAAAAATGGCAAAGTTACAGTGGCGAACTAGAAAACAAAAGACAATTTGGAATTTTTTTTAGAAAAAACTTCAATAGAAAGCTTCTTAAGAATATTAGACTAATAATTGTGAAAATCGATCTGTGGTCAGCATCAAATACTTTAAAACATTCCCCCCATTTAACAGATCTTCTATATCTCAAATTAAGTGAAATACAGGGTAGTTCATTACTATGAAAAACTCCAATATCTCCGGCACTATTAGAGATATAAAAAATATACAGTGTAAAGTATAAAATAAATTCATTATTTCCTAAATAAAAAACATTTTCAAAAAAACCTAAGACATGTCGATATTCTTTTCTGCATTCTACAAAAGAAATTCTTTATACAGGGCGATCTACATTAATGCATTGACGTCATCGATAACTTTTTAATTACGATACTCTATATTTGGTAACATTTTTAGATTATTCTTAACGAGCTGTTTCCGATACAGTACGATACTTAGAGTCTATTGGACACAATTTGAAAGGTACGCCAAAATAAAATAAATGTTTCAGTCTAAAAACAAGTTTGTTTGAGACTGAAGGTATTTAATATTTAGTATATTCGAAATTAATTATAATATATAGAGTAAATTTTTATTTATATATGTAATAATATAATAGTGCCGAAGACTCGAATTTTGCATACATTGTATTATAACTAGTGAACAGCGATTGACAAAAGTATTTTTCTTATCGTTTTTATCGTCGAATTAACGAAGCGACCAAACGACAATAGAATAAACAAAACGATGTAACGACGAACCGTAGCCGGAGCATTAAATTCGACCGAGTTTTCACGGTAGGCCGGTTCCGAAATCGAAAAACTCTGTTACGCAACCGGCGGCGGCTCGTTCGCGATGTTAATGTTATCGAGTTACTTAGAAAGACAATGCGTCGCGTCACGTGACGTGTTTTCCTGCGACAACGTGCGCGTAATGTAATCCTAGCGCCACCGTAACTAGACCGTGTAATTACCCGCTACGATGCTTCGATGCTCGCGGTTCCAGCACAAGAAGAACCAACCTTTCGTCTCCTCGTTACGGAAATTTATTCATAAAAATCCAACGGGTTTGCGTGAATGAAATACCTACGCCAGGGAAATCGTATCAAGAATTATTGTACGATTTATTTTTTGCTCGTTTATTTAAATTTCCAATACGTATGTTTTAGAGTCAATTTACAGTTTGAAATTTGCCACCTCTGTTTCGGGATATTTTTTATTTCTAAATATAATTTCGTTTGTTAATTTAATCATTTATCTTCAAATTTCTTTTCTGGTCTGACAAATCCATTCAATCATTGCAAAACCGTCTCCATAACATCGACCTTTTTTTTTGAGTTAGCTTAGCCCGAACCGACAAACATCCAGGACTGTCCTCTAGGAATTTGACAAAGAATACAAACGTTTATCCTAAAAGCGGATTTAAACACAGAAAGCTTTTATAAATTTTTTAAAATATTGTTTAAAATAAGTAGTTTTATTATAGTTCTTCTAACGCAATGTCGTTCGAGCCATTTTTGACCTCTCGGGTTCTGCTCTAATACTTTTAGTCCTTCTTTGCCTGATTTGAGCCTCTTATGGTCTCCATTTTCCCATTATCCCTTGATACATACGCCTATGGACACTGCAAATAGAAGTTCTAGACTATACTTTTCACAGTTTAACAAAACTCCTTAACCCCTATTTTAAATAAGATTTTTTTCAAAATCAATAGACTTATAAAGCTTGATTTTTCCTAAAGATTTCAGTTGGATATCGTTTTTTGTTTTTGAGGTAGATTTTTTTTTAATATTTCAACTCCCCTTTAATCTCAATTTTTATTTATTTATATATTTATTTCCTTATCTTGATTTTTACTAAAAATTTCATGTTGATACCACTTTTCGTTTTTGATTTTTATTTTTTTAACTTTCACTTTTCTTAAAGGCCCCATTTTTAATCAGATTTTTTTCAAAATCAAAGGGATTTTTTCTCTTATAGAGTTTGATTTTTGCTAAAAATTTCAAGTTCATCATTTTTCGTTTTTAAGTCAGGATTTTTTAAATATTTAAAGTAAACTTAAGAAAACTTTAAACTTAAGTATACTTAAGTAAACTTAAACTTAAGTAAACTTAAGTAAACTTAAGTAAACTTAAGTAAACTTAAGTAAACTTAAGTAAACTTAAGTAAACTTAAGTAAACTTAAGTAAACTTAAGTAAACTTAAGTAAACTTAAGTAAACTTAAGTAAACTTAAGTAAACTTAAGTAAACTTAAGTAAACTTAAGTAAACTTAAGTAAACTTAAGTAAACTTAAGTAAACTTAAGTAAACTTAAGTAAACTTAAGTAAACTTAAGTAAACTTAAGTAAACTTAAGTAAACTTAAGTAAACTTAAGTAAACTTAAGTAAACTTAAGTAAACTTAAGTAAACTTAAGTAAACTTAAGTAAACTTAAGTAAACTTAAGTAAACTTAAGTAAACTTAAGTAAACTTAAGTAAACTTAAGTAAACTTAAGTAAACTTAAGTAAACTTAAGTAAACTTAAGTAAACTTAAGTAAACTTAAGTAAACTTAAGTAAACTTAAGTAAACTTAAGTAAACTTAAGTAAACTTAAGTAAACTTAAGTAAACTTAAGTAAACTTAAGTAAACTTAAGTAAACTTAAGTAAACTTAAGTAAACTTAAGTAAACTTAAGTAAACTTAAGTAAACTTAAGTAAACTTAAGTAAACTTAAGTAAACTTAAGTAAACTTAAGTAAACTTAAGTAAACTTAAGTAAACTTAAGTAAACTTAAGTAAACTTAAGTAAACTTAAGTAAACTTAAGTAAACTTAAGTAAACTTAAGTAAACTTAAGTAAACTTAAGTAAACTTAAGTAAACTTAAGTAAACTTAAGTAAACTTAAGTAAACTTAAGTAAACTTAAGTAAACTTAAGTAAACTTAAGTAAACTTAAGTAAACTTAAGTAAACTTAAGTAAACTTAAGTAAACTTAAGTAAACTTAAGTAAACTTAAGTAAACTTAAGTAAACTTAAGTAAACTTAAGTAAACTTAAGTAAACTTAAGTAAACTTAAGTAAACTTAAGTAAACTTAAGTAAACTTAAGTAAACTTAAGTAAACTTAAGTAAACTTAAGTAAACTTAAGTAAACTTAAGTAAACTTAAGTAAACTTAAGTAAACTTAAGTAAACTTAAGTAAACTTAAGTAAACTTAAGTAAACTTAAGTAAACTTAAGTAAACTTAAGTAAACTTAAGTAAACTTAAGTAAACTTAAGTAAACTTAAGTAAACTTA
Source organism: Psylliodes chrysocephalus (assembly GCA_927349885.1). NCBI lineage: Eukaryota > Metazoa > Arthropoda > Insecta > Coleoptera > Chrysomelidae > Psylliodes > Psylliodes chrysocephalus. Next base: position 119,447,164 of record OV651813.1, on the reverse strand, counting down.
AGTAAACTTAAGTAAACTTAAGTAAACTTAAGTAAACTTAAGTAAACTTAAGTAAACTTAAGTAAACTTAAGTAAACTTAAGTAAACTTAAGTAAACTTAAGTAAACTTAAGTAAACTTAAGTAAACTTAAGTAAACTTAAGTAAACTTAAGTAAACTTAAGTAAACTTAAGTAAACTTAAGTAAACTTAAGTAAACTTAAGTAAACTTAAGTAAACTTAAGTAAACTTAAGTAAACTTAAGTAAACTTAAGTAAACTTAAGTAAACTTAAGTAAACTTAAGTAAACTTAAGTAAACTTAAGTAAACTTAAGTAAACTTAAGTAAACTTAAGTAAACTTAAGTAAACTTAAGTAAACTTAAGTAAACTTAAGTAAACTTAAGTAAACTTAAGTAAACTTAAGTAAACTTAAGTAAACTTAAGTAAACTTAAGTAAACTTAAGTAAACTTAAGTAAACTTAAGTAAACTTAAGTAAACTTAAGTAAACTTAAGTAAACTTAAGTAAACTTAAGTAAACTTAAGTAAACTTAAGTAAACTTAAGTAAACTTAAGTAAACTTAAGTAAACTTAAGTAAACTTAAGTAAACTTAAGTAAACTTAAGTAAACTTAAGTAAACTTAAGTAAACTTAAGTAAACTTAAGTAAACTTAAGTAAACTTAAGTAAACTTAAGTAAACTTAAGTAAACTTAAGTAAACTTAAGTAAACTTAAGTAAACTTAAGTAAACTTAAGTAAACTTAAGTAAACTTAAGTAAACTTAAGTAAACTTAAGTAAACTTAAGTAAACTTAAGTAAACTTAAGTAAACTTAAGTAAACTTAAGTAAACTTAAGTAAACTTAAGTAAACTTAAGTAAACTTAAGTAAACTTAAGTAAACTTAAGTAAACTTAAGTAAACTTAAGTAAACTTAAGTAAACTTAAGTAAACTTAAGTAAACTTAAGTAAACTTAAGTAAACTTAAGTAAACTTAAGTAAACTTAAGTAAACTTAAGTAAACTTAAGTAAACTTAAGTAAACTTAAGTAAACTTAAGTAAACTTAAGTAAACTTAAGTAAACTTAAGTAAACTTAAGTAAACTTAAGTAAACTTAAGTAAACTTAAGTAAACTTAAGTAAACTTAAGTAAACTTAAGTAAACTTAAGTAAACTTAAGTAAACTTAAGTAAACTTAAGTAAACTTAAGTAAACTTAAGTAAACTTAAGTAAACTTAAGTAAACTTAAGTAAACTTAAGTAAACTTAAGTAAACTTAAGTAAACTTAAGTAAACTTAAGTAAACTTAAGGAAACTTAAGGAAACTTAAGTAAACTTAAGTAAACTTAAGTAAACTTAAGTAAACTTAAGTAAACTTAAGTTAAGTAAACGATTAAAATTTCAACTTGCTCTAAAATCCTTATTTGTTAGTTCAATATAAAAACGAAAAACAAGTACGCGTTTTACGCGTTTCTCTCTTTTATTTTCCTCTTCTTCTTTATGCCCATTACAGTGTTTTGGAGGGGTAATTTTTCATCCATTTTTTTAATGTATCCTGTTCAATTTGCGATTTTTTCCATAATTTGTTATTTAGTTTTATGTATAAGAAAAATTGTTTGTTTTTTATTATCTAGCGATTTGCATATTTTCTTTTAATTTATTTGCTTTGCACCTATTTAGCTGTATTTCAGCCAACCAGCAGTTTGTCTTAATTATAAACTTAAGTAAACTTACTTAAGTAAACTTACTTAAGTAAACTTACTTAAGTAAACTTACATAAAAGTGACAAAACATTTTTCTCCAACATGACCAGGACCACCCTGTATCAAGAAACTACAAGGAACTTGAAAATTTTCCCTCGAAACATGAAAAAGGATGGCTTTGGAATATATGAAAAAATTTAAAAAATGCCAACGTCGGGTTTTGTGGGAATACATTTTAAATGAAAATGTGATTTTTCTTAAGTTGGACAAATGATAATTTAACACCCTGTATACAAGTAAAAGACAGTTTTATAACAATAAATAACACATATTCAAGGAAATATTATTGAACATTGATAATAGAAAAAACCCTTACTTTCTTCAATTGGACACAATACAAGAGAGGTTACTTAAATAAATTTGAGTCCAATATCGAAAATTTCATATTCAACACCCTGTACTATTCAAACAGTTGGTGATAGGAAGTTGCGGCAATGATAACTTTTGATCAGCAAGTTGATATCTGCAACATATCTGAAATTTCAAAAGAATCTCACGATAATCCAATTCCCTAAAAGATTTGTTCAAGGCCTTTGACGAAAAGTTCAAAATTTGAATTTTTAGTATTTTCGTTGGCAAATGAAGAAAATATCTACCATAATTACCTAAATATTAAATAGATATATTTTTACTTACCTTATTTCAGTTTAAATGTCGACTAGAATAAAGAAATTTAAGAAATATCTCACAACATGTACTAAATGTCAGTCAATCACAGCCAACTTAGCACTGTTAGATTGTAAAATTGTTAGAAATCTTTAATTACAATTTTTTAACCTTTCATTATTATTTAATTTAACTAATAGGTATTTGCTGAATTCAAATAAGTTTTGATGTATGTTTTATCCAAAAAAAGCAACTAATATATATTTTTGAATATTGATATTGTTCTTGATAATTAAAGTTAAAATGTCAAATTAAATAAAGAAGTGTCAGTCATCCATAGCCAACTTAGCTGGATCGTTAGGAACTTAAATAATTTATCGTCAACAGGTAATAAGATTTCACAATAATTTTTATTAATATAATATTTAAACTGGATTGAAATAACTATAAAAATAGATAAAATTGAAAAAAATTAAATTAAATATTTAATATACTCATTATTTTAATAAGAACTGTCAACACTAAAACTTGAAGCTCTGTGGTCAATACACTCAAATTTGACAATTTTCTTTACGCACTCCGTGTGTAAATAAAAACTTTTTACGCACTAATACGTGAAGTAAAGTTTTACGAACTCTGTAGCTTGCAAAATGATAGTACTTTAAAAACGATAGTAGAAAAAATACATTTTATATAGTCGTGGATTTTTTTTTTTTTTTTTTTTTTTTTTTCGTATTTCGCTTCATTTTTTGGGAAAATAATGTGTTCACCTCTGAACCCATTATCGTAAATTTTTCACTTTTAATACCACTAGTGCCGGAAATATTTCTGGTTATAAAAATTTTCTATTAAATTCTGTCGTAAAGCCGTTTTTAACGATTCTAAATACTATTTTTCTTCTATTTTCTACAACACGTTGACGGTGGTCCACTTAACGCATCGTCGTACTGGTATTGGTGTAGGTACATTTGCGAATTCAACAACGTATAATGGGTTGCGTGTCAGAATTACGCAAGAAGATGATAAAAAGGAAATGCTATCGACATTTCTTAATGGATTACTATAGTCAATTTAACATGGCCGATACGTCTTCGCAATAAAGCAACATTTTAAAGGGGTCAATGGATGTCGATGTCACTCTGATTTAAAAAACGGTTACGAACTTTGTCAGCGCTAAATAAAATGCATTACGATTTTATCGGCGAGGCGGTGGTACGCGCGAGCTGTACCGCCTGATCGACCAACCGAATTGGTACCATTTGAGCAATCGCGAAAATTAGACCAAACGCTTAATTGGGTTTAAAGGGGAAAAGAAACTATAAAGGTTAAACCCGTTGAACCGATAAACCAAAACGAAGACAATATTTTGTTTATTAATTATTCTGTTTTCAGTAGCGTGCGATATCAATAACAATAAAAATCAATATCTAGAGCAGCCATACTCAACCTGCGGCCCTCTAAGCTTTTTGTGTGGCCCTCCAAGCTTTTTTGTGCAGCTTCAAACACGATTATTAGTAATTGAAATGGTTGACCTACAGTCTTGTCCTTGCGACTTTTCAAAACTTATTAAAACAACTAAAACAACATGCGGATATTTTTTGGTTTTTTTGGTTTTTTTTTTGTTTCGTTTTTTTATTTTGTTTTTTTTTTGTATGTAAAATAAAACAATATGAGGACTTTTTTTATTTAGTTATCCAAAAAATATTGTGGCCCGTGTAGCATAACAACAAGATTTATGTGGCCCGAAAGAAAAAAAGGTTAAGTACAGCTGATCTAGAGCAGTGGTCGCCAACCTCTCAATGTGTTGAGCTACTTTGTTAATTTTGGAATAAACAGCGAGCTACCCACACGAAAGCCACATAACGTAACGTAAATGAAATAATCCACAGTTAATTTATCATTATATGTATTTATTTTACTATTTAACTGGTAATACATAATACATAGGTACTAATAATAAACTAATAACAAAATAACTAATATTACTAGTACGTACTTGTTCATAGCTACATTCCTACCTACCAAACGAAGGTGTTTGAAAAATAAACACAAACTTTTATCCAGCCACAACGGCATGTCACGTAAGATTTAAATATAGTTAATTATAACAACAAAAAAGTAACGCACTATCATGAACATAAACATTGAAAAATAAAAAAGCACGTTCAATGAGAAAGCTGACACTCAGACTCATCGATAATTTTTTTTAATGTTTGCAGTATAATTTGATACAGCCATTCGAATACAATTATCCAAATGTTCATTTGTAAGTCTTGAATGAGTAAAACCAAATTTGATAGATTTTCACAAAACTTTTATTTAAAAAAATAAAAATTAAAAACACTACACATGACATGTTTCGAAGTACAACTTCTTTTTCAAATGTGACTAATTTACAATTCGGTATCCAATATATATGCGAAATAATTTAACAAAACAAAGTACTTAAGAAAACATCAATAACATAACAAAAAAACTAATTATTTAAAGTAAATAAGGGTACTTAGGTAATTATGATATCAATCAAATAACAATAAGATAGCAACATTACCGGGATTATCTCACAGAAATAAGGGTGAGTTATTAATATCTAATTGATCATTGAGTAGGTTATCTGAATTTTTAAATCTATTTATTTCAAGTGTTTCTAAATGGTTTAGTTTATTGCCCTTATTTTCTATATGTAAGTCGATTGCGATATTTGTTCTTAATATTGGAAAAAGAAGATTCACAGAAATAGGTTAATGAATAATGCTTTTACTTTCAAGGCAACACGGCATAGAACTGAATATTTGTCTTTACTTACAATAGGCTTGTTTTATCATTTCCCCGTCTTCAAAAGGTTTCTTTTTTTGTGCAATTATCTGGGACACACGGTACGATGCTTCAGTTTCAGCCTTATTTTTGTCGACTGTTTTTAAAAATATTGATTTTTGTCCAATTAACTGCTTTTTTAACTGTTTCAGTTTCTCCTTTCTGGCGGCAGAATGTAGTGGGAATGATTTTTCAAAATTAGAATGTACAGTTTTATGATATTTCCTTTTTTTAGCAACGAAGACCGAAGTATTACATAACAAACACACATTTTTATCTTTAACTTCTGTAAAAAGTATTGTTCTTCCCATTCCGAATGAAAGTGGTATGTCTTTACCTTCTTACAACTGCTTGCCATAATATTATTTTTTATTGTTTTCCACTAACCCAACCACTGGATGTTGGTTACGCGTTCAGTTTTGAACTAAGCGCAATGTCGCCGCGCCGTGCGTATTTATCCCTTTCAAAGCAATCCTGATCGTTCTCGAACACTAACGCGCTGGTCCGGCTGGTCGGTTCTAACCGATTCTAGCTTGATGGCGTCAGCAGCAGATCGCTCACCGCAACGTTGCCGCTGTTTATGTTTAATATTATGACAATTAGATTTCTTTGTGGAATTTTCGGAAGCTTCTCTGATTTTTGCAGTTTGTATTTTTTTAAATTAAAATCGTTGTAAGAGCTACCAGAATTGCCTCCGCGAGCTACCGGTAGCTCGCGATCGACAGGTTGGCGACCACTGATCTAGAGGGTAGGCCACTTAAAAGTTCCACCCCCTTATCTTCGTTATTCATTGAGATATCGGAATAATTGTTTTTTTTTTTTTTGAAAGACTGGAACAAATACTTTTTTATGATGGATTCAATTATTCCTGCACGTCATGGGTTACTTTCTGTTTTTCGGGAAATAACAGAAAATCGCAACTTATTTTTTATTTTTAAATTAAAACCACTTTTTATTATAAATTTAAATTTCTGAGACATTTTTTTAAAATAATCGTGTATTGATAATTTTCTGGTAGCTGTCAAAATGGCCGCCATATTGGATAATATTTTTTCTAAACATGTTACTATTAATTCGTAACTTGTAAATTATCAGCCACTGATAAAAATCAACAATATAGTATGGCAACGTTGCAAACTCGAGAACCGTGTGTGTCAAGAACTGACAATTTCATGAATCACTTTATTTTTAGTTTTATGGAAGTAATTGATAAAAAGTTAGGGTAAATCAGTCAAAATACTGCATTTTATTATATTAATTTCAGATAAAATATTAAAAAAAGTTACTTCAATATATAAGTGCTAAAATTATAAAATTCGCACCTCAGAATCCTTCATCAGAACCCATATTACTATTAATTTGTTTGTGGAAAAAATATGGGGATGTATGATTAGAATGCTTCAGAAAAAATATTTGTTTAATAAATGTGTCCCAAAAGTTGTTTTAACACAAAAAAAAATCTCTCAAAATTTCAGCGCGATATCTTAAAAATTGAGCTGGCGTATTTAAAATATGTGTAAAAAAAGATTTGTTTTTATTTTTAAATTAATTGTGTAAAACAAAATTTTTTTAGAATTTTTGTTTTCATATGCTGGTAGGAAATTAAATTCTTTACAAAATTGGTTTCCTATGCTTTTAACGTAACAGGGAAAGAGTTACAGAGCCTAGAAAAAGAGGAAAAAAATCAGAAAAATTTATGATTTGAAGGAGAAAACATTTTTTTTATTATTATTATTATTTCTAACATAAAAACTTAATTTTTTTAATTCTAAACATAATTTTATATCAGCAAATAGTAGTTTTGTGCAACAAGAGTGGATACTCGAGTTGTACAGTATATTTTTAATGATTTTATGATTTAAAAATAAAAACAATTTTTTTTACATATATTTTAAAAAGGGAAGGGGAGCCCTTGATGCGCCAGCTCAATTTTTGAGATATCGCTGAAATTTTGGGAGAATTTTTTTTGTGTCAGAGCAACTTTTGAGACACATTTATTAAAAAAAAAAATTCTGAAGCAGTCTAATGTATGATCTATATAAAATCATTGTAAGCTACAAAATTCGTATTGAGACCCACTTACAGTATACCAGTGGCGTATCTAAGCATTTTCATTATTAGCAAACGGTTTAATAATTCCATCCGCTTTTATCTTCGTTGTTAATTGAGATATTGGAACGAAAACTTTTTGTTTAAAAGCTTATAACAAGTACTGTCATATACGGGATTCAATTGGTCTGTTATGTCGTCATGGCTTACTTCCGGTTTTTCGAAAATAATAGAAAATTTATTTTTAATTTTTAAACAGATACCCCCTTTTTTATTGAAAATTTGAAATACAGAGACATTTATAGATAAGAATCGTGTGTTGAAAATTTTCTGCCAGCTGTCAAAATGACCGTCATATTGAATAATATTTTTTTTAATATGTTACTGTTAATTCGTTTTTGGAAAAAATATGAGACTGTATAAAATATTTGTAAACTTCACAGTTCCCATTAGGACCCATTTGTAGTACACCAGTGGCGTATCTAAAATTTTTGTTATTAGAAATCCGTTTAATATTTCTATCCACTCTTATCTTCCTTATTAATTGAGATATCGGAATGAAAATTTTTTTGTTTGAAAGCTTGGAATAAATACTGTCAAATACTTGATTCAACTGGTCTGTAACGTCATGGCTTACTTTTGGTTTTTCGAAAATAACAGTAAATCGCAATTAATTTTTTATTTCTAAATGTAACCCCACTTTTATATAAAAAAAATTATTTTTTGAGCGTATCTGTCATCGAACTAAATTCATACGATTCCAGCGATTGTAATCACTACATCAGTCAACTACTGATTAATAAAATAACAAAAAATAGTTACTTTTTATATATAATAAAGTGGCCTTCAAAAAACAGCCTTTACATACAAATTGCATACAATATTTCTACTACCGTATATATTGCCCACTAAGATTAGAGAAACAAAGATTACGCACTAGCTCGTAAAGAAAATTTGAAATAAAATGTGTTATTTGACATGTCAAAATACTAAAAATTCTATCTTGTTTACGCACTAATGCGTAAAAAGTTTTACTTTACGCACTAGTGAAAAAAGTAAAACTTTATGCACTCCGTAGTGTGCGTAAAGTACGTACTTTAAGCACAGTAGTAGAAAATAAATTATTAAGTCAAACAACAGATCTCTAAATTTAAAAAAAAATATATTTATTTTTATTTTAATCAGGAAGCTTTAAAGAATCAATATAATAAAACATTACCTACCATACTGTAAGGCGAGCTATTTCATTATTTAGTCATGCTCTAATCTAAGTCCCTCTCTGTCTTATTTGGTCTTTGAGGCTTAACTTGTCCGATTATCATACATAATTAAACTCCTTAAGACCAAACATAGGTGACAACTATGGCAGAGGCGCTTTCGAGTACATTCCAGAGTTAACGTCATAATGTTACTAGTGTTGTTGAGAATTGGTAAGAAGATTCTAGTACCTTCGCCAAAATTTTAAATGCGTATATAAATATTGGTGGAGGAACACGGAGTGTTCAGTTGTATATAGACAGTTGAGAATAAAGTATTGGACTGTGATTTAAATAGTGAACAATTCAAAGACATTCGAAATATATATAAATTAGAATAGTATTGTTTTAAAATAAATAGGTGTTTAAATAAATTATTAATAAATAAACTGTTGTTTTAAAATAAACAAACATTACAATATAATAAAATAGTGGGTTTTCATTTAAAAATAACAAATAAATTGCAATTTTCGAAAAACCAGAAGTAAGCCATGACGTCACAGACCAGTTGAATGAAGTATTTGACAGTATTTGTTCCAAGCTTTCTAACATCATACGTCCCTATATTTTTTTCCATAAACGAATTAATAGTAACATGTTTAAAAAAAATATTATCCAATCTGGCGGCCATTTTGACAGCTGCCAGAAAATTTTCAATAAACGATTATTATACAAAAATGTCCCAGATACAATAAAAAAGTGGGTTTCATTTTAAAAATTAAAAATAAATTGCGATTTTCTGTTATTTCCGGAAAAACTGGAAGTAAACCATGACTTCACAGAATAATTGAATCAATCATAAGAAAGTATTTGTTACAGTCTTCCAAACAAAACAAAAATTATTTCGATATCTCAATGAATAACGAAGATAAGGGGGATGGAACTTTTAAGTGAACCACCCTGTATACTTCATTCCTAAATAAGGAGGAGCGATTTGAATTTTGCGCGTCTAAACGATAGCTTCTACAGTTCATCAAATTTCTAGAGGCTTTCGACGGCTAGACAGAGAAAGCACTACTGACAGGCATCCCGACGGATTTACGCAATGAAAGTACACTCTGCGCATCAAGTATTTCACTATTTCATTTAGACGTAAATGTCAGATGTAAATTTCGCTAAAACATTTCTTTTATTTTCGTTTGTGTTTTTTGCTCATTACAGTTTAATAGAACCTAAGTATGGAGTTTAATAGCAAATTAAGAGGCCGCGTGATTAACAGTCAATCTCGCGAAATAATAGCCAATGTTATAGAGTTTATGAGAAGAGAAGGAAACTTTGTTTCACCTTCAATACCATTTAAAAATGTAAATGATCGTGTTGCTGCAGCCACAGGAGTATCTAAAAACACTGTCGTCCGCATTTCTGGAGAGAAAAAAAGAATCGATAACCGTGAGATATCGGAATTTTCATTACCAAGAAAAACCATTAAAAAACCAAAAACAGTTAATGATATAGATGAAGCTGCACAAGAATCAAATTTTATTTTTTTTATTATTAGATAGCTATTTTTGTTTCTGAGTTGTGTTCATTTACAGGCTCAATTTTTTTCCGTTTCTCCTTTTTGATTTTATATGGGGTTTCAAGTTGTTTTTGACTTATTTCGACGTAAATCACAACAACACACTTTTTTAATAAAGCAAACAAGTGTTAAGAGGTATATGTACGTGTAAACTACAATTACAAAAAATTGATATGAAACCCATGAAACCACCAACAAAAATGTAAAGCTAGCTTCCGTACTAGAACATGGTGTCATTCGTCGAAATAATTTATCGTTTTGTTTAATAGATCAAGAAATGTAAATATTCCCCTGTTATTTTTTATAAAATTATAAGAGAAATAAATTTTTTTCTAAATAGTATAGTTTATTATTTTGTAGAAAAACAAAATTTCGAAAATTTTAGTAATGTTTCAGAAACAACCTTTATTAATAATAGGTACCATTTTCCTTAATAAGTTAGAAATAAAATATAAACTATTTCCACGATTTACAAAGGCCTACAAAAAAATTATAGGTATTTTCCGCTATCCTATAAAATTTATATTTTCTGACTCAATTTCAAAAGGTTGAAGGAATTCCAAAACACCTTTTATGGCATAATAATTATTTTCAATTCTACATACTATCTTTAGCTGCTTTTAAAAACGTTCTAAGAAAGTCCAATCAGACCAATTTAATCCCTAAACTATTCCACACTTTTTAAATTTAATTACCTAAAAATATTAAAAACTATTTAAAATAACTTGTTTAGCAGACTGTACAATAGCTATCTTAGTCACACGTAGCGCGTTCTCTGTCTGGGCGTCGAACACCTCTAGAAATTTGATGAACTGTAACTGGTGTAAATTCCCATAGACGAAAATATCAAAATAATGACGTTCCCTAAACATCAAAGTACTGAATTTCGTGATTATTTTTGATTTGTATAGCGACAATATTATTATTATTATTAAATCAACTAAGTTTGGAATCTAGTTTATATTGTTAATTTATAGCAAATCCAAATGCATTTCTTGAAAATGTTTAATTGCTAAATTGATGATGTCTACCCCAGTTTATTAAACAAAAATTATAAAAAAAATCCATTCTTAAATCCAGGGTACAGTTTTGATGCCTAAGCATCAAGATATAACCTTCTTGGAACATAAACAAGACATACATTGTTGATTTTCTTTACGAGATCGCCTCTTTGACAATGAACATGTTGTAAATTAGCATTCATAAAAAATTATGCTTTAAATGAATCGAATCGATTTGATGTGCACATCAAATTTTAGTCTCGCTTCATCGAAAAATCGACATCTTTAAATTCCAATATGGCATCACACAAAAATAAGCAGGTTTCATTTATAGGTTCTCTTATACATTCATAAACATTTTGAAATTACCAAATTAAAATTTGTTATAGGTACATGATTTGATACAATTTCTTGTACATTTGAAATTGTGTAGTATCATACAACAAATTTTTTTCAAAAATCGTTTTTTTTTTTTTTTTTTTTTTTACAAGAAATTGTATCACATCTTGTATAAGAAATTGTATAGTCTAAAGCAGTCTTTAGATATCAATAAAAAAAATAATAGAAACTATTTTTAATATTTTTTCGATCTTAAATTTTTACGTAATATTAATAGATCACCCTGTATATTTATTAATATAAACTAAAGAATTATATTAAATAAATACTTTATTAAACCTCGATAAATTTCTATACTTTTTATGGCCATTTATATCGTCTATCCATATAGGTATAAGTACTCAAGAAGTTGAGAAATAAAATCACATTTTTATCTAATAACAAATAGTATTTTTTTATTAACTGTACACACATTCACTTAAAGGCTATAAATAAACGTTAATTAAACTTATTAATTATGTTTTCCTTTTATTTCGAACATTTTAATGTCGCATTTTTAAAATCATTAGCAAATTAATGGTTTTATCAATACCAACAGAAATTTATATAAAAAATTTACAATAGAAAAATTTGAAACAAGAAAAATAAAAATAATGTCCCTAGAATCTAGATCTCTTTATAAATAGGTAGAAAAATAATACATGTTTTAATTGAAATTTCATCCCTGCAATTTTAGATTTAATCCTATTTCTATTTCTTAATATAAATAAATAAAACAAAACCAAACACAAAAACTCTTTCAAATTTACTAAAATCACTATGTTTAAAACAGTTACAAAATAATGATTGTCGCTACTACGAAATAAAAGAATTTAACAATCTGTCAAGGATGGCGAATTTTTGAACCTCCTTCATCAAATGTAAGCGCTTCCTTTTTAGTTGTTGCGTTAGAAATGACAAACATCCTGTAGAGAAAAAAATCGTTTCGAAATGCCTAATGTATACAAAGCGAAAAATTTGTTTCCTTTTGATCGCACGTTAAGATACACTCTCGGATGTGTTAAAAGTTGTGTTAACGGTCTTGTATAAATCAGAAGAAAAAAATTTTATAATAATTGTTAGGTTCAAATTTCTTGCAATATTTTATGAATAATCAAAAGATTTTTTAAAGAAAGTAAAACGATAGAAGGTCTAGTAAACATGATTAAACAGAAACCCGTTAAAATAATTATTGTGGAGTACTTCAAGGTTCGGTCCTTGGACTGTTTTTATTTTTTGACAGCCTTAATAGCAATATAATAATAATAAAAGGACTTTATTTGTACTAAACGAAAAAAGAAGTGCAAGTATTGTGCGAGATTTAGCCTGTAGCTGTTCTTACTTAATAGTTTACATAAATCATAAATAATTGCAAGAAAAAGAGTTGAAATATTATTTTAGTAACTATAAGAACTGTCGTTTTAGAGCATTTCAACTGAATGTAATTGCTTGAGATTATTATTTAAATTATTGTACAAAAACACAGCGTTATATGAGAAGCTTCTTGTAAATAATGTAGTGTGTAACATTATGCATTGCTCTTCTAAAAATTAATTTGTTGCAGAGATAGGCTGATGTAGAGGTAAGTAGTATTTTGAAAAGCATCGAAAGGAATACATATTTGAAGAGATTATTTACATTTAGCTATCCTGTTTGAATAAAAGCATGAAAGATATGATCAAACGTTCTAAGACCATTGACGAATCTACAGCATGTGTTTAGCATAATTTGTAACCGATGACGATTTATTGCAGTTAAACACGGGTAGTAAATAAAATTTAGATATGACTAAGCTTTGACAAAGTTTCGCTTTCAACGATTTATCTCGAAGAATGAATATGTTAGAGTAAAGTAATCTTAATGCACCATAGCACTTTTGTAGCACTGAACTGACATGTTTATCAAATCTTAGGAATTCATCAAGGTAAAGGCCTAGGTTTTTTATTTAATTTAGACTTGGATGCGTTAATATGCAGGTTATGAGCTAAGGAATACTTATTTATTTCATTTAAGTCATGATTTATAATATTTATAGTACTATCACATTCATGAATATAAAAATCTCGAAAAATCATCATCAGCAAAAAATTGTATAGTGCAATTATTAACCTGTTTGTATAAGTCAGATGTGTATGTTAGAAACAAAAGTGGGCCCAAGACAGAGCCTTGAGGTACACCAGATTCAATATGGATCGAAGAAGACATTTGGCCATCCGCTAGCACTAACTGAGTGCGGTTACGCAAATAAGTTTTTATAAAATTAAGAGACGTATTATCAAATTCATAGTAGGAGCACTTAGCTGCCAGAAGTTTGTGATTTAACGTGTCGAATGCCTTACTAAAGTCCAAAAGAATTAGGATACCAGTTTTTCCATTATCAATACTCCTGATAATGGTATCAGATAAATTAGCAAGGGCAGTTGAAGTACTGAAACCTTTTTGGAAACCTGACTGATGCATTGAAATTATGCCGTTTTGACAAAGGCATTTATATATTTGAAAATAAACGGCTCATTCCAAGATTTCAGAAATAGTGGGAAGAAGGCTAACCGAAAGTAGTTCACTGTACGAACATGGGTTTTTATTTTTTGCTTGCCTCCAAGCTTTTGGAAAATATCCTTGTTCCAAACATAAATTAACAAATAAGGCTGAAGCTAGCAAACAAACTAGCAGACAAACCGCGCGGCGGTCCCCAAATGTTTTGATGTTGCTATTCGGCAAAATCTTTGGTTTAGGTGGACTTTAGTATCATGAAAGTTTAGAAATAAATAAATATTAGTGTATTTATTGAAAAAAATGGATTAGTTCAATTTGAATTATTAATTAAAATAAGAATCTTACACAAAGACGGGGAAGAAACAAACACATTTACAATGCGATTATAAATATAATTTTTATACCAAATATTCATTAAGTTTTTGTTAATTGAATAAACAAAAAATTATGGCCGAACAATCATTTAAAATATATTTTTTTGGTCTTTTTAAAGTCAGGTGTTTTGTCGTCAAACGACTATAAGAATTAAGAGTCCAAAAAAACACATTTAGCACGAGATTACAAATACAATTTTCATACCAATAATTTAGTACACAGCTAGCTATAAAATAAATAAAAAATCATTAAATAGCAAGACCTCTAATTACATTTTTTAGATCTTTAAAAATGCGTGGTATCGCGGAAAAACATTATTCTACCAAAATATCAAAAACCAATATTTAGCACGAAATTCTAGATATAATTTTTAATACGAATGATTCAATAGATTAGTATAATTCAAAAACACAATAAATCATTACATAGCAAGACCTCCAAATATGTTTTTTAGGTCTTTACAATCGCGCGATTTCGCGGATAAACCTTACTTTATCAAAATGACAAAATCCAATATTTAGCACAAAAATTCAGATAAAATTTTTAGTATGAATGACTCCATACATTAGTACAATTCAAAAAAATAATAAATCATTACATAGCCAGACCTGTAAATACGTTTTTTAGGTCTTTTAAAAAGCGCGGTTCCGCGGAATAACCTTACTTTATCAAAATGACAAAAACCAATATTTAGTACGAAAATCCAGGTATACTTTTTAGTATGAATGATTCAATACATTATTATAATTCAAAAAAATCATAAATCATTACATAGCAAGACCTCCAAATATGTTTTTTAGGTCTTTAAAATGGCGCGATTCCGCGGATAAAAATTACTTTATCAAAATGACAAAAACCAATATTTAGCACGAAAATCCAGGTATAATTTTTGGTATGAATGACTCCATACATAAGTATAATTCAAAAAAATAATAAATCATTACATAGCAAGACCTCCAAATATGTTTTTTAGGTGTTAAAAATGGCGCGATTCCGCGAATAAAAAATACTTTATCAAAATGACAAAATCCAATATTTAGCACGAAAATCCAGGTATAATTTTTAGTATGAATGATTCAATACATTATTATAATTCAAAAAAATAATAAATCATTACATAGCAAGTAAGGTTATTCCGCGGAACCGCGCTTTTCAAATGACTTAAAAAACGTATTTACAGGTCTTGCTATGTAATGATTTATTATTTTTTTGAATTATAGTAATGTATGGAGTCATTCATACTAAAAATTTTATCTGAATTTTCGTGCTAAATATTGGTTTTTGTCATTTTGATAAAGTAATGTTTATCCGCGGAATCGCGCCTTTTTAAAGACCTAAAAAACATATTTGGAGGTCTTGCTATGTAATGATTTATTGTGTTTTTGAATTATACTAATCTATTGAATCATTCGTATTAAAAATTATATCTAGAATTTCGTGCTAAATATTGGTTTTTGATATTTTGGTAGAATAATGTTTTTCCGCGATACCACGCATTTTTAAAGATCTAAAAAATGTAATTAGAGGTCTTGCTATTTAATGATTTTTTATTTGTTTTATAGCTAGCGGTGTACTAAATTATTGGTATGAAAACTGTATTTGTAATCTCGTGCTAAATGTGTTTTTTGGACTCTTAATTCTTATAGTCGTTTGACGACAAAACACCTGACTTTAAAAAGACCAAAAAAATATATTTTAAATGATTGTTCGGCCATAGTTTTTGTTTATTCAATTAACAAAAACTTAATGAATATTTGGTATAAAAATTATATTTATAATCGCATTGTAAATGTGTTTGTTTCTTCCCCGTCTTTGTGTAAGATTATCTTATTTTAATTAATAATTCAAATTAACTTAATCCATTTTTTTCAATAAATACACTAATATTTATTTATTTCTAAACTTTCATGACACTAAACTCCACCTAAACCAAAGATTTTGCCGAATAACAACATCAAAACATTTGGGGACCGCCGCGCGGTTTGTCTGCTAGCTTCAGCCTCATAATTAACAATATGTAGTACGTATACATCAATTGCATTTAAACATATTTTTAACATTTGTAGGTTTATACAGGGTGTTTCAAAAAGATTGGTAATAAATTGTACCAGATATTCTTGGGTCAAAAATAGGTCGATTAAATCGTACTTACCTATATACAAAAGTGCACCCAAAAATAGTTACAGGGTGTATAAGATAAAACTTTAAATGAATTTTTTTAACGTTGCTCTTAAACCGTTTGGCATTTGGCATCTAATTGGAACGTCTTTTGTAGGTGGTCAGCGAAAATATCAGCTTCCTGTTGACTGTCGCTTGCCCATTTCTTATCTGCTATTCTGATAGGAGGACAGTATTAACGCGAATTTTTCATCTTTTAAGTTGCCTTCGAAAGCAAATAACCAGTTTCTTTATCATCTGTTAGCCCTGCTAGGTATCTGTCTCTTCTCAGTCTTTGGACAGCCCTATTTATTTTATTTTTATCTTCTGGTGATCTTGTCATCTGCCATTTCTTTCTTAGTTTTCTTTTTTCTGCTACCAGTTATCTTATCTCGACAAGATAGTATTTTCCACCTGTTATTCTTCTTACTTTTGGTGTATCCATGCAGCTTGCTGGATTTCAACTATAAACTTTTTCAGTTCTTTATCTAGCTGATTTTTCGTTTTTAGCGTTATGTTCAGTTGAATAGTATTTGTTAAGTCCTTTTGAAAACCTTCCCAATTACTTTTATGATTTCCTAGGATCGGTTTTGCTGCATCACATAAAGTAAGGATTACTGCAGAATGGTCTGATTCCATAACAATGATACTAGTAGTTATAGTGACAACAGTGACTTTAAAAGATAGTTTTTGAACTTTTTATTTTTTATTGTTACTTTTAATGCCAAGAGATTAAAAAAAGTTTAATACCAGTAACAACATATAATCCTCCTTGTTATTTATTTGATAAATTTAAGTCCTTCAATGTTCAATGTTTAACTTATTTTGCCTATGGAAAAATTTACCAAAGTAAGACTGTGCTCTGAGTGAAAGCCCATATTGGCCAAACAATTTCAGTAAGCAAGAACTAATCATAAAACTGTAACTGAAGGTTGGAATCCAATTATTTACTGTACAAATTTCTACAAATTTAAGAGTATTTCTGTATTTACTATATCCTACAAGATTCTAGTTAAATTAGATCCAACGCAAATACTATTAATCGTTTTAGAAGAAAAAAAAACAGTAAGTGTCGTATTTTCTGAATATAGATCAATATTTCTTAAAGAAAACAGAACGATAAGTTCGTAGGGTTACGGCATTGAGTGTTAACCTGCCCGAATCGCAATCACAATCGGAAGAAGTCGATGACGCCCCGTTGGGCATTTGGTTCAGTGGGTCGGAAGCCGAAAGTGACGTAATAAGAACCCGGTTGCGAGCACCGGAGCGAACACGCGAGCGACTCGATGCATTGGTAAATGGGTATGGGTGTAGGTAAAGGTATTATAGCAGTTCCTATCGCTCCACCGGCCAACTGTGTAATCGACGACTAATTGTATGCAATTATATTCAAATCGGGGGGCTGCCACCGTTATGCAAATCTTTCTTCGCGCGACCACACCATCTCAAATCACAACACTGGCCCCTACAGGGGCGTATCATCGGTATTTTTATGTAAAAGGAATGTATGTATTGATTAATACATACGTACGTTTAATTTGCTATAAATAAATCAATAAACATATCATAATAAAAGAACACGTTGTTACTTACATCTATAAAACTATTCTGTTCGTTAGAAAGAAACTGACTTCATTAAAAATACTGATAATCATAACTATCAAACTGGACATGGTAATCTGCTACGTATACCCCCTAACCGGACAGCGTTTTATGAAAAGAGTTCATCTTATACTGGTATACAGTTATATAATAGTCTCAAAGATCTCTTGTCACAATACGCATTTTATAATAGAGCAAAATTTTTGGATTGTAACTTTAAATACTTTTTATTTATTTTTGTATTTTGTTTTAAAATTGTTATACATACACCTACTACATTTTTTTTAATATTCTACTTGACTTTTCCAATATCATGTAAATGATCTCAATGTAATAATAAAAGATTATTATTATTATACTTTGACAAAAAAATGGATATTTATGTGAAAAGAATACAACTAAACCAATAATAAGAGTTCTAGTAAAAGCTATGAATAATTCCATCAACTATTTATTTTTATTTATTAATTTATTCCAATTAAAAAATATACACAAAAGAAATAATCACAATTCATTGTAATTGAGCTCGAGCTTACTTCTAACGCATCTTTCTTTTTTTTTCAGTCGTTCTTCGGACGCTCCTACAACAACCTCAGCTCCATATCCGAATGCAAGAACAACGGCGAATGCGTCATTAACAAGAAGAACCGTACGGCCTGCAAGGCGTGCAGACTTCGCAAATGCCTTCTGGTCGGCATGTCCAAAAGCGGTTCCAGATACGGCAGAAGATCGAATTGGTTCAAAATCCATTGCTTGTTACAGGAACAACAGCAACAACAACAAGCCAACATGGCTGCTGCACAGAATAATTTGAAACCGCCGCAAAAGACACCACCGTTACATCACCAAACGCCCTTGGGTATGGGGCTGCTCGGAATGAACGCTTTTCCACCTCCGTTGCTGCATTTGCCTAAGACGAAAGAAGAATTAATGCTGTTAGGTCTGGATGAGTACAAGCATTCTGCATCTCCGTCAGTAAGTTCGCCTGAATCGCATAATTCCGATTCTTCTATCGAAGTTAGCGATGCTAGAAGATTACCGTATTTCCCAGGACTTCTACCTCCAGCTTTCCTCCCGCCACCGGGATTATTATTCCCGCCAGGATACCCACCTTTATACCCAGGACTTCTGCAGCCCGTTAACAATAATAGATTAATGAAAAACCATAATCACGGTGTAGAAACTTTTAATAAAAGAATATTCCTCGATGCTGTGCTTCAATCGCAGCGATGCCCAACTCCTGAAGAGATAGAAACTCCGATTCCTGCCGAGACTATTATCCAGGAAGATCCGATAGACTTGAGTATGAAGACAAACAGCGATCGCTCTACCCCATCAGCTCGTTCAGATAGATCGGGTTCTATAGGTACGGAAAGGGGTCAAGGTAGCGAAGCAGACGAAGAAAGCGATTGTGAGTCAGAGCGGGAGTTCAAAAGGATAAAATTACCGAGGCCCACTCCTTTGGATCTCACGACGAAGGTTTGAATAAGACACGGATTTTGGGTCTTAAAATTTTTCAATAAAACGTGGTGCTAGTTTCGTTGGAGATTCTTTAGTGGATCGGCTGATGGTGGCGATGAGATTGAGCTGGAATTCCACCGGATAAAACTAGTTAATTTGAAATGGTTTTTATTTGTAAAGCGTTCGATTTTTAATTGATGGTGGGTTAAAATTGGTTAAATATGAGATCTGATCAAGAAGGTACAATTTTTTTTAATAATTATTTGTTAATACTGAGGAGTAGTTTGATATAACTTTCGGCTATTTTCATAATTTAATGAATATAGAAATAAAATAAAAGGAGAGATTTTGTCTGTTTAAATTGCCGAAACAAATACAAATGAAAGAAGGTCAAGAATAAATTGTTTTCTTTAGTAACTAATCTTAGGGAATTGAGAAAAAGTCAATTGTTGTTATATCGGGTGAATACTATGGCTTAAAGCGCTACAGACCTGTGCTTTGATAACAATACACAAATAAATTGTGATTGGTAGAATTAAAAAGAATAAACCTATTGATCAGATCAGGTATAATAGAGAATGTAATACTTTTGGTGATATAGAAAGTGATTTTAGGCTAATATGACTTAATTATATTCATTTTTAGTTTTTAAAAGGCTAGAAATTAGACCACCTTTTCCAATAATTTTTAACCGCTTTGCTTTTTTTTCTACATTTATAAAGTTATTTGAAATTATTTACATAAGTACTTCAGACTTTTTTTTACATTTTTTTTTTTTGGCATTTGTAATTTGATAAATTTGCTTTAATCACACTGACTTTATTTTGCTGTTCAATATTTTTAGACAATTTTGAATTATTTTTATATTTACAAACATTTTTTAATCTTCACATTCTTAACGTTTTTTAACATTATTTATAAATTCGCTTCTTTAAATCATTTTAAATTAGGTAATTATTTATTTTCTTGTGCCATGTTGACATTTTTTTATAATCATCTTCAAATTTATTTAAAAAATTCTGAATATAGTTTCTTACAGAAATCCTACTACTTTTTTCCATGAATTTAAAATAAATAATGGACATCCATCTCTCTTTCTCTCTCTCTTTTGCACACACACTATAAAATAATTGATTTTTTATTTGGCAGCACTGCAGCCTGCGTCTTATTGTACCACCATTTGAAGGTCCTACTACTTTCCCATTCACACCCTCATTCATTCTCATTTATTCCACGTCGTCGGTGGATAAACGCTAGTCGGATGAATCCCATGGTAACACGGCCCATGGTGGAACCTCCCAGCGGTCACCCATCCACGACGTGACCGGAGAGATCACTGCTTATCTGCTGCGAGTAAGTGGATGAACACTAAGCTCGCGGCTAGCCTCTCCGGCTAGGTACACTAATATCTTCAACAATAAAAGACAATATTGTTCCATCTATTTCATCTATATTGGCAGATTTTTTACAAGTTGTTTTCTGTATAATTTCTATTATTTTCTTTGGAGTGGTTGGAGTTAAAAATAGAGTGCTTATAGAAAAATCTTGAAGCCTTGCTTCATTATAATTTGGTAGAAGATAATTCACATCAGTAAACTGATAAAAGCATTACATATATTTTGTACACCAGAAATTTTGTTGCATTGATAATTTAGCATCTCGATGGGTAATTTTTTTACTGTTTTTCCTTTTGCCTTATTTACCATCGAATATATGATGGTATTAAACTGGCAATGACACGGTGGCAGATGTAAAACTTGATCACCGTAACTTTCAATAATCTGATCCACAACAAAGGTTTTTGGTTTTGCATTTGTATTTGCCAAGCGTAATAATTCTGATTTTAACATACGAGTATATTGAGGAAATGGTATATGTTCCTTTGTCAACCATTCTTTAATTTTATCAACAGTCCAAGAATTCGTTGGACTTTTGTTTAATACTTCAGAATGGTAAGATGCATTGTCTAAAATTATTATGCTGGGCTCACTTAAACCTGGGAGAAGTTTTTCATGCAACCATTTTATAAACATTTCTGTGTTCATATTATCGTGATAATCACTGGATTTTGATTTAGATGAAAATATTAAATCAGCACCTTCTATAAAACCCGATTTCCCTCCTACATGTAAAATTATGTGTCGCTTTCCTTCTCCATCGGTATGTTTGATGGACTTTACGTTATCATCTTGTCATATTCTCTTGGTTGCATCCCTAGAAAATATCCATGTTTCGTCTAAATATATAAAATTCGCCCCTTCTTTTTTAAATTTAGAATATTTTCTTAGAAAGTTAATTCTCTTGTGCACGACAGAACTTCTTTCACAAAGGGCCTTTCTGTTATCCTCCTTTTAAAATTTGAAACCCAAGGTATGTATCACTTGCCATAGACTTGTTCTGCCAATGTCGTCAAATTTTCTATCTATTAATTCCGAGAGAATTGTATTTAAGGTCACATGTTCCTTGTTGGCCCTCATTCGATAAATGGTATCACGAATTTCAAATTTCTTTCCATCTGGAATATCTTTCGTTTTCAGTGATGGGCGAGTTTTGCGACGATCTTCTTTCGGCAGTTCACTATTGTGATTTTGTAATACTCCTCTTAATTTGGTTTCACTAATTCCTAGAGCATCGCATACGCGTTTTTGTACAGACATTACAGATTTTAAAGGACCGACATTTTCTTTTTTATCCGTAAAATACTTATGTACAGTGTACATTGTACACTACAAATTAGACTATCTACATCTAACACACGTCTAGGCATTTTTAAAATTTCCGCTAAACTTACAATATACATACAATGTCAACACTTGCAAAGAATCAATTCCACTGCAATATTTGTAACAAATTTAGTACCTACCCTAATGTTATTTTAATTTAAATATAACCATTAGGGCAATTTTACCTAATTTCTTGGGAAGAGGCTTATTGGAACTGGCTGTCAATGACTAATTTGCATAATTTTGTTAATCCGAAATCCGCGTAAGTATAGCGAACAGACTTTAGAGGGGTTATAGTAAAAACACCAAAGGTCATATAACCCATCAGTAAACAATTTGAAATTTGATTTGGGTGGTCTATAGAGAGATGACAAAAATATCCTTATTTTTAGAGATAAATTTATAAACATTTATTTCTATAACTTTCTCAATAGTAAAATTGTATATTCACATACTACTTTTTGCATAAATAGAGACTCCAACCCTTTGGTATTGTGTCCTACAATACTTAGTTATCAAAGAATAATCACAAAGCTCTAACATATTAATTTCATTAGCGTTTAGCCAATGTTCTGAAAAACAACATATTATCTACTTTATTCTTTTTTAAAATTTGTTCTGGCCCACTAATTTTTTTTGTATACCTTGTATATTGAAATGCATTAGTATGAAGTTTTTGTTACCATGATTTTTTGACAGATGTTCTTCATTAATTCTAAATTCTTCAGTCTTGATGTTTTTGTTGTCATATTCTCCTGTTTGGATTATGTTGTGACTGGCATTTGATTGGCATCAGGAAAATTAGGAAAATAAAGTAGGTTTGCTTACTGGTTGTTCTTATATCTGTTTTCTTCTTTTCTAAAGTCATAACGGTAGACTGCTACCTCACATGGCCAGAAACTTCCAGTGTACGCCTAGTCCATAAGTTCATATTGCTTGCTGATCTTAAAACATTTGTTATTATAGTCTATTTTTATGTATGAGAAAGTATTAAAATAATAAAGCGTTCGTAATCCATAGGCGTATCACTTCTTTTAGTAGAGAGTTAAAATATTTTTTGAAGTTATTTCTCAAGTATACACTTATATTTTCACCTAATTAACCTGCTTATAACTTCTAAACAGCTGAAGATAAAAAAGTGCAATTTTTTCTAAAATGTTTTATTTTTCCACAAGGTATGTTAAGAACATTGTGTCAAACGAGTTATATAGGTATAAGGTTTTAAACTTTCACTTTTAAACAACGTTACGTTCATAAATAATAATTTTAATATAAAAAATACTTCTTACCTACAAATCCAAATTAGAATCGAAATCAGAAGATGAACTGTCGCAACCAATATTTACAATGAGTGGCTCGATCATTTCATCAGTAATATTGTCCAACTTCCACATTTTCTCTTCTTCTTTAATCGTATGATTTACTGCCTTTTCCCAATTTTCAGGCTTCACATTATTTACAGCCTCCAAAAACAACTGTTTAACATCACTCATTTTAAAAGAATTATTTTTTCTTGAAACTTCTCCCTTTATCTGTGCCCATATCAGTTCAATCGGGTTTACTTCGCAATGACATGGTGGTGATCTAACCACCGTCATCAAACGATTTTTTACAATTTCATCAATTTCATATTTTTTGAATTTCTCTTTATGAAGAGAACACAAATGATACAGTTCTTTTCTCATAAAACCGGGATGGAACTTAATATTCTTTGAATTTAGCCAATTCTGTAAATCTTTTTTTAACCACTTGATTGTGGGCATTTTATCTATAAGTCTCGAGTGATAACTTGCATTATCCATTACTATTATACAGTTCTGAGGAAGAAGATCTATAATTTGTTCGAACCACTCTTTAAAGACATCAGCATTCATGTCCTCATGGTAGTCACCGGTACGAGTAGATTCAAAAGTCAATAAACCACCTTTAACAAAACCGTTTGAACTACCGATGTGTACTATTATTAGTCTGCGCCTCTTTTCTGATGGTGGATTTAAACCAGTAGATAAATTATTTAAAAAAACCTGTCTTCGACTTGTAACAGTTTCATCTTGCCAACATTTATTTGGTTTATGTCCCTCGTTGATCCATGTTTCATCTAAATAAAATATATTTCTTCTTTGGTTTCTCTCTTTTATAGTCCTTAGGTAATTTCTTCTCCATACTACAATATCACTTCTTTCTATTAAAATAGACTTTCTGGAATGCTTTTTCCATAGAAAACCTATTTCTTTTAAAAGTTTCCATAGTGTGCTTAGACTCATTTCAGGGTAATCCTTATCATCTCGAACCATGGCAAGAACTTTGTCTACTGTCGGATATTCTTTTCTAAAGAAAAAGAATAACACATGCACTTTCCTTCGAAGTCATTCTTTCAAAAGCTTTTCTAATTGAAATTTTGGTTTTCCTGGAGCTTTACGTGCTGTTTGAAACTCGCCACATTTCTCTTCTTTAACAACTTTGTAAATCGTAGATTTCCCAACACCAAGCGTACTACTAACTAATTCCACTTTGTCATCAACACTTTTACATAAATGTTTGTCTGTAAATGATTTAAAACAATTAAATATTAATGTTTTTTCATTAACTGTTAAAAGATCGATTTTTTGTCGTTTCAAATTTTCCATGATCACACTAGAATTCACACTGCATCTTGCAAGTTGCAACTAAACGACATTTAGTAAACTGTCAAGAATACACAACTTGGACCTCCTTACTAAATGGAAAACCTATAATCGCATTTTCGGTGAAATTTGTTGGGAAGGTATTTATCTACTTATAATTCGATTACTGTAAGAAATTCTTTGAATTAAAATAAAACAAAATTGGCAAATAGGTACTAATTGAAAATAATCTTAAGATACGGCTATGTAATCTTTAATACACAGGGCTTTTGGCCTGTCCAAACCTTTTTCTATTATTCTGTATAGCTTATGTTTATAAAGGACCAATAAAAGACCCAAAACTTGTAATAGCTCAGGTACATTTATTACAATTTTAGGAAATATTTAGATTATTCTGTAAAAATATTTAAAATGACCGTACTAAGTTTTGCATTAGAAATGCTGTTTTATTACTTTCTCATACATAAAAATAGACTATAGCAGTTTTTTGTGTTGATAATTCCTTCACAGATAACAGATCTTTTCTGTCACACTTTTTTTCTAGATGTGTTATTACCATATTTTCTATGACGTGATCTTTAACGTTGCTAATAAAAAGCCACAATCGTTTTTCTTTAGCTCTTCCTACAAAACTGTTTAGTTCTTCCATATCATTTACTTCTGCTACAGCAATGTGGCATCTTGGTTGTCTTCTTTATCTGTATTTTGCTGTTTTGAATGGTATTTCTTGATGTTTAAAATGTTGTGTATTTGTTGCATCAGGATTTGTATCATCCGTGACATTTATTAACTCAGTCATAATAGCTAATTGTCCTTTTTCTAAGTTTTCATATGTTTTCTTAGTTACTATTATCGCTGCTTCAGCATTATCGATTTTTTGTTTATTTACTTGATTATTAATATTTTGTTTCTTATTTCTTTGTAGAATTTGGGAACTAAAAATTCCCTTTTTTGGTAATTGTTTATCTATAGTTGACCTAGAAACAGGTGCTTTGTTATCGGCACTAAACAAGTTTTTTTTGTTTCTTTTCTTTGTTTTCTATTTCATAGGCTTTAGATTTCAATTCATTAAATTTAAATTGTACATCCAAGTATTTAATTTTTTCGATTTTAATTTCATTTTCGAGATACAATTTTGTCGTTCATTAGTTGGTTAGTACTTTTTTGTTCTACTACTAATAATTTTAAATTATTGTAGGTCTCAATGCAAAAATTGTCACTTTTGGTTTCCACTTCACAGTCTGGCTTTTTAACGTTTTTTGGTTTACAGCATCTAACAACAGGATTCACTCTTAGTGCACACGATGGATGGTATTTTGAATCCCAAATTTCACATTTTACGCTGGCGTTTATTGATTTTTTACAGTAATTACACTCGTCCTTTGCGCTCAACCTTTGCGCTCTAGTCTCAGTCGGCGCCTTCTTGGTATATATTAAAGGTGATTACAGCAAATGTTCAAAATGTTGTCTGTTTACTTCAATACAACAAGCCATGCGATTTTTAAAACTTTGCAATACATTTTGCAACATCCCCGACTGCTTAATTCGTCTTATCTCGGTGGTAATTCTATTTAATTCCTCAATATCGGCAGGTTTTGTTTTATAAACGATATTTTTTAAGTGACCCCACAGAAAATAGTCTAAAGGATTCATGTCAGGTGATCGATAAACCTCTCCTTTCAATCCATCTTCTGGGAAACATAATATTTAGGTATTACCTCATCTCACTCACATAGTGAGGTGGAACACCATCTTGTGGCAGTCAAATATTGTCGTTTGGGATATTGTTATTGTCTGAAAGTATTGAATAATGAAATTTCTACATTCAAATGTAATTGAAAATACTTAATTTGATTTGAAAAACAAATTACGCTACTCCATTACCTTTTGGCAGAATCAAATAACACAGCGAATTTGTATTCATTTAGCCATAGAAATTTAAGAGATGATTTAATTGAAACCTTTCCAGTTTTCTACCACGTGGACATGAATATAATTTAAGCAAATAATTTTTTTCTAATTTTTGTTCATTCATTGAATGCGTTGGCGTTTTTAAACACCGTATCTTCGTTGTTGCACGTCGCATTTTCACACATCTCTTCGTGACATTTTACTGGGTCACTACAGCCACTAAATGACGGGTCATCCTCGATGCGAGCCCGTCCATTAGACCGAGTATTGTTCTCGGGATAACCTGTCAATGGAAAACCGACGTTCCCACGGAGATCTAGATCTACACGTTCGAAAACAATGGTCGACAATTAACTTTGCCCAAAGAACAATCAATAAAAATTCTAACGGGACGTGCTTACACATTTGAAGGAAACATCGGTGTTATGTACATCTCAAATCGTTTCTTGCAGCTTCGTGATGTCTCGCTTTGTACAGGGTCTTCTTATTTTCTTCCTAGTTTCTTTCGCTTATAAGTTTAATAGTGTCATTAATTATAGGATTAAAACAATTTAAGTTTAATTGCAATCAATCAAAATAGCAAATTTTTGCAACGCATTTCCTTTCTTTCTGCTATTTCTCTCTCTATCTAGATTAATTTGCTAGTAGCTGTGTTTAGAAATAAATCTATTTTATTTAAATATATGTAAGCAGGTATTTATAAAAAAATTCTTCTGGAGAAATGTGAAACAATCTAATAAACATAATTGTATTTTGACCAATTTCGGTAAGTCAATTTTGAGGTAATTGGTTAGAGAGAAAGATGCCTAAACTGTTTCGGTAGCTCTGTCAGGTCATTCCACTTATCATCGTATAGGACCGTACTTACAAAAATTCGTAAATTATCAAATCATCACAAAAAAATGTATTATGACATATAAATAAATAAAAATTCAAATTATTTATTGTCTATAAATACAAGTTGGAGCCTAATGGTCATTGGACAGGTCAGGTTAGATTACAGAGTATAAAAAGCAGAGATATGTACTGATAAAATAAGTATAAAAACAATAAGACAATAAGGGATTATTTGAAAGATAGATACTTTTTAGTAAGACATAATGGTAATTCTTCAAGCAGATTCCGTGCTGTTTCCGGAGTGTCACAAGGTTCCAATTTAGGCCCATTATTGTTTCTGTTATTTGTCAATGATTTGCCAAAAGTGAATAAATACTCGAAGTGCTTACTTTTTGCTGATGATTTTAAAGTTTATGAACAAATTCAAACAGTACACGAACGCGTTTCTTTGCAAAAAGATATAAATGCTATATATGAATGGAGTCAAAAATGTTAATTGGAATTTAACATTAACAAATTTTGTTATATGACTATTACCCGGTAAAAGCAACTGAATATATTTGACTATCAAATGAATAGTGTGTCATTTAAAAAGTGCTTTCAAGTTAAGGATCTAGGGGTAACATACAATTATTCTAAATTTTCATTTTCGACGCATATTAAGAATACTTGTAAAGCAGCAAATCGTACTCTGGGAATTTTAATTAGTCAAACGCAGACCTTTTTTGATATTAATTTGTTAATAATGTTATATCTTTCATTAATCCGTTCAAAAAAGTGAAATAAAAAAGTAATAATCAAATATATAATAGTTAAAATCAAATTTTATCAGTTTTAATAAAAGTTGTCAATTTTTTTTTAAACTTGCTAATGAATTACAATTCTTCAAGCTACTGGGCAGTTCATTATATTCTTGGAAACCTTTATACAATAACGATGCCTGTGATTTCGAATAATTAACTTTTTTAATGTATACAGGTTGATTCATAACTATTGGGACATAGATTAAGGGCAGGTTATTTAGATCAAAATATGGCGATAGGACAAAATATACCTTAATAAAATATGGCTGTGGAATAAGATACAGGGCGTTAAAGTTGAATTTTTTTTTGTTTTGTTTTTTTTTATAGTCTCACTGTATATTTATGAATTGTTATCAAAATCGGCTCAAAGGCATATCTTTGGACAAGGAATATTATTTTATGTATTATTTCACATTTTTTTACAGGGGGCGCCATGAGAATGATTCCTGATGATGAAATTAAGTGGTAAGTTTTTTTGCCGAAACTTTTTAGTGCTTTTTATTAGAAAATATTACGTAAACATCATTTCTGCGTAATATTGGTACTCATGTTTAAACACGATAATTTTGCCTGTTTTTGAGAAAAACGCAATTGAACAGTTCAGAGTCTCAGAAGGATATTTCAAAAAATATTTTATTTATGAAAAGTGTTCTTTGGACTGTCAGATAATTGTGTCTGGTAAATGTCAGTTCTTGCCAATGAATTATTTTTGCTGTGAGATTATAGTCTATTGTTGCATTTTTTAAAGCTTTTTCGACTGAAATGCCTCGTCACAATCATTTTACGAATGAAGAAATGCGGGATATGGTTTGTGTATGTGCACAAGAAAATTTTTGCGGTCGCATGGCAGCCAGAAGGTATGAATTGTTATATCCAGACAGAAGGCAACCAAATTACAAAACTTTTGCAAATCTATTTCATCGTTTGGGTGAAACCGAATCATTTCATAGTAAAAATCTGGGTGGTCGTCTGAAACAAATCACACCTAATGAAGAAGATGAAATTTTGGTTCGGGTAGATGAAAATCCTGAAGTAAGTTCACGTCAACTGGCAATAACAACAGGAATAAGTCAGTCGTCTATTATTAGAGTTTTAAAAAAAGCAAAGTTTCATCCTTATCACTTCACTCCTGTTCAAAATTTGCTTTCAAGAGATCTCCCAAGACGGTTACAGTTCTGCCAACGTATTCTCAACAAACATAATGATGACCGAAATTTTATTAAAAATATTATGTTCACCGATGAAGCGACTTTTACTAGACGAGGTGTTTTTAATTATCGAAACAGTCATCACTGGGAAGAAGAAAACCCGCATGCTCGTAAAGAAAGACATTTTAAACATGAGTGTAAATTTAATATTTGGTGTGGCATTATAGGCGACCAACTACTAGGGCCATATCGTCTTCCTCCAAATTTAAATGGAGATTCATATTTATTTTTTTTGCAAAATACTTTTAGAGATATTTTGGATGATATGCCACTAGATGTAAGAAGGAAAATGTGGTTTATGCAGGATGGAGCTCCACCTCATTTCCCATTAGTTGTTAGAAATTATCTAAGTGACATATTTCCTCAACGTTGGATTGGCAGAGGAAGTAATTTTGAATGGCCACCAAGAAGTCCTGACTATAACCCTCTTGATTTTTATGTATGGGAACATATGAAGTCCTTAGTTTATACCCAGGAAATTAATTCACGAGACGAACTCTGGAGGAACATACAAAATGCGGGTAATTTTATAAGGGGACAGAATAATATTTTCTTTGCCATCCGAAAGTCCTTTATTAAAAGAATTAGGAAAGGCATAGAAGTCGGAGGAGGTCACATTGAATATTTAATTTAAGTTTGCTTTTTTTATGTTAAATTGTTTTTAATTTTGCTTTACCGTTGAAATAGAAGCCTTACGTTACAAGTTTTCTTATTGTGTTATTTGGAATCCCCTTCTGAGACACTGAACTGTTCAATTACGTTTTTCTCGAAAACAGGTGAAATTATCGTGTTTAAACAAGAGTGCCAATATTACGTAGAAATAATTTTTAGGTAATATTTTCTAATCAAAAGCACTAAAAAGTTTCGCCAAAAAAAGTTACCGCCTAATTTCATCATTAGGAATCATTCACGTAGAGCCCCCTGTAACAAAATGTGAAATATTACATAAAATAATATTCCTTTTTCAAAGATATGCCTTTGTGCCGATTTTGATAACAATTCATAAATAAACAGTGACATTATCAGAAAAAAAACGAAAAAAAAATTCAACTTTAACGCCCTGTATGTTATTCCACAGCCATATTTTATAATGGTATATTTGGTCCAATCGCCATATTTTGGTCCAAATAACCTGCCCTTAGCCTATGTCCCAATAGTTATGAATCACCCTGTATATTCGATGGGATTAAACTGGCAATGATACGGTGGCAGACGTAAAACTTGATGACCGTAACTTTTAATAATCTGATCCACAACAAAGGTTTTTGGTTTTGCGTGTATATTTGCCAAGCATAATAATTCTGATTTTAATATATATTGAGGAAATGTTATATGTTCCTTTGTCAACCATTCTTTAATTTTATCAACAGTCCAAGAATTCGTTAGACTCTTGTTTAATGCTTTAGAATGGTAAGGTGCATTGTCTAAAATAATTACGCTGGGCTCACTTAAACCTGAGAGAAGTTTTTCATGCAACCATTTTAAAAACATTTCTGTGTTCATATTATCGTGATAGTCACTGGATTTTGATTTAAATGAAAATATTAAATCAGCACCTTCTATAAAAACCGATTTCCATCCTGCATGTAAAATTATGTGATGCTTCCCTTCTCCATCGGTATGTTTGATGGACTTTACGTTATCATCTTGCCATATTCTCTTGGTTGCACTCCTAGAAAATATCCATGTTTTGTCTAAATATATAAAATTCGCCCCTTCTTCTTTAAATTTAGAATATTTTCTTAGAAAGTTAATTCTCTTGTGCACGACAGAACTTCTTTCACAAAGGGCCTTTCTGTTATCTTCCTTTTAAAATTTGAAACTCAAGTTATATATCACTTGCCATAGACTTATTCTGCCAATGTCGTCAAATTTTCTATCTACTAATTCCGAGAGAATTGTATTTAAGGTCACATGTTCCTTGTTGGCCCTCATTCGATAAATGGTATCACGAATTTCAAATTTCTTTCCATCTGGTATATCTTTCGTTTTCAATGATGGGCGAGTTTTGCGGTGATCTTCTTTCGGCAGTTCACTATTGTGATTTTGTAATACTCTTCTTAATTTGGTTTTACTAATTCCTAGAGCATCGCATACGCATTGTTGTACAGACATTACCGATTTTAAAGGACCGCCATTTTCTTTTTCATCCGTAAAATACTTAAGTACACTACAAATTAGACTATCTACATCTAACACACGTTTAGGCATTTTTAAAATTTCCACTAAATTTACAATATACATACAATGTCAACACTTGCAAAGAATCAATTCAACTGCAATATTTGTAACAAATTTAGTACCTACCCTAATATTATTTTAATTTAAATCTGACCATTAGGGCAATTTTATCTAATTTCTTGGAAAGAGGCTTATTGGAACTGGTTGTCAATGACTAATTTGCATAATTTTGTAATTCCGAAACCCGCGTAAGTATAGTTATCATACTTTAAAAATAGCTTTTCATATATCATAAGGAATCTCGTTATGGGGAAACTCGCTTGAGTCTGATGATATTTTCGTTCAACACAAAAGAGCAATAAGAATTTTGTCAAATGTCGGGTATAGGGACTCTTGTAGAGACTTATTTGTTACACATAAAATTATGGCTCTTCTGTCTCTGTATATGTATATCAATCTTATTGAAATTCAAATAGACAATATTTCATTCAATGTAACAAAACATTTATATTTTGAGAAACATCGTAAATAAGAGAGAGACGTTTTGGTGTTTAAAAAAGTAGATCCGGATCTGTAATTTTAAGAAATCCAATAATTACGTGCCAATCGGTATACAATTTCTAAACCAAGATAATATCCAATACCATATTAATCACAATTTCTGCTATTAATCTTTTAAAATTACCTAATGTGGTTTTTTTTTAATACATTACTATCTAGGTGGTCTATAAACAAACGACTTTTAGCCAAAATCACTTTCTGCTTTAGGAAACTTCGAATCTTCTGCGGTTTAGTTTTTATTTTTCGTAATGATTATTTTAACTGTTTTTATATATTTGTTTTTTAAATTAAATTATGTTACCAGTTGGAAAATTTCGACCACATAAACAGACGAACATGTGTTTGTTTGTTCAAATTAGAAATATTTTTCTCATAATTTTCTTTTCTTTATAGAACTAAAACTGGAGAGAAAAATATTTCTGATTGTATTGTTTTCAACGATTTTATTCCGATTATTGTCACTATGAAATTGTTATTGTAAATATTAGTGTTTTTAATTTGTATATAGTTATTTAATTTTTTTTTTTGTAATATTTTGCCTAGTGATATTTGAAATGCTGCTGGGTGCATTTGTAGTATTATTTAAGAGAATCGTAGTCGGCCAGTATATTTTATTTTTATTTAAATAATTTTCAGATTTATATTACTTAGTCACCGAGCAGTGCAATGTTATTTTTTATTTAATATATATATTTTTTGCAGAGAAAAAATTGACAAAAATTCATTTTTGTATCACTGTTTTTGTAAAATACTGTTTAATGGATCATTATTCCTAAAGACAAATTGGAAATGGATGAATTCAATTAAGCAAGACTTTTCTGTATAAAAGTTTCATCCTTTTTAGTCATTTTTCGACACTTTATTTTATGACATCCAAAAGAGTTTTTGACATTTCTTTACTTTTAAACATTTGTATATTTTTTTAAACTTTTATATACTATTCTGACACTTCTATTTTCAATTTACGACAATTTTAAACATTTCTGGACATTTTTAAAAATACCTGTTTAGTTTATTTTTGATTGTTTTTGACATAATACACTTTAAACATTTCTAATTCTCTTTGATATTTTGGACACTTTTTGTCACGTTTATTAACCTTTTTATATACATTTTTTCATAAATTGTTACACACATTGACATATTTTAACATTTTTTTTACAATTTGCATAATGTACCTATTTGTTAATATTTTTAATTTCATTATTTTATATTTTAATAATTTTGTGATAATAAAAACGAATTTTTGATCTTCTCTCTGCACACTTTTAATATTGGGAGTAACTTTTGAAGTCAAAATATTTCATTTAACTTTTTTTGAAGTTACATATATTTTAAGTTCTTTTTTGTCAAAATTTCGTAAATGTCAATTAGTAGATAGCCTTATGGTAAAATTGGGTAGTATTTAAACCTAAAAAATCTCTGTATTTACTAAAAATACTCTATTTAACAATACATCGTGATTTTTATACATATCCAATTTTTTCTACTTGGTTTTGTCTATTTAAATCTGTAATTTTAAAAATATATTTATATATTTCTCTAAGCCAAAAAAACACACTTTGTTCCAATCGATTCTAGAAACCTATTGGGCATTTGTATAAAGAATTTTAAATGTATATACTGTTACATAGTTTGCTATATTTTCTATGTTTTTTTTTGTCAATAGCATTTTTGTCTGTTATTAGGGGACATGGGCCAGTTGTGATTGCGCAAGCGTGAACGTGAATGTTTGTATAAAAAAAAATAAACCCCAAATAAAAGTGACAAGATTTTTTAAAAAATTGTTTTATTTTTATTATAACCTCTCACCAATTAAAAGTTGTACAAGTACTAGAAGAACAATTAATTTTAGATTATTTGGTAGTAATATTTAAAAAATTACTGTAGAATTTGAATAATATATATTGTGGTTTGAAAGTAATAGGGTTTTTTGAAAAAATAATTTTATAAAAGCGTTAAAAATACGAATAAGTTATAAAAGTAATTTTAAAAAACCGATTTTAAAATCGTCCAGATGACTTTAAAAATTGAGATTTTTGATTTTCTCATAGATCATTAGATCCTGACCAATTATATATGGAACTACTACTAAGGTTTTCCCTTTCTAACAAGAAAGATTTATACAAATCCTACAACGTGGTAATGAGTTATCGCTAAATATATATAAAAAAAAACCTCCTCCTTTTTTGAAGTCTGTTAAAAATTGTCATTTCAACGTGAATATATAGTTCAAATAATTGTTTCTTGAAAATGCATCATATTTTATACAGGGAGGCTGGCAAATGTAGTTACAGAGGGCATATATTATTTACATCTTTACCGATTCACCCCTTACAAACGATGGTTTTTTTCGTTAACTTTAAAAATCATTAAATTTTTATATTATCAAAAGTTCAGGATTTAAGTACAAAAATAGTACAGAAATAGTACAAAAATAGTACAAAAATAGTACAAAAATAGTACAAAAATAGTACAAAAATTAGCACAAAAATAAATAGTACAGAAATAAATAAATAGTACAGAAATAAATAAATAGTACAGAAATAAATAAATAGTACAGAAATAAATAGTACAGAAATAAATAGTACAGAAATAAATAGTACAGAAGTAAATAGTACAGAAATAAATAGTACAGAAATAAATAGTACAGAAATAAATAAATAGTACAGGAATAAATAGTACAGAAATAAATAGTACAGAAATAAATAGTACAGAAATAAATAGTACAGAAATAAATAGTACAGAAATAAATAGTACAGAAATAAATAGTACAGAAATAAATAGTACAGAAATAAATAGTACAGAAATAAATAGTACAGAAATAAATAGTACAGAAATAAATAGTACAGAAATAAATAGTACAGAAATAAATAGTACAGAAATAAATAGTACAGAAATAAATAGTACAGAAATAGTACAGAAATAGTACAGAAATAGTACAGAAATAGTACAGAAATAGTACAGAAATAGTACAGAAATAGTACAGAAATAGTACAGAAATAGTACAGAAATAGTACAGAAATAGTACAGAAATAGTACAGAAATAGTACAGAAATAGTACAGAAATAGTACAGAAATAGTACAGAAATAGTACAGAAATAGTACAGAAATAGTACAGAAATAGTACAGAAATAGTACAGAAATAGTACAGAAATAGTACAGAACTAGTACAGAACTAGTACAGAAATAGTACAGAAATAGTACAGAAATAGTACAGAAATAGTACAGAAATAGTACAGAAATAGTACAGAAATAGTACAGAAATAGTACAGAAATAGTACAGAAATAGTACAGAAATAGTACAGAAATAGTACAGAAATAGTACAGAAATAGTACAGAAATAGTACAGAAATAGTACAGAAATAGTACAGAAATAGTACAGAAATAGTACAGAAATAGTACAGAAATAGTACAGAAATAGTACAGAAATAGTACAGAAATAGTACAGAAATAGTACAGAAATAGTACAGAAATAGTACAGAAATAGTACAGAAATAGTACAGAAATAGTACAGAAATAGTACAGAAATAGTACAGAAATAGTACAGAAATAGTACAGAAATAGTACAGAAATAGTACAGAAATAGTACAGATATAGTACAGAAATAGTACAGAAATAGTACAGAAATAGTACAGAAATAGTACAGAAATAGTACAGAAATAGTACAGAAATAGTACAGAAATAGTACAGAAATAGTACAGAAATAGTACAGAAATAGTACAGAAATAGTACAGAAATAGTACAGAAATAGTACAGAAATAGTACAGAAATAGTACAGAAATAGTACAGAAATAGTACAGAAATAGTACAGAAATAGTACAGAAATAGTACAGAAATAGTACAGAAATAGTACAGAAATAGTACAGAAATAGTACAGAAATAGTACAGAAATAGTACAGAAATAGTACAGAAATAGTACAGAAATAGTACAGAAATAGTACAGAAATAGTACAGAAATAGTACAGAAATAGTACAGATATAGTACAGAAATAGTACAGAAATAGTACAGAAATAGTACAGAAATAGTACAGAAATAGTACAGAAATAGTACAGAAATAGTACAGAAATAGTACAGAAATAGTACAGAAATAGTACAGATATAGTACAGAAATAGTACAGAAATAGTACAGAAATAGTACAGAAATAGTACAGAAATAGTACAGAAATAGTACAGAAATAGTACAGAAATAGTACAGAAATAGTACAGAAATAGTACAGAAATAGTACAGAAATAATACAGAAATAATACAGAAATAGTACAGAAATAGTACAGAAATAGTACAGAAATAGTAGTACAGAAATAGTAGTACAGAAATAATAGTACAGAAATAATAGTACAGAAATAATAGTACAGAAATAATAGTACAGAAATATTAGTATATAGGCCAGCGTCCAGGTTCTTGTGCACCAGGTGTTCAAGGGGTCGTTTTCAACGTGAAATTTGGATTCAGTGCTCCAAAAAGGCCCCTACAATGATTTTCTGATTGCTTTTGGCGATATTGTCAGGAAAATTTTTGGTGATGACGTCTACGTCCAGGTTCCAGTATACCAGGTATCCGGGTAGTGTTCGCTGATGCCACATATGAATTCAGCGCCCTAAAAAACTCCCCATAACGATTATCGGTTCGTCTTTTTTGATTGTGTGAGGAAAACTCACGGAGATGAGGTCCACGTCCAGGTTCCGATGCACCTGGTGTTCAGGGTTTCATTTTCAACATGAAATTTGGATTCAGCATCCCAAAAAAAGGCCCCTACAATGCTTTTCGAGTTGATTTTGACGATATTGTCAGGAAAATTCTCGGTGATGACATCCAGGTTCCGACATACCAGGTAATCGGGAGGGTGTTCGCCGATGCCATATTTAAATTCAGTGACCTAAAAACCCCCGGGCGCCGAGTTTCTCTCCTTCTCCGCGTGAATTTCGGGAGAGTCCCACGAAGATGACGTTCATCGGGGTTCCTGCGCTCCAGGTCGACTGTGGGTCAATTTAAACATCATAATCGTGATCAGCGAACTCGAAAACCTCCGGCAACCCGATTTGGGCCCGTTTTGACTCTTATTTAGAAAGTTCTTTTTGGCTGCAGCAATGCAATTTCCAGTAGGAGGGCATTTTTTCCAAAATATTTTTGGAAGCGAATGCATAAAACCGCATTCCAATCCGAACTTTTGGCCTTTTTACTGCTTCATCTCCTCGACTAAGTCTGTTAAACTTTGAAGTATATAATATAGAATGTCAAGCATTATAGGTATAAATATATTTATAATAATACAAAATAAGCTATAGTTTGTTTGAAATGTAACACTGTACCTCAAAAACTACCGATGAAATCGGTTTGGGTCAATGAACATTTTTTGTCAGAGCTCTATGTTTCCACAAAAAACTATGTTGTATAACATACCAACATTAAAGAAAATATAATGAAGGGCCCTATTCTATAAGACATTTTCCTGGTCTTCAAAATATTTAAAAGAAATATTTAATTTAAAATAATTTTTTTTTATGAAACAAAAGTGTTATAGCATTAAAAGGAAAATGATAATTAGAACATTGCGGGACCATTATTTAAATAGGTTCATTTTGTATATTTAGAATTTATTGCTCTCGAAATTTATATACTTTCTATCTCAGAAATAATCTTGCGATTACAAGAAACTTCTCCTCCACCAAAAGTTCGAATACAATGTAGTGCAATTCTAATATTTGGCGAATTCGAAATTTTGGTGGGCGAACCAGTATCAAGACTTAATTCAATCTCATTTCTTTGTAGGAGAGAAAATATTTTTAAAAATTTCACATCGATATGTTTTAACTAATTAAGTAAAATTATTTGTAATCGTTACTATGACGATATAGGGAAAATTTCCGGAAATCTTTTTCATGCTGAGTACCTTAAGCGTGATTACACTGAAAATATTTTTGTCAAATGTAGATATAGCTTACTTCTTTTTTTACATTTAATATTAACTTTTTCATTTAGTGGAGATGTCAAATAATACAAAATTTAGATGCATGTCTAACTTTAAAAAATATAGTAAAGTTTTAAATACCTTAAATTACAACATTTTTTATTTTTGGCTTATTTATATCAGTTAACTGAATTTCTTCCCCTCTATAAACTCGTAAAATCCACTATGTCCTTTAACAATAATTATAACTTTATTTTTAAATTATTTTCATATTCATTAAATTTTAAATCTTAATGGATTTTTTATCAAATCTGACAGTGTGTTTTGCTGGTAACAGACGAAATTTATGTGATTTAGATGTGTAGAGATTTTTCAGATAATGTGCACACAATTTAGGAATGAACTGGCTAGATACTAATGCCAAATTTCTTGAATTACTAATATTGTCTTACTTTTTATAAATGTAAAAGAAGTTTTAGAACATAAAACTTTAATCTGTATTTATTATGCTCAAGTAGCATGTCTATTGAGATACGGGAGTAGTCTATGTGAACATTCAACTGATGTTTTTATTCTTCAAAGGATAATTCTAAGAATATTAGGTAAATTTCTTAAATATTATTCTTGTCGACCAATATTTGTAGAATATGGTAATTTGGCACTAGCTTTATGTTCTAGAAATTTGTTTATATGTTTTAAGAACTTAAATTTAAGCAAAATACAGATTTCATAATTTTGGAACTAGTCATATTCCATTTAGCAGAATTCATTTAACTAAAAAATCTCCTAAATGTATAGGACCCATTTTATAGAATAAAAGAGAATGAGCAGTTTTGTGCCACCTCCCAATAGGAGTAAGATATATACCAAATGAAAGATATCGGTAAAGAGAACTTTTGTTTTTATTATGACTTTTCTCAATTGTCTGCCGGTTCGAAGTTATACAGTGTGTCTACTTAAATTGAAACCATATGGAAAACCTTTTTATTATTGGTTTTGTAAAAAAATGTATTCTTGATAAAAATTTCTGCATGGTCCAACACTACATTTTTCTTTAAATTTATCCTTGACAAAATATTTGCAAAAAAATCCTTTGGATTCTAATAAAAAAAAAACTATTTGATATGCCTATGGAGACCACAACTGTCAAAAGTGTATCAAGCAGATATTATGGCTTAAAATAAAAAAATAGTTGTGTGCAGCACCCGCAAGATTAGTACCAAAATTTAAAGCAAATATTCGAAGGGTTAACTACACAAGTTTTTCAAGAGGTGATGTAACACAGAAGTGAAATATTGAAAATATTTTATAAAGATCTACGAAAAATATTTATCTAAAATATGTTTGGTGTTTCAGAATAAAGTACCGTAAACTTGTAGACTTGTAGACTCTGCAGATCTTTTTATTCTACAAGATGATAAAGTAAATTTCAAAAATACTTAATTTTCTAAATATCCTCTCTTTGGATAGAGATTTTAAATTAAATAATCGCCATTTTCAGAGAATCAAGAATCAAGGGCTCAGAAAGCAATTTAATTCCAAACTTTTTAAACACTTATATTTAATAAAAGTTATGAATAATGATTTTCACAAAAGAGAGACTCTTTGCCAATTAACTAATGGCATCAAGATCTTATGGACTTTGTGTCCATAAGATCCCATCGGTTAATGGATCATTTTATATTGATGATCAAAATGATGATTAATGAAAATTTGCAATTTTGAAATTTCATAATGTACATAGCTTTTCATGTGTGAGTAGAACGAAA
This sequence comes from Psylliodes chrysocephalus, assembly GCA_927349885.1. Taxonomy (NCBI): domain Eukaryota; kingdom Metazoa; phylum Arthropoda; class Insecta; order Coleoptera; family Chrysomelidae; genus Psylliodes; species Psylliodes chrysocephalus. The sequence continues at coordinate 119,407,189 of OV651813.1, read as the reverse complement.
ACAGAAAAACTTTGGAAATGGAATGTTTTACAAATCAACCAGGAGCTTTTTTGTGACAAATTGCGAGGAAAACAATAATTATTCCTAATGTTTATATAAAGTAGGGTGTTCAAAAAGTTTTGATCAAAATTGTTTTCATAGCCCTTGATTTTACGCCAATGGGTTATAGCAATTTATCGAAATAAAGTGTATTAATTAATGGTTATTAACTAACAAATACATATTTTTAAGTTAAAGTCTTTACTGTAAAGGAATTATATATTTATGAAATTCACTTTATCACCCTTTAAAATGAAAACTGGAAAATTATATTTAACCCACAAGTTCCTCAGTTTACGGTACTTTATTTTGAAATACCCTGTATAATAATAATTATTGGTTTGTTATTTTACATAGATTTTAAAATAATTCAGATTGTTAACAAAATGTTTGATCAAAAATAAAAAATTAAATTTATGTATGATTTTCTTCTCGTAATATGTCATCAAATAAACTCCGGTGACATTTGACATAACTAACAACTTCAGTTGTCATAAAAGTTGCTAAAAAAGAACTTTCCCCGTGAAACATTTTTTCCCGGTGAAAAAACTAATAATTAAAAGTGACATTTTGTTACCTGACAAGAGAGATAAAATGTCAAACTGTTTTCCTGTCACAGAAAAAAGTTTTATTAAAAGAAATATGACGATTCACGTTGTATCATAATACTTATGTTATATATAATCTAATTTTATTGAGAGTATCAATAAAACGAAGAAATCATAATATTATGATTATTCGTAATAGTCTTGATGGTTCGAAATAAAGATTGAGTTACCCGATACATCGGTGAGATTCCACGGTACTGCGACTCTTATAATTCGGTACTATATATGTTAATTGTTCTGAGAAAATGATATGTTATGGAAACGTTCGTTTCACTAAATAACCGTTATTAATTAGGACTAATAAGGCTGAATTAGAGCTATTAAATAAAGAAGCCCGTATTTAAATACTCATTGATCACTAACATTTTCACGGTTAATTATTTTATCAATAATTTTAGACAATTTTGTTATAGTAATTACGTAACTACAATACAGGGTTTAGTTAATCCTATTGTTTTTGTAACTATTAAATATTACGTGTTATCGAGAAAAATAATAATTCCACAGAAAGAAAGAAGAAAGAAAGAAAGAAAGAAAGAAAGAAAGAAAGAAAGAAAGAAAGAAAGAAAGAAGAGAAAGAAAGAAAGAAAGAAAGAAAGAAAGAAAGAAAGAAAGAAAGAAAGAAAGAAAGAAAGAAAGAAAGAAGAAAGAAAGAAAGAAAGAAAGAAAGAAAGAAAGAAAGAAAGAAAGAAAGAAAGAAAGAAGAAAGAAAGAAAGAAAGAAAGAAAGAAAGAAAGAAGAAGAAAGAAAGAAAGAAAGAAAGAAGAGAAAGAAAGAAAGAAAGAAAGAAAGAAAGAAAGAAAGAAAGAAAGAAGAGAAAGAAAGAAAGAAAGAAAGAAAGAAAGAAAGAAAGAAAGAAAGAAAGAAAGAAGAAGAAAGAAAGAAAGAAAGAAAGAAAGAAAGAAAGAAAGAAAGAAAGAAAGAAAGAAAGAAAGAAAGAAAGAAAGAAAGAAAGAAAGAAAGAAAGAAAGAAAGAAGAAAGAAAGAAAGAAAGAAAGAAAGAAAGAAAGAAAGAAAGAAAGAAAGAAAGAAAGAAAGAAAGAAGAAGAAAGAAAGAAAGAAAGAAAGAAAGAAAGAAAGAAAGAAAGAAGAAGAAAGAAAGAAAGAAAGAAAGAAAGAAAGAAAGAAAGAAAGAAAGAAAAGAAAGAAAGAAAGAGAAGAAAGAAAGAAAGAAAGAAAGAAAGAAAGAAAGAAAGAAAGAAAGAAAGAAAGAAAGAAAGAAAGAAAGAAAGAAAGAAAGAAAGATACCGTTTAAAAATTTCATTTTCGTTTTGACAAATTTGTCAAAACTTAGATTCTGAGCAGCCTTTTGAGAACTGTGCAAAAAAGGAGTCACTAGGTCTGTAAGTTAAGCTGGATAACTGGATAACTGGAATCCATAACTGTTAAGACTTAATACGATTTAAACTCGATAATACAAAGCCAGTAAAATAATTTCTAATATAAATAGTTACGCCACCTTCCCTTCTTGTCAATTATACTATAACTACTTCAAAAAAGTAAAACTGAAACGAATCAAATGTGAGTAACCCAATATTAATTGAATTAATTCAATCCACGTATTTTGTACCTTGGTCCCTTTTCGCGGTCCACCACTGGCAAGTTTTACATTACAGCTTTGCTAGATGCAACAATTAACCAGGACGAAAATCCAATGCGAAATACCTTCAGAAATATGTGTGCCTTGTACCTGAATATCTCGGATGCTTATTAACAATATCACATATTTATAGGCAATCAATTTTGTAATTTATGATTGTCGTAATTCATTCGATGGGTTTTTACTTTAGAAATGCGACTTTTGTCTTTCCAACCTAGCTGCTTTCTAAGTATAAAACCTCGTCCAATCCATTATATCACCAACTTTTATTAGGTACTCACATAATTCAGAAATTTTATTTTTGAATTATGATCTTAAAGTAGATATTCAGGTTCATTATTTTTTTAAAGCTTTTGAAACAGCTACAATTTAAATTAGAAAAAAAATAGTATATTACATAATGAGTGGGGAAGTACTCGATTACAGCCCAGCGTCAAGCTACAAACGCGGGGTTAGAATTAGTTTTCCCGAGCTATGTGAAGTAGAGCAAACAAATCAAAGACGGCCACAGGAAAGCGAATCACTACTACATTTCAAAAATCATATAAGCTGCAGTATTCTGTAAATAAATATTGTACATTCTTTCATTAAAATACATCAGAAGTTCATATCGTCCCCTTGATACTAGGTAACTCAAAATTTCGCCAACAATCTAGGTTAAATAAATAAGAATGATATTAAGTAAATTTCACAAACGATACTTATTATAAATATCTGAAAGTTGATTTTACGTTTGTAATGAATTATTATAAAGTTTAAAGTGAATTCGTGTTTGGGAAATTTGCTTATAGTCGTGTCAAAGTAGGTTTTCACTTCGAACTTTGGTCGGAAAGGTACAATCGGGCTAATTTTTTTTTGCAAAATGTTCATTGAGACATGAGATTCAAAGTTCACTAAAATCTAGATGCCGCTCGGCCTCCCTCCCCCCAAATTCACCCTAATTGGGGGGAATTCTCGGCTTTTTTCAACAAAAGGCGCATACAAGCGGGGTAAATGTTCCACTCGGGGGTTTTAAAGTACCCTGAATCCATTATTTGGGTCAGGTCGCCTTTGCGACCTTCCCAGGGGTGGGTGACAGGGCCACTGGGGGTCCAATATACTAGAAGTCCGTGGAAATGTATTTGGGCTCCCAAAATGCGCTAGGGGAGTTTAGAAGGGCGGAGATCTCAATGTCATCGAGAATTAAGCCTTTTCAAGCCCTCAGGGTCGTATAAAAGGGGGCCCATGGGGCCTTAAAATACAATATTCACGCGGGATTGAATTTCAGGACACAGAATTGGTACGCGCTAGTGTTATAAAACAAACAAATCTAAATTTGGGCAGCCTGTCATCCTGTGTCCCAACCAGGGGTGTCCGAACAGGGTGCTGGACCCAAAATATGAGATTTAATTTTATTTGATATCAAAATGTAAAATTGATATAATTTCTTCACCGAGTATACTTCTTGGTCTTTTTGAGTCTCTGACGAACCTAGATATGGCTGATAGGGGGGCCCAAATTTAAATTCTCGTAAAATTAAATTTTCTCATATAAAGTTGATAACGGCATAATGAGGGTTTTTAAGGGTGTAATTTTATGTTGCAAGCATGTAGCCCCAGGGCTGCACGAACAATCGTCCTGAGGGGCCGAAACTATCATGTTCACCTGGGACGATTCGATTTGATTTCATTACATAAAATTGATATAGCTCACCTGGCCGGGGAGCAAACCCTTTTCCGGGAGGTTCAAGAGTGTATAACTCTAATAAATAACTGCAATTAAGAACCTTCAAAATTTCGTGTGATGTGATGGCCAAGTGCCCCAACCCTAAACATCGAGATAATGACCTTGTTGATCTGGGCATGTCGTTGTATTGGCTGAGATTAAATGCCATTCGAATAAACCATTGGTTAGCTGCCTGGTCAGCGCAATTATATGAATTTTATATAATGAAATCGAATCAAATCGAGTCCCAGGGGAAACTTGATAGTTTCACCCCCTCAGCACCCTCGTTCGTGGAGCTCTGGAGCCGCCTGCTTGCAAGCCAGGGCAACATAAAATTACACTCTTACAAACCCTCATCATATGTATGAGAAAATGGAATTTTACGAGAATTTAAATTTGGGGCCCCTTGGAACCCCTCTCGCTCATACCTGGGTTCGTCAGAGACTGAAAAAGGCCAAGGAGTATACTCACTGGCGGAATTATATCAATTTTACATGTTGATATCAAATCAAATCTTATATTTTGGGCCCCGGCACCCCTTTCGGACACCCCTGGTTGGGTCACAGGATGACAGGCTGTCCAATATAGAGTCTGTAGTTTTATAACACTATCGCGTACCAATTCTGTGTCCTGAAATTCAATCCCGCGTAATCATGAAATTTGAGATCCCATGGGCCCCTGTGTATACGGTCCTGATGGCTTGAAAAGGCTTAATTCTCGAGGAAATTGAGATCACCGCCTTTCTAAATTCCCCAGACGCAGTCCAAACACATGTCCACGGACATCTCATATTTTGGACCCTCAAACGCCCTGTCACACGCTAAGGCGACCTAACCCAAATAATGGATTCAGGGCACTTCAAACCCCCGAGTGGAACATTTGCCCCGCTTGGGACTGCAGTTTTAGAAAGTATGTGGCTTGTTGAAAAAAGCCGAGAATTCCCCCCAATTGGGGTGAATTTGGGGGGAGAGGGAGGCCGAGCGGCATCTAGATTTTGGTGAACTTTGAATCTCATGTCTCAATGAACATTTTGCAGAAAAAAATAGCCCAATCGGACCTTTCCGACCAAAGTTCGAAGTTTCTGCGTTTTTAGTCCTTTGACGCGACTATTATGAATGATAGAAAATAGAATTAAAGTTAAGTAAACATTGAAGTTTTAAATAGGGAATAAAAGTGTATTTAAAAATTTACCGAACTTTCATAAGAACGTTCATAGAGTTCTATTTCGTTGATTCAGTTCTGGTTTATTCTCAAGTTCCGTGCTCTCGTTCAAAAGAGTTTTATTTTTATTTTAGACCTCTTAGTGCGTCGACTTCGTTGTGAGTTCCACTAGGAATAGTTACAAACAAATTACCATGATTTTTTAATGGAAAAAAACTATTTATGTACCAATAAATAATTAATGTATTTGGAATGGATTTTTTTAAAGGATTGTTTGGAATTTGGAGGAATTTCTTAGTTATAACTGATGAATCACCATCTGACAGAATGTTGTTCGCTACAGGTCCAGGTAGAATGTTGATCTTTTTAATTGTTTTTTTTTAAATTGGTAGAATCTTCTTAGGCCACTGCCTTTGATTGGCTGCCCCTCGATTTGAGGAAAATCGCTTTTTATGAACGGCTAATTCAGAACTTTGTTTAAAAAAATCACTTTTTATTTAATTATGCAGGATTTAGTTTCTTTTATTAATCACTTTTGTATTAAAAAACACTCACGGTTTTCTTTTAAATTGCATTTAAAATTATTTAAAATGTTAATCCCACTTTACTTTACAATTTACTAATCATTTTGTACAAAACATTTCTCATAATTGTTGACTTGAAAATCTGCGGTTAAAATTGAATTTTTCCTTTATTAAGTTCTTTTGAGATCTAAAACTTTTCAGAAACTTGCAATTTATCCTTGTTCATGCCATGACTACATAATTGGTTCTACGCGTTTAAACAGACCAAATTATATTAATGACTTGGTAGTTACTTTTGACCCGAAGTTAAGTTTTGTTCCACACATTAACGACGTAGTTGCTTCTGCATTTCGAATTCTTGGATTCATTCTCAGGAATATGAGTAATTTCAGAAGTATAAACACATGCAAAATGTTATTTATTCACTCGTTATATCCAAATTGGAATACGCAAACGCAGTGTAGTCCCCAATATATGATGTTCATTGTTCATATTGCAAACCTAGAAAAGGTACAGAGACGATTCTTGAAAAGTCTCCATTTTAAAATTTATGATTATTACCCCCCTCGCGGATTTCCACAGGATGCATTCTATATCACTCTATCATTATATCACTCTATATCATTTTTATTTAAACTTATGAACTACAAAATTAATTGTAACGAACTTTTGTCGCAAATACGTTTACGGGTTACTCGTATTACCTCGAGAGATCACCAAACATTTTCATTGCCCATACCGCGAACAAATATTTTATTACAATCACCACTTTATCAAATGTAAACCAAAATTTGTTTAGGTTTAGGTAATACCTAGTTTTATCTTGTACGAGTACGTTTTATTTTACTTCAATTTTTATATTTAATGTGTCTAGTTCTAGATTTACTTAATTGTATTATTGTCCGAATTAGTTTTTTTTTGTAAATTTAATATTTACGTTTTGATGTATTTAATGTATGTTTGTATGACATTATATTTTATTTTTTATTTGTGTTCCACCTGTAATAGGTTTGCACCGTTGTTGGTTGGATAATGAATAAATAAATACATAAATATTATTTTTATAAGCATTATAATTTATGATAGTGTTAGGCTCAGCGTTGCAGCATACGTCACCATCATTATTTGCCCCTCAAAAATTATCTAAAACATATCCAAGTCTGAAATGTGTTCCAGTCTTGTTAAGAAAGTACTCTTTACTTGATTGAACTTGCAGTTCCACTCAAAAGCGATTTTAATAGCAGATATTCATACACAAAGTCAATTTTGTTGTAATGACAATTACTTTTAGTAAATATTATGACTTGAAAATGTTTAAAACTTGTACATTTGAATAAATTCGTTGATTAAATTTTGATTCAGTCATGATTTAGTCTTATTTTCTTTTTAAATTTGGCTACTTTTTATTTTTCATAGCAAAGGTATTTGACTAAAAGTTTTTAATGTTACTTTTCTTATTGACTTCATTCAAATTCTTTCTAAAACTATTACTTATTAAACTACTTATAATTTCATCCGTTACATTATATATTTTTGTTCTTGTGTCCATCTTTCAGAATTTTGACTTTGATGAGGTTTTTTGCCTGTTTTTTTACGAATTTTTCCGTATTTATTTAAACGTTTTGAAACATAGTAACAATACAGAATAAGTAACTAAAATACGTCCTTTATTAATAGTTATTTAGTTGGCAGTAATCGTCTAATTAAAAGAATTTCACAAATTTAACGTTAAGAGACCATAAATTTGAAAATACAAGTCGAGTCTAGCTAGTGTTTCTCATTCATTAGAGATTTTTGGGGTCGTGACCCACGATATGTGGTACAGCACGTCCACATCCACATCCAACATCCAATTCCATGACTCCGACACACCCACAACCTATTCATGTTGTACATATTATACCCATGCCCATGCTCATATACCCAAGAAGAAGAAGAAGAAGAACGCAGACGCATATCAGATATCTAAATATTATTTCAAAGCTTCGCTTTTAATGAACGGCAATTAAAAACGTTTTTCTTCTGCTTTGTGAATGCACAACATCGCTAAATGGGAGACATTTGATCTTTTCATAAGCGCCGCAACGACAGTCTACTTCAGGTGTATGCACTCGTCTTTGCACGCACGCCACTGGTTTTGACTATAATAGTATATAATTCAACGTGCTTATAATTACGACTATTATTCACAAGTGTCGTAAATCACCCTTGCGTATAATAGCCATTATATGAGTAGAATACTATACTTTGTTCACGACTATTAGGTATTTTTCAAAAAATACTTTTATTGAGACAAATATTTATGGAACATTACTTAATTGCATAATATTAATAATAACTTATAACTAATTACAATTCAACAGTAATTATTTATTTTATTAGCTACATTTGAACAATTTGTTACCTGCAAGCTAGAAGATATAGCTGAAGAATTAAAGCACAGTGGATTTGTTGGAAGGTCTAGCTTTAGGGATGTAAAAGGTAAATAGACAGATTTTGTAGTTAATGGATAAAAGTCTGTAGTCAAACCACTGTTTTAAACATTTAAAATCATTTTCAATTTTTATCTTCAAATCGTACCAGTGAAAATTAGTGATTTGGCTCTTACTTTTAACCATAAATAAATTATTTAAATATATTGTAAATAAAGTAGTCCCCAATACCGTACCTTGAGGTACACCACACACAAATATTTGTTTTCTACTACATTTATCACCCACTTTTACTATTTGAGGACGGTTTGTCAGATATGATTGAAAGAAATTATTTGATATACCCCGTATGTCTATATCTTCTAGGGCAATGGTCGCCAACCTCTCAATGTGTTGAGCTACTTTGTTAATTTTGGAATAAACAGCGAGCTACCCACACGGAAGCCACGTAACGCAACGTAAATGAAATAATCCACAGTTAATTTATCATTATACGTATTTATTTTACTATTTAACTGGTAATACATAATACATAGATACTAATAATAAACTCATAACAAAATAACTAATATAACTAGTACGTACTTGTTCATAGCTACATTCCTACCAACCAAACGAAGGTGTTTGAAAAATAAACACAAACTTTTATCCAGCCACAACGGCATGTCACGTAAGATTTAAAAATAGTAAATAATAACAACAACAAAGTAACGCACTATCATGAACATAAACATTGAAAAATAAAAAAGCACGTTCAATGAGAAGGCTGACACTCAGACTCATCGATATTTTTTTTAATGTTTGCAGTATAATTTAATACAGCCATTCGAATACAATTATCCAAATGTTCATCTGTAAGTCGATTGCGATATTTGTTCTTAATAAACTTCATATTGGAAAAAGAATATTCACACAAATAGGTTGAACTGAATAATGCTTTCACTTTCAAGGCAACACGGCATAGAACTGAATATTTGTCTTTACTTACAATAGGCCAGATACATTTGGTACTTAAGACTAACGATTTTAAGGCTAAATCATTTTGAAACTCAATTACTTCCATTTCTGTTGCAGCGATGTCTTCGCCAAAGTTCTGCATAACACAAGTTGCAAACTGTTGGATATCAATTTTTATAAAGGATGAAACAACAAACTGCGCTACTAAAGCCATTTCGTTGAAATCCTTAAAACAATTTTTGAAGTTATTCTTCAGGGTAGAAACTATTTCTACATGATATTTGCTGTCATAGGGTTCTAATGGATTTTGAGATATTTTTTCTGAAAGAATAGGAAAATGCTTGGCATCGCTGTTAATTAGGTTTTGTTCCCAAAACTCCAGCTTTTTGATAAATGCTTTTATATCAGAAATCATTTCCGCTAGTTCTTTGTCTCTCCCCTGAAGCTGCAAATTAAGTTCGTTTAATTTCTCTGTAATGTCCACGAGAAAACCAAAATCTCTAAGCCAGATTGAATTTTCTAGTTCCGGAGTCGGTTCATCGCGTTGTTTGAAAAATTGAACTATGCCAGATAGGACATCATTAAAACGTTTCAGCACCCGTCCTTTACTTAACCATCGGACTTCAGAGTGAAGGAGTAGGTCCCCGTATTGACAGTCAACTTCATCGGCCAAGGTTTTGAATAATCTTCTTTATAACGCTTGAACTCTAATCTTGATCACAATTTTTACCACTAGTTTCATAAATTTGTTTAGTTTCAGGAAATTTCCACATAATGCTTGCTGATGGATAATGCAGTGGTAACAGAGAAACTGCGGAAAAGTTTCATCTTTACGACATAACGCCACCAGACCCTTATCACAACCCACTATAGCTGGAGCGCCATCGGTTGTCAAGCCTACCATTTTCGATATTGGAATTTTCTCGGAAGAAATAATATTTTTTAAATGAGAAAACAACTCCTGTCCAGTAGTGTGTCCTTTCAGTGGAATAAACTTCAAAAGATCTTCTTTAATCGTAAAATCACTAAAAACCATCCAGACGAACACGGCCATCTGGGCAGTGTCAATGACATCTGTTGATTCATCCAGTTGAAGTGAAAAATAAACACAGTTATCTAAGTCAGTTCTTAACTGTAAAAAAATATCATTGCTCATTACTTCTACACGTCTCATCACTGTATTAGCAGAAAGTTGCATATATTTTATAGCTGAAACTATCTCGTTTTTATTTCTAAAGTTGGCAAATAACGAATCAGCAGCCTCTAAAAACGCCTATTTTATCATTTCCCCGTCTTCATAAAGTTTCTTTTTTTGTACAATTATCTGAGACACACGGTACGATGCTTCAGTTGCAGCCTGATTTTTGTCGACTGTTCTTAAAAATATTGATTGTTGTCCAATTTACTGCTTTTTTAACTGTCTCAGTTTCTCCTTTCTGGCGGCAGAATGTAGTGGGAATGATTTTTCAAAATTAGAATGTACAGTTTTATGATGTCTCTCAATATTTCCTTTTTTAGCAACGGAGACCGAAGTATTACATAACAAACACACATTTTTATCTTTAACTTCTGTAAAAAAGTATTGTTCTTCCCATTCCGAATGAAAGTGGTATGTCTTTACCTTCTTACAACTGCTTGCCATAATATAATTTTTTGTTGTTCTCTACTAACCCAACCACTGGACGTTGGTTACGCGTTCAGTTTTAAACTAAGCGCAATGTCGCCGCGCCGTGCGTATTTATCCCGTTCAAAGTAATCCTGATCGTTCTCGGACACTAACGCGCTGGTCCGGCTGGTCGGTTCTAGCCGATTCTAGCTTGATGGCGTCAGCGGCAGATCGCTCACCGCAACGTTGCCGCTGTTTATGTTTAATATTATGACAATTAGATTTTTTTGTGGAATTTTCGGAAGCTTCTCTGATTTTTGCAGTTTGTGTTTTTTAAATTAAAATCGTTGTGGAAGCTTCCATAATTGGCGACCACTGTTCTAGGGTTTCTAGGAGAAGAGCATGATTTACCGTGTCGAAAGCTTTTACTAGGTCTTATAATACCGCGATTGTTGGTAAGTTATCATCTACATTTTTATATAAGGTGTTTATTACTTCCAGTAGAGCGTCATCTGTCGATTTGCCTATTTGAAAACCAAATTGAGACTTTGATAATAGCTGATGTTTATCTATGAAATTATTTAGTCTTTAACAATTTTTTTTATTATCTTAGATAAATAAGATATTAATGATATCGGTCTCTAATTTGTTATTTCATCTTTTTCTCCACTCTTATAGATATGTTTGACAATTGAAGTTTTAAATGCTGAAGGGAAATGTCCAATTGCTAACTATTTATTTATTATAATCATTAATGGATACGAAATATATTCAGAGATGTGTTTAATCGTTTCATCTTTTATTCCATTCCAACCCGGTGCTTTTTTGTTTTTTAGTTCACGGTTTATATATTTTTTATCTCTGTAGTATTTGTTAGTGTAAAAAAGATGGAATCACAATTTACAGATTTGTATTTTTTGTAATATCTTGGTTTTTCTATAGAATCTATATATATCAGAGTTAAAATTATAATGAAAATAAATAAAAAATAAAAAACAAGGCACAAACATCAAAATTATAATTTTATAAGAGACTAGATGAATTACCAGATAATTTAACAGTTGCCGAGTTCAAGGAAAAATTAAAATTACAGGAGATAATCTATATTATCTTTATTTTTTATTAGAATAATATTTTCGTTTCTTTAATAACAGATAAAGGTATTTCCCGATTTTTCCAACAAACTCAATTCCACTTACAATAAAATCACGAATGCATGGCACACATGAGTTTCACATTGTCTTAAACGTTTTTAAATATCGCCCAGAGGTGGTAAATAATAGATTGTAAGATTTATTACCTCATTATGTAAATTTCGTACGGTTACAATGGGTAATCACTGACCCCCGTAAGGTGCAACGGTAACTCCACGTCAACCGTGCATGGAGACACGGTGAAAGCTCCAAAAATTATACCCATTATCAATTTTCACAAAACAAAAAAAAAACCTTCATACGTGAATACGTATTTATAAAGCCAATCGTTTTGCAAATTTGTAATAATGAACCCAAAGATATTTATTTTTTATTTATACAGTGTTAGTCGAAAGTACGAAATACATTCGATAAAAAAGAAAGTTTTGGCATAAGAAAATATGAGCGAGTTTCCTACAAATTAAAAAATCTAAAATGGCTTTCAATGACGGAAAGATACAAATTATATTGTCTTTGTTTTTACCATAAAACAATTTTGTACAAAACTCCATCATATTTATATGAGAAATTATCATTTAGAACAGATGTCCATAACATTAACGTAAGACATTTAATTTAATCATGCTTCGTTTAGTTATCTTATTTTTAATCAGAGAATCGTCAGTTGTTCTATACCCTATTCTTAACGTAACATCATAATAGATCCCTACCTAATGATACCAAGACCTTAGTTCTTTGTAGACTGAACACAACAATGAACTACTAAGTAAATACACCGATGTCCCGAATCAAAATCCAAAACTTTTATTTCCCTGCTACATCCAAAATATTTTTCAAGTTCAAGAACTCGTTTACCTATCACTTAGTAGCTCGGGTTGATGAATTTGTTATGGTGCAACAGTTACCGTTTAGAATTAATAAAATTATTACGCCATCTGTTAAACTAAACAACTATTAAATATGGAATATTGCTCCATCTGTTAAACAAAAGGATTCTTATATGTGACACATAAATGACATCAAACAAAATTAGTTAATGTTACGAATATTGGAATGTGCTACTGTGGCCTTAATAGTGATGTAATATAAGGCACTAGTACTTATTATAAATAACTGATAGCTCTATGATTAAACCATTGTCGAATTTGAATTTCGAATACTTCCAAAAACGCAGCATATCAATATTTTACAAATAGGACATTTTTAGAATTTCCGTGCCACAAGAAACAAGTTGTTTTATGTCTTAAAACTATTTAAGAGTATTTAAACAATGTTCGTAATCTAATGTTCGGAATGTTGTAGCAACATCTAGATACGATCTCTGGACGTGAACGCGGCAGTAACTTATTTTAATATAATATTATACCTGACAGACGAATAAAATATTTCGGTTCGGGATGTGTATCATCTGCCCCATTCTGTATACACTCGGACCATTCGGTCGCCCTGCTTTGCTCTGTTGTAATACAGGGTGTAACAAAAAGGTAGGTCATAAATATACCAGACAGTCTGGGGTGAAAATAGGTCAAGTAGAATTTTTTTATGAACTCTCTCATCAACTAAAAAGAAGGATACAAAAACATAAAAAAATATTTTTTTTAATTCATATCTCCGAGACCTAGATAATGACTACACGCTTTAGAAAGAAACAAGGAAATTGAAAAGACCAATCACCCAAATTCCCCTCATAAGGATAGATGAAGGAAGTTTGGCTGCAAATAAAAGGTGCACATTTTTGCAACCCAATGAATCTGATATAATAAGTGACCTAGAGAAAACATTAATAAGACAAGAGGAGATAAAACTGGTCACTTCAAAAGAAGTTATTAAAGAAATAAAAATAAATATCAATCCAATAAAGTCTTCCAGAATCTCATTACAGGAGAAGTACTAAAGAAACTCCTAAGAAAAGAAATTGTCAAAATTACGAATTTGATTGATGAATGCATTTTCCAAACTTAGTGATCTGGTCACCTGGAAAACCATCAAGTATACCTAAATGTGTAATACCAGTGAAATAAACTATTTTAGAAACTGTTATTAAAGAGGCATAAAGTTATCACAAAAAGAAAAAAATAATAAAGATGGTCATCAAGTCAGATTCAGAAAACAATATTCCACAATAAATCAAGCGCAGGACATTTGATAAAATCTGGCATAATGGAATTATAAAAAAAAATAGCACAAATGCTTCCAAAAGCAGTATGAATGTATAACTTATAAAATCGTACATAACAGTTAGATTTTAAAGATCAAAAGAAGAGAAGGAATACTATGAGTTAACCCTTTCAGTAGATTTGTTCCATCAATTATTGAAATACCATAATAATATTATAATAATACTCTCACTAATTAACTTCCTTACGAGTGAATTTCAACCCCTGCAGCCGACTGATCGACTTGTGAAGGGACTGCTTATTCATATAATGAAGTGATAAATAGGCACACGATATTGAATAATATTTATATTTTTATTTACCAATCATTGTCAAATTCTAAAACCTCAATTTGCTATAGAGAGAGAGAGAGAATATATGTTTATTGTCCAAGTTAAAATACTTATTGACAAACACAATATTGTACAAATTACAAATAAATAAATAGTCATACAAACACAATATTGTACAAATAGTATACAAATTACAAATAAATAAATAGTCATTAAAATATAAACAAACATTATTATAAATTAACATTAATACATACATCTAAAATAAAATAAAACAAAATAAAACACATATCACAGTGTCTCGTCATTATAAAATTCTATAATATTATAATAAGGCCTAGTTAACAGAAATCTCTTGAGCAGCTTTCTAAAACAATTCTGTGACTCAACATCTGTCAACGTATGTGATAGCCTATTGTACATTTTGATACCATTGTATATAAAAGAGTCTCTTATTAGTTCAGTTTTGGGAATAGGCAACTTCAAGTTACCCGTTTGGCGAGTTACACGGGATGTATTCGATTTATATTTCGACTTGTTCTTATGGATCATGCAACAAGTTTCTAAGATAAATAAAGATGTTAATGTTAATATTTCTTGTTTTAAGAACAGCGGTCTGCATGAAACTAATCTGTGTGCTCCACATAAGAACCTTATTGCCCGTTTCTGCATTATAAAGACTCTGTCAAATAACTCGGCAGAACAGACTCCCCAAAACTGAACAGCATAACGTAGATGGGAGTCAACTAACGCATAATATGCAGTTTTTGCTGCACAAACTCCCAATTCATGAGAGGTGGTTCTAATGGCATAACAACCCGATGCGAGTTTTTTTAAAAGTGAATCCACATGAGATTTGAATTTCAAATCCATGTCGATATTTAAACCCAAAAATGTTGTACAGTTTGTGGCTTCTACAGTATCCATATCTATTAAAATATCAGGAACATTACATTTAAAGGTTAGTATTTTTGTTTTTTTTAAATTTAATGACAGAAAATTTGCAGTGCACCATGTTTTAAAGGATTTTAGGTCATTACTAATATTTGCATAAAGAATATTGACGTCTTTATTGTGCCACAAGATAGTAGTATCGTCAGCAAATAGAGTGAAATTTCCTGAGATATTTAACTTACCTAAATCATTGATATAAATTAAAAACAGGGTGGGCCCAAGAACAGAACCTTGAGGGACACCCCATTTTATGTCACTTGTGTTCGAGTCTGAAACAGTTCGGACTAACTGTTTGCGACCTAAAAGGTAGGATTTCATCCAACTCAAGGCCACATCTCTTATGCCATAAATTTCAAGCTTTTGCAGCAGTACTCCATGGTTGACACAGTCAAAAGCTTTAGTAAGATCACAAAATACTGCAGCTACGGCCTCGTTGAAATTTAAACTTGTATAAGCTAATTCCAAACAAGAAGAAACAGCGTCCGATACGTTTTTGTTGTGTTGAAAACCGAATTGATTTATGTCCAATATATTATTTTGGTCTACATATCTAACTAGTCGAGTTTTTACAAGTTTCTCAATAATTTTTCCGAGTGTCGGAATTAGAGATATGGGCCTAAAATTAGATGGCTCAGTCAAGTCTCCTCCCTTATATAATGGAACCACAACACTTGTTTTAAGAAAAGGAGGAAAAGTACCTTCAATAAAACTTTTATTTATTAAAATGGATAAAACGTCTAATGCAGAGGTAGGTAAGTTTTGAAATATTTTTACTGACATTCCATCATGTCCTGATGCAGTTTTGTTGTGTATATCATTACAAACTTTTAATATTTCTGAGGAATTTGTTTCTCTTAAGAAAAATGAATATTTAATTGGTGACGATTTTACAAATTCTAATGGGTCAGTTGTTCTATTTAGATTTTTTGTTAGATTTTCAGCGATATTGCAATAAAAAGTATTGAAATCGTTAGGATTTATATTTGCATTGCATGATTTATGGGTACTTTTGCCTCTCAATTCATTAATAATAAACCAAGTTTCCCTTGCCTTATTTTTTGAGCTCTCGATTCTTGTATGATAGTACATATCTTTAGCTTTTCTAATAAGAGTGTTCGATATAAAGATCTGTAGCGATAATAATAGTTTAAAAATAAATTATTTTGCGTAAATTTTTTTATATAGTTGAGAGATCTCATATTTTTTGATGAACATCTTAAACCAGCTGTAATCCACGGCTTTTTTGGCTTAATTTTTATTTTTTGAATAGGGAAAGACGCATTAAAAAATTTGCTTAAATTTAAATAAAAATCGTTAAAAGGAGATATACCAGTAAAGCAACTGTACCAATTAAAATTTTTACATACTAAATGAAATTTTCCATAATTAGATTTACTAAACAATCGACCATGACGAGAATTAGTCTTAGGAAGCTTATGCTCAAGAGACATCGAAGCTAAAACGGCTTCATGATCAGACAGACCGCTGGGATTCACTGTACACGATATATTAGCAGGTTCGTAAGACGTACAGAAATAGTCAAGTAACGTTTCGGTACAATCCGTTATCCTTGTTGCTTCCTTAACATGCATACTTAAGTTAAAGGAAATTAATAAATTTTTTAATCTAATAGTAATATTATCATCATCCTTGAGATAATCTATATTTAAGTCACCTGTTAAAACTATTTTAGATGTTGTAGAAAATCTACTTAGCAAAGATTCCAAATTGTTTAAAAAAACTGAAACATTTGAATTTGGTGATCTATAGATACAAACAACATAAATATTAAATTTAAGAATAGAAATAATGGAAAACTCAAATTGTTTTTCCTCTAAAAGTTCAGGATATTCTACAATCTTAAATTCCAAAGTATGAAATATGGAATCATGTATTAAGATTGCTGTACTCCCGTGTTCATACAGTTCTCTGCAAAAAATAGTTATTAAGTTATAATTTGGAATAAATAAATGTTCATCTTTTTTAAGCCAATGTTCCGTTAATAATAAAATGTGAGGGAAACAGTAATCTTCTATTAATAAAAATAAATCATCAACTTTATTACGAACAGACCGAATATTTAAAAGTAAGAACGTTAAGGAGTCAACGGGATTAATGGATGGACTACATCTAAAAAAGAAATATTAGGTTCTCCTAAGTCAATAACAATAGGCTCAGTGTTTTCTACATATTCAAATTCATTGTCATTTGGTAAAATAACTTTTAAAACTAAATTTTGGTTTATTTTCGTATTCTTATGTAAAAACTTATTTACCATTTCTCTAATTGACAATTTAATATTTGTCACATTAGGTACATATGTTATGGACGTATTTCTATTTATTAAGCAAAATTGATTAATTTTATTCCCAATAAAACTTTCAATTTTCTTATCATATTTGTGAACATTCTTAGAAAAAATAAATAGATTTGTTAATCTACCTAGTGGTAATAACTGAGCTAGAGCCTTACATAATGAAGTATAATTAGAAATATTCAGTGTATTAACTAGTATAAAAAGAAAGTCATTTTTACCACACTTCTGAGAATATTCAAAAACTGAATCTATCAAAGTTTCAAAATTTATATTAGGTTTACTAACACCTACCACTGAATATTCCGATGCATCAAGATATGAATTTAAATAATTAGATACATTTCTAGCTAATTCATCCCCTAATATTAACACATGTTTTTCAGCTTCTTTTTTCTCAGTATTTCTCAGTAATCGGGCAGTTCGAGCTGGATTATTATCGATTTCGTAATTTTTTTCGTTACTATTTTGAATGTTTGGCCGATTATTTTCAATATTTTCCTGACTATTTTCTTGATTATTTTCGACGCTATTTTCAAGACTCCAAAATTCCATCCCAGATTTCTGCATTAAATTAACTTCGTAACTCTTGTTTTGTGATTCTAATATTCTGATTGTATCGATCATATTTCGATTTATTTCCTCCAATTCTATTAGCGACTTTCTTTCTGTATCTCTTCCTTCTTCATGTTTTATAATTTCATTCAATAATTGATCATTTAATATTTTCATATTATTTATATCATCCTGAAGTTTAGAGATAATGCTCACCTGATTTCTAATTTTATCAGTATAACCTTTTTCGGCTTCTTCAGCTTCGTCTTCGAAATCTAGCATGTTTTTTTTAAATTTTAACAGATGTGAGTTTCTCTGTTCAATATCTTCGTTCAGTCGATTAATTTCTAATTATAATACTTCATGGTCATAATTAAAATCTAGTTTTTCAAATTTCTCCTCTTCATTAGCTAATTTATTGTTCAATTTTTGAATTTCTTCTTTTAGTTTGATAAATTCTAAACCTTTATCTTCTACAATTCGTTCACATGCCTTGTTATAATAAATTTTATTTTCAGATAAAGGTATGATTTTTTTAGTTTTAATGCAACTAGGATGAAAAATGGCGAAACAACAAATACACCAATAATAATGAGCATCTTTTTTGCAGCATTTACGAAGTTTTGTCAACCTGAATATTGTCTTCAGTTTTCATTTTGAAATAAAGCAAATCAAAATGGCACAAAATTAAAAGTGATATATTTTTCACGACGTAGTTCTTATATTAGATTATGAGTAAATGGTTCAATTTTAATATTCCTAACAAACATTAAAGTTGTGACAAGTTGTTGGCCTTTTGATGGCTTTATAAGTGTTTCCTACAAGCAACGGAAAAAGTGTTATAGCACTTTTGAAATTTTGATTTAGATAGCTTTTAAATTTATTTTTTGACGGGCCGTTAATGGCTTTTTAACTGTTTTCACCCAAGCAACGGTAAAATTGTTATAGTACTTTTGATATTTTTAATTAGATGGCTTTTAACTTAACTTTAATTATTTGACGGACCGTTAATATTGGACCTTTTTACACTAATGGATCACCGTGTATATTCATAATAAATTGTTTAACAGTTATTGGACAAATCGATTTTCAATATGTACCTAAGTAACTTTTTTGGTATGTACTTTTCTACATAGGTAAGTTAAGTATGACCTTACCTTTGTGTTACATACTGTACAATATACCTGCCCGACACTCTTATTTCGTCCATTTTGCTCTCTTAATTATTTGTTAGCGACCATCAGATATCACGAATTTTATAGGTAGAGGATTATTGCAGAACCGACTCTAGCTTTTATTGTATCACAGTTAGACTAGCAAAAATTGTGTTATTTCAATACATAGAATGGCTAAACTTTTCCATAATAATTTTTTTCAAATCATCCCTAAGGATGAAGCAGGAACAAAAAGCTTTTCGTAAAAAAGGCTGAAATATTGGATCTATTTTTAAATAAAATAAGTCAATTAAGTCTTTATTAAAGTGTTACAAGTCTAACACAAATACACGCGTTTAATGCGCGTCACAGATTGAGGAAGGTCATAGCAGTGGATGTCAACAAAGGAACCATACTGTAAATTGTCATTAATGTCCTTAAAGATAACACAGTGGTTATTGAAATTATTAAAGCATAAATTTGAAAATGAAAGCTATTTAACATATATTAAGCATATAAATGGTAAGGTATAAAATTTTATGTGTTTATCCATCGATTTCATAATTTTTTTTTTTTTTTTTTCGGGAAAATATTTATTTGTTTTCGATAAGAAGAATTTTAACCCAGCCTACTCAAACCCTGTGGATATTAATTAATTGACACATTCAAAGCATATAAACGGTAAGTTGATAACCTTCACATGTAATTCTATCAATTCTTTTAATCATTTTTTCAGGAAAAGAAATATTTTTCCGTGATTTGAAAAATCTTAACCCAACTTATTTAGAGGGTAACTTTTGAAATGGATTTTAAAGCAGTAGCACATGTCCCAGAGGCCAAGTGATTTGGCAAAATATGGCACCTTGTTGTATTATGCCCATTACAATATTTGCGCAACTCAGAAGGCCCTGAAGAAGCTAAAAATGCTTTTGATCCAAGCCAGACTGAAACGAATGGGTTAAGAGTTACTTTTTTGTGTTTGGCCATAATCCGTAGAGGCTAAATATTTTACATACATTTTATATTGACAAAATCATATCGGCTGTTTTCGATACTTTTTTAAGCATTGTCAAATAGTTAAATTTAATAGATACTAACTAAATTATTATTTATTACTACCTACACAAATAATTGAAAAGCTGGACCTTATTTACATATTTCAAAAGATGTTTTGGTTACCTTCAAATTGCCTTGTTACTTTTGACGTTACTATGTCTATTTTTATGTATGAGAGAGTAATAAAACAGCATTTCTAATGCAAAACTTAGTACGGTCATTTTAAATATTTTTACAGAAATATTTCCTAAAATTGTAATAAATGTACCTGAGTTATTACAAGTTTTGGGTCTTTTATTGGTCCTTTATAAACATAAGCTGTACAGAACAATAGAAAAAGGTTTGGACATGCCAAAAGCCCTGTGTATTAAAGATTACATAGCCGTATCTTAAGATTATTTTCAATAAGTACCTATTTGCCAATTTTGTTTTCTTTTAATTCCAAGAATTTCTTACAGTAATCGAATTATAAATAGATAAATACCTTCCCAACAAATTTCACCGAAAATGCGATTATAGGTTTTCCATTTAGTAAGGAGGTCCAAGTTGTGTATTCTTGACAGTTTACTAAATGTCGTTTAGTTGCAACTTGCAAGGTGCAGTGTGAATTCTAGTGTGATTATGGAAAATTTGGAAGGGCCGCGTAAACGACAAAAAATCGGTCCTTTAACAGTTAATGAAAAAACATTAATATTTAATTGTTTTAAATCATTTACAGACAAACATTTATGTAAAAGTGTTGATGACACAGTGGAATTAGTTAGTAGTACGCTTGATGTTGGGAAATCTACGATTTAGAGAGTTGTTAAAGAAGAGAAATGTGGCGACTTTCAAACAGCACGTAAAGCTCCAGGAAAACCAAAATTTCAATTAAAAAATCTTTTGAAAGAAAGACTTCGAAGGAAAGTGCATGCGTTCTTCTTTAGAAAATAATTTCCGACAGTAGACAAAGTTCTTGCCACGGTTCGAGATGATAAGGATTACCCTGAAATGAGTCGAAGCACACTATGGAAACTTTTAAAAGAAATAGGTTTTCTATGGAAAAAGCATTCCAGAAAGTCTATTTTAATAGAAAGAAGCGATATTGTAGTATGGAGAAGAAATTACCTGAGGAGACTATAAAAGAAATGAGAAAACAAAGAAGAAATATATTTTATTTAGATGAAACATGGATCAACGAGGGACATAAACCAAATAAATTTTGGCAAGATAAAACTGTTACAAGTCGAAGACAGGCTTTTTTAAATATTTTATCTACTGGTTTAAATCCACCATCAGGAAAGGGGCGCAGACTAATAATAGTACACATCGGTAGTTCAAACGGTTTTGTTAAAGGTGGTTTATTGACTTTTGAATCTACTCGTACCCGTGACTACCATGAGGACATGAATGCTGATGTCTTTAAAGAGTGGTTCAAACAAATTATAGATCTTCTTCCTCAGAACTGTATAATAGTAATGGATAATGCAAGTTATCACTCGAGACTTATAGAAAAAATGCCCACAACCAAGTGGTTAAAAAAAGATATACATAATTGGCTAAATTCAAATAATATTAAGTTCCATCCCGGTTCTGTGAGAAAAGAACTGTATCATTTGTGTTCCCTTCATAAAAAGAAATTCAAAAAATATGAAATTGATGAAATTGCAAAAATTCGTGGGATGAAGGTGGTTAGATCACCACCATATCATTGCGAAGTAAACTCGATTGAACTGATATGGGCACAGACAAAGGGAGAAGTTTCAAGGTAAAAAATAATTCTTTTAAAATGAGCGATGTTAAACAGTTGTTTTTGGAGGCTGTAAATAATGTGAAGCCTGAAAACTGGGAAGAGGCAGTAAATCATACGATTAAAGAAGAAGAGAAAATGTGGAAGTTGGACAATATTACTGATGAAATGATCGAGCCACTCATTGTAAATATTGGTTGCGACAGTTCATCTTCTGATTTGGATTTGTATAGGTAAGAAGTAGTTTTTATATTAAAATTATTATTTATGAACGTAACGTTGTTTAAAAGTCAAAGTTTAAACCCTTATACCTACATAACCCGTTTGACACAATGTTCTTAACATACCTTGTGGAAAAATAAAACATTTTAGAAAAAATTGCACTTTTTTACCTTCAGCTGTTTAGAAGTTATAAGCAGGTTAATTAGGTGAAAATATAAGTGTATACTCGAGGAATAACTTCAAAAAATATTTTAACTGTCTACTAAAAGAAGTGGTACGCCTATGGATTACGAACGCTTTATTATTTTAATACTCTCTCATACATAAAAATAGATTATAAGATATTCCGCATGTTTGCTGATATTAAAATCACCGATAACTACCAAGAAACTGTTATATAATAAATTTAAAGGGCACAAAGCTTCAAAAAAAAGGTGTTCAAATTCAGTACGTGACATTTATGGTGGAATATATATTTATTAAAAACAAATGATGAAATGACATGGTTATTTCGATTAGAACTATATCAACATATAGAAATGTTGTAAAAGAATCTTCATTTAAATTTACTTGTTCAGAATATCATCGCGTACTCCAATTACTACACTCTAGTTAAAGAATTTTAAAGAATTCCAAAAGCCATTCTTTTTGGGCCACCCAGTACACGCAGCTACCCAATCGGCCGAAAACGACCCTGTCCCGTAGAAATTTTATCGTGGTGGTGTATGAATATGACAACTGCCATTAAAATGAAAACTTAATGATAGCCGTATTTATCGTTATGTTGGTTTCTGCTTCACTAACACAAAAATAAAAGAGGTCATTAAAGCTAGTTGTATACGGTTATTTTTAATTGAATTATGGCCGGAGAAATATTTGTGATACAAATATAAAATTCATATTCCCTCTTTCTTTGTGCCTTTGTGCATCGTTATTAAGATCATAACATGATTAAGATCTTATCGCCGACCATGAAACCAGATAGTTATTGATACTGGACTGGCTGGTTCGGTGAATATGTTCCAGGAATTTTTCACGTCGCCTTCTTAGGTATACTAAATGATATTAGTGATATAATATACGTAATAGCTTTAGATGGAATCTGGAATCTATATAGTTAGATAGTACGAGCAACTTAAATAAATGACAAAATTATTTATAAAGATTTTTTTTCTTGGATTGATTCCTATACTATTTGTAATTAAAAGAATATTACTAAAGCCCCTCTACCTATGGGGATCCAGTTCTAAACTCGTATCGACAGAAACTGTATTATATCGGGCAATCAAAAAGCAAGTGGTTAATAGTTTTATATTCATTCATGTTACATACAACAGTGCATAATTCATCAAAACTAATAAAATAGTAGTTGCCGTTTAGTGTAAAATAAAGTTTAGAACCGTTAGACAAACTAAATTAAGTACATTAGGAATGATTGACTTACGTCTCTTCCGAAAAATTAAGTAGAGGTATTAGGAAAGAATGACTTATGTCTTTTCCTAAGTAAATACTTATCTAAGTAATTGACTTATGTCGTCTTAATTCGTATAATATTTACCTACAAAGGTTAACAAAAATTATTTTACGATACATACGTCCATATAAACGAAAATCCAGTGTATATGGATTTAAAAAAATCGTTTTTTTCAAATTTCTCGGAATTCACCCAAAATCTATCTCTTTGGGAAACGAAACACGCAAAGATATCTCCATAAAATGGAATTTATACAAAAGGTAGACAAATGGGTACTTGAATCGCTAAATAAAAAATATCCTACAGCCAATAATCGCAAGTCTCTGAAAGCACTGATTATGAACAAGGATGTAGAAATGTTTTTACAGAACTACAAACTTTTTTGAGAAACTGCCACTTTCATTTTTATCAATTTTTATCATTTTTATCAATTTTTATCAATTTTTATCAATTTTTATCAATTTTTATCAATTTTTATCAATTTTTATCAATTTTTATCAATTTTTATCAATTTTTATCAATTTTTATCAATTTTTATCAATTTTTATCAATTTTTATCAATTTTTATCAATTTTTATCAATTTTTATCAATTTTTATCAATTTTTATCAATTTTTATCAATTTTTATCAATTTTTATCAATTTTTATCAATTTTTATCAATTTTTATCAATTTTTATCAATTTTTATCAATTTTTATCAATTTTTATCAATTTTTATCAATTTTTATCAATTTTTATCAATTTTTATCAATTTTTATCAATTTTTATCAATTTTTATCAATTTTTATCAATTTTTATCAATTTTTATCAATTTTTATCAATTTTTATCAATTTTTATCAATTTTTTATCAATTTTTATCAATTTTTATCAATTTTTATCAATTTTTATCAATTTTTATCAATTTTTATCAATTTTTATCAATTTTTATCAATTTTTATCAATTTTTATCAATTTTTATCAATTTTTATCAATTTTTATCAATTTTTATCAATTTTTATCAATTTTTATCAATTTTTATCAATTTTTATCAATTTTTATCAATTTTTATCAATCAATTTTTATCAATTTTTATCAGTTTTTATCAGTTTTTATCAATTTTTATCAATTTTTATCAATTTTTATCAGTTTTTATAAATTTTTATAAATTTTTATAAATTTTTATAAATTTTTATAAGTTTTTATTAATTTTTATTAATTTTTATTAATTTTTATTTATTTGTATTTATTTTTATTTATTTTTATTTATTTTTATTTATTTTTATTTATTTTTATTTATTTTTATTTATTTTTATTTATTTTTATTTATTTTTATTTATTTTTATTTATTTTTATTTATTTTTATTTATTTTTATTTATTTTTATTTATTTTTATTTATTTTTATTTATTTTTATTTATTTTTATTTATTTTTATTTATTTTTATTTATTTTTATTTATTTTTATTTATTTTTATTTATTTTTATTTATTTTTATTTATTTTTATTTATTTTTATTTATTTTTATTTATTTTTATTTATTTTTATTTATTTTTATTTATTTTTATTTATTTTTATTTATTTTTATTTATTTTTATTTATTTTTATTTATTTTTATTTATTTTTATTTATTTTTATTTATTTTTATTTATTTTTATTTATTTTTATTTATTTTTATTTATTTTTATTTATTTTTATTTATTTTTATTTATTTTTATTTATTTTTATTTATTTTTATTTATTTTTATTTATTTTTATTTATTTTTATTTATTTTTATTTATTTTTATTTATTTTTATTTATTTTTATTTATTTTTATTTATTTTTATTTATTTTTATTTATTTTTATTTATTTTTATTTATTTTTATTTATTTTTATTTATTTTTATTTATTTTTATTTATTTTTATTTATTTTTATTTATTTTTATTTATTTTTATTTATTTTTATTTATTTTTATTTATTTTTATTTATTTTTATTTATTTTTATTTATTTTTATTTATTTTTATTTATTTTTATTTATTTTTATTTATTTTTATTTATTTTTATTTATTTTTATTTATTTTTATTTATTTTTATTTATTTTTATTTATTTTTATTTATTTTTATTTATTTTTATTTATTTTCATTTATTTTTATTTATTTTTATTTAATTTTATTTATTTTTATTATTTAAGTATGTAAATCAAGTATTGGCTCTACTTGATGAGAGAGTCGCCTAAAAAATATTGTGTGCAACTCGGCTGTAAGATCTTTTTTGGCCTAACTAGAAGTTGCCTGGCCTTGGCTACTCCTCGGCCGCAAATTCCTAATTTGGCCAAAAACGATTAATTTTACCGCCTGGGTACACAATAGTTATTTGTGTACCAAAAGTGACACTTAAAAGCAACTAAAAAGTGTTACTTTAGGGACGATAATGAATCGGTAAAATGCAATTTTTTATGACAGTCTCCTAGTAATAAGTATTTTATTTATGTCCGACTTGCTTGCAGATATTCCTTTTTAAAGCTTTGTGTCTATTTTATTTTACTATTTATTTTTAGCAATGTAATTTTCTACTAAATTTAGTACACACATTTAATATTTAATCAAAATATTACATTAAAAGTATTGATCATTTCTGATCCTAAAATAACCATGATTAGAATACTACCTTCAAAAAAAAATTAACATAGTTTTCATTTAAAACGGCAAAGTTACTTTAAAAACCGGACATAGTCGAAAAAGAACGATTTGGTGAAATGGTGAAATAATGAGTTGATCAAATAGCGATAACGATGATAATGATGTTTGATTTCACTCTTTTATATTGAAAACAAATTATAAATAAATGTTTTTCTTGAATGCGTATCTATATTTATTATTTAATTCAACATGCCCCAATCTCCCCTATACCTTAAATCAACAAAATATATTACTGTCACTATAGGTACTATATTCAATTTTAATTTTGTACTAGTTTAAAATAAAAATCAACGGCAACTAAATATTTTTTAATTTTTGGCCAAGAACTTTGAAATTTTAGCCACTTGCGGTGGTGGGAGCTTTTGCTACTATCGATGTAAGAAAATTCCTACACTTACACCAAAAGTAGCAAAACCGGACGAAAAAAAGGGATTTTTTATTGTTATACAGATCTAGAAGCAATTATTTCATTGCCAGCAATAATCGAAAAAATCTATCGATAATAAACGTTAGTTTCAATTTGACAGATTAAAATTGTTATATTCAACATTTTTATGATGTAATGAATAAACAAGTTATAAAAGTCATTATAAGAAACCGACTACAGAAATGAAGAGTGACCATTTTCTCATAAATCTCATCGTCGATTAGATCCTGATCAAATTAATATGGGGCCACCCCTGTGGTACCCCATTTCTAATATAAAAAGAATCATAGAAATCAAATAACGTGGTAGAAGAAAAATATTCCGACGAATTGAGAACCTCTTCCTTCTTTTTTGTAGTCAGTTAATAAAGCGTCATATTCCTCAGATTATATTCGGCTTTCATATAAAGAAAACTTCTTTCTTACCTTAAGAAAATACTAAATGATGGTAAAAACACTGACTTTACACGTTTTTAGCACAAAAGAAGATAAAGTTTATTAAATTTCACGTAGAACATCGTAGAACCGCACTAGTATCGTCCATTTTACTAATTTAATGTCAATATTTTTGTTTTTTTTGGTTGTATTGTATTTACGAAATCATAGTAGGCGACTGACAAAAAACCCGTAGGTAAACATTCCACAGTTTAATGGAGGGGATATGTGCAAATAAGAGATAAAGTTTATACAGGGATATCCAATTTATCTCTACGAATATTAAAATATATTTTTAAATTTGAATACAATTACATTATATTGGTTTCAAGCCATTTAATGTTTGATCGCTAGTATATTGAAGAAATTTACTGTATAACTGTAGCAAATTAGATCCCGCAAATTATGTTTCTTTCGTATGCTAATTTAATATACAAGGTGAACCAAAATTGTCGAGCAATACGTGTAGGGGTGATAAAAGTGAGGAGGAGTGTTTGTCTAATAAACCTATGTCGAAACAATTTATTAAGGGTGTAACAAAACAATAAGTTGTAAACCGGTGTGAACTTAGCGAACTATTTTTAGCGACTAATTTTCCGAAAATTGCTGAACTGTCAGTGGCGTCGTAATTATTTTAGGAGGCATTCAAAAAACCGCATGCATCTACCACTAAGATTTGTAAATAAAATAATTAATTTAACAATATACCACTTTATTATTTTAAACTTGATAGGATACAAAAGAGAAAATAGTCGCAATCAAATATCTCGGTTCGTAGACATAAAAATATATTTATTTTCTAGCATAAGGTAGGTACAAATACCACTTTTAATATCTGTTAAAGAGAACGACTTGCAAGGTCAAATAGGGCGTCAATCAACCCCAAAGGGAATTTTAAGATTATTTAATATGAATTAAATATCTCCGCTCCTAGACATAAAAACATTTTTTTTTCTAGCATAAGTTAGGTACAAATACCACTTCAATATGTCCTAAAGAGAACGACTTGCAAAATCAAATAGGGTGTTTGTCAATTCCATAGCGAATTTTTCGACCATTTAATATGAATCCTAGACCTAACTTATGCTAGAAAAAAAAATATGTTTCTATGTCTAGAAGCCAAGCACGTAGCTAGGTTGTTTTCTTGGGGGGGGGGGGGGGGGGGTAACACTTTATAAAATTCCATGTACAAACACCTTTATGATACACAAAAGTAATATGAAATAACTCTACGTTCTGTCAAATTAACTCAAATGAACCCAGTCTAAAGTGGGTAAAAAAGAGTGCACTCCAGACTAATTTGACTCTACTTTCTGAACGTGAGTAACTAAACGTCTAAATTGAACGCTCGACTGTTCTTGAACGAACCAAGACCAAATTGAACGCACTCTTTTTGGTCTGAGCGTGTTTTCAGAGATAAGGGAGATAAAGAGAGAATCGCTCATAAGATGTCAATGCTTAAAAACGACCAGCTTTAACACAGTTAACATCTGATCCACTACAAGCGCGTAGCTAGGTTGTTTTATTGGTGAATGCGCAGCGAGTTATCTTCGAATATGGTACCAATACAACGTCTAGGGTTCATATGTGTATTTTTAGAAAAAAGAGTGAGTTTTATAATGAAGTTTTTAATTTTTTATATATTTATACAGGGTGTTTCAGAATAGAGTACCGTAATTTTGGGGATTTGTAGATTTTAATCAATTATAAAGAAAAGCTAAATATAATTTTCCTATAAACGTCCCAGTTTTCATTCTACAAAGTGATAAAGTGAGTTTCATAAATACATATTTTCTAAATATCTTCCCTTACAGTAAAGACTTTAACTTAAAAATATGTATGTGATAGGTAATCGTTATTATTAGTTAACACACTATTTCGATAAATTACCATACCCATTGACGTAGAATGAAGGGCTAAAGAAACAATTTTATTCAAAACATTTTGTATACCCTACATTTCATAAAACTTAAGATTAATAAATATTTCTCACGCCATTTGTCACATAAAAGGGACTTCTGGTTGATCTTTGTAACCATTTCCGAGGTGATACAACTGATTTATTTTATACAGATTGAAAAATGTCTTAAATGTGGCTAATTTTAAGTTCAATTTACTCAATTTTGTCAAATGCAACACACTGTATATTATTTTCGCATAAAATTCCTTATAAATTAATCTATCCAACGATACCAACATGTCCCAATAGTGAGTAATTGATCGATAGCCGTTTTATTATTGGAAATAGGAAAAACAAATTAATATAAAAGTTGTATGACCATGTTTAATAAATATTCTTAAATATAGAGGGTAGTCCATAAAAGAGGGGCTGATCAAACATACATTTTTATATTTCGTTACCCTAATTAGCAAACCTCGTAACTCCATTTTTGCCGAATTCACATTTTCATACCAACTTGTAGAGAAAAATACCTCTATTACATGTTTCAAACCTCATAAATCCAGAACTCAGAATAATATTATTCTGAATTTATGAGGTTAGCAAGAAAATGTGAATTTGGCAAAAATGGAGTTACCAGGTTTGCTAATTAGGATAACGATTTGTTTTCACATCGTCAAACAACTTTAATACTCTTTATTTATTTGCTATATTGTATATAGGGTGTTTCAAAATGAGGGGTAACGATTTTCTCATTTTTTAAATTGAATACCCTATATGTCATACCACCAATTAATTAATACAGGGTATTCCCTTTAAAAAAATTGAGAAAATCGTAATCTCACGTTTTGACACGCCCTATATACAACATAGCAAATGAGTGAAGTCAATTAAAATTGTTTGGCGATGTAAAAACAATCAAATATGTTTTACTACCTGCAGGGTGTTTTGCTTTAAAAAAGTATAGATTTGGTCAGCACCTCGTTTAAGGACCACCCTGTATATTTAAGAATATTTGTTAAATATGGTCATACAACTTTTATATTAAACATTTCTTCGTATTTCTAATAATAAAAGAGCTATCGATCAATTATGCTCTGATGGGACACTCTGTATATGTGTTATTGACTAACACATTGGTATTGTTACATGGGCAAATTTATAGGGAATTTTATGCCAAGATAATATACAGTGTGTTGCGTTTGAAAAAATTAAGTAAATTGAACTTAAAATTAGCCAAGACGTTTCAAAACACTCTGTATAGAATAAACCAGTTGTATAACCTCTATTCGTTAGCTTAGTATTTTATAAGTCTGTATATTAAACAATTTTGAAATTTATTTAAACCTACCTAAATTATGAAAATTTAATTTGGGATCAGTAACATTCTCTAATTTAAAAAAAAATTGTTTGGCAACACTGTAATATTTTTTAAAAACATTCTAGTGTTAAATACAGTATTCCCAAATTAATCTAAAAATAAAATAAAATATAGGGTGTTCTAATAAAAAAACAAATTTTTATTTGTCAGGCAAAAACGCAACACCCTGTATATCCAAAAATATTTTTAAAATATGTATTTTTCAAATCCATATAACTTTTATTAAAACTTGTTTGCTTGTCAATAACACAAATTGAAATATTGAACAATTACGAACTAATGGAATTCTGTATATAAATTTTTATTTTTAATTTGCAGGAATATTATTTTAGATGACAATGTTTGAGAAACTCTTTGTTTTATTGTATTTATTTTATCTCTCTATTTTTGTTTAATATAACATTTAAAAAATATTGATGTTGACTATGGCTTGGGGGTAATTACCCCATTACCTCCCCCCTTATCTACGCCCTTGCTAGGAGCGGAGATATTTGATTCATATTAAATAGTCGGAATATTCGCTTTGAGGTTGACAAACATCCTATAGTCTGTTCGTTATACTTACGCGGGTTTCGGATTAACAAAAGTATGCAAATTATGCAAATTTAGTACCTACCCTAATGTTATTTTAATTTAAATCTGACCAATTTTACCTGATTTCTTGGGAAGAGGCTATTGGAACTGGTTGTCAATGACTAATTTGCATAATTTTGTTAATCCGAAACCCGCGTAAGTGTAGCGAACAGACTGTAGTTGACCTTACAAGTCATTCTCTTTAACAAATATTGAAAGTGGTGTATTTGTATCTACCTTACGCTAGAAAAAATAGTATATTACACACCGAGATGGGAAGAGTTTCATTCCTGGCGTGAGATTAGTTAGATCACCGAGACGCGAATGAAACAGGAATGAAACTTCCTACCGAGGTTTGTATACTATTTTATTTACAACCATCATATTTCGATCAAAGTTAATAAATCTCGGTTTCGTTCTGAACATACCTAAAATATTACATCTAACGACAAATTACCAAGCGCGCGGTTTTCTCAGAATAATCAAGTAAATATATTGTTACTGTGATTACGGGGTAAACAACTGTCACCAATATAAATAAATGTCAGATAAAGCCGGATATTAAATTCGCGAATTATAAATATCAATAAGTAGTTTGTTGTATTTTAGTTCATTGTTGTTTTTTATTGTTTGCCATTAAATGTGTTTATTTTTTCTAGAATAGATGAAATGAGGGCGGGAAGTGAGGGCGAGAAGTAGAGGTGTGTAATGTGACACTTCCCAACCTTCAATGACGTTAGCAATGACAACATTACATATATGGTTGTAAATAAAATATATTTTTATGTCTAGGAACCGAAATATTTGATTGCGACTATTTTCTCTCTGGAGCTATACATATATACCTAGTTAAATATGTATACATTTTTGACATAAAAAAAGTAGAAGGAAAGTTTCGTTCTACCAAGTAAGCAAAGCTAACATTGACAGAATATAATTTAATATATTCCATCTCGGTAAGTTATGGGTTTGAGGCGTAGCCGCAGGTGTGTTATCGATGTAAACCAGGTTGTACATCCGCCCCCAACACACAAGAGGCAGGCGCGTATATTTCAAGCGTTGCAGACACCCAGACCGATGCCCGTACCAGATATCGCCGAACAAATATTGTCTTCTGTCTTGTAGAACAAATTATTTTTCTGCCGTGTGTTATTATTTGTATCATATTTGTCGGAGCGAGACAGCGACGGGTTCAGGGGTTGATGTTTTCGAGTTTTGATCGTGGAATAAAGAAATGCAGAATTCTATAGGTGGTACTGCAAAATGCATAGATATATAACCAAGACAGATAGGATTATTTACAAAATATTTGAAGAATGAACGGTGGTGTCCGCGGTAGAAACTCAATAATCGGCTTGAACATTGATGCCAAGTTTACGTGCTTTTAACTATAGATATATATAACCAATACAGATTACACAATTTCTGAAGTCAACGCGGATGATCCTCGACAGAAATGCAATATTTGGATAAAATTAAAATATTGATGCCAAGTTTGCGATGTTTTTAACTGTAGTAATGTTATTGCGTTTGCTTGAATTACTGTTAGGTCTTTAAATTGTCAAAAAAAAAAAATAATGTCTGACAACAGCGGAAGTAGAGAAGACCGCAATTGTGGGGGGTTGTATATTGTTTCATTCATAAAAATTCCTTCGATACAGTACTAGTCCAGGAGCCAGTGAATTTTTTCGTACTTGTTTTCCCGGGCCGTGTATATTTAAATAATCTATTCCCGGTGAACTGTATATTTAAAATGGAACGCCAATCTATTAACAAAAGTAAGCCAGATTGAATTCGCGCATTACGTCACATCGATACAAGTGAGATTGTTTACAAAGTGCCTTTGCAGGCCTATTTTGCCCATTTCATGTATTTGTTTTTAAATCATGTTAAATTACTAGTTTTGAAACTCAACAAGGAGAAAATCCAATTAACTCTTCCGTTGTGTATATATATAAGATAAATTAACTGAAGTTTTATTAGTAAAGTATTATTACTAAAATTTTAATGTAATTTACAGAAAATAGCTAGGTATATATTTGTTTTTAAATAATTTGATAATTTATGAAAAAAGGGAGTAAAAGTGGAATTACCAGTGGCCAGTAGGTGAGTCAATACAAAGTATCATATATTTCTATTATAACATAACTAAAATACCTACATCTTTTAATCATAAGGACATAAGTTAAAAACCATTTTAATATATGCATTAGAATGAAGTAATAATAACTTAAAGAGACGAGGTCTTAAAGTAATAGCTGGTACAGCATGTTTTTTAAACGTTTCCTCATTGCTGCTAGAATGAAATCACTTACTATGAAATGTGCTCTAAAAACGGCATTTATAGCAGTCAGTGTTCAGTCTTAGGATCTTTTCCTAAAGTCCTCATCCAAACTGCATACATATTAAAATATAATTTAAAAAAAAACATATTATATACCTATATAGTTTTCGGTTCTGGGTGCCCTAAAAGAGGACACTTAGCCGACAATTTGGCTCAGATAGCTAAAACCCAAAAGTCACACCCCGAACCAGGACGTATTGCTATCCTTTTAAGTAAAAAATAACTACAAATAACTTACCTGAAAAATGAAGGCGTCTAACTTTACACCAAAAAAACCATACACTTGTTGCAAGCACCCGATGACCATTAGGTAGATATCAACTAGAAGCATGTGCTTAATGGTTATAAAGCTTATTTTAACACAAAAAGAATAAAGCACTAGTCGAAAAGCAGCAATCAAATACAAATAGACCACAATATTAAAATTCAAATTAAAAACTATATAAAAGACAAATACTCTAAAAGCGCAAAAGATCAGAACCAAATAAAATGAATAACCATAATAACCTAAAAATCACACTAAAATTGCAAAAACTATTACTGTAAAATCATGAGATTACATCAATAATGCATATGCGTCGGAGTATCGCAAATGTCAAAAGTACAGTGTTTCCATGAAAATTTAGCTATGTTTTTAGCAGTATTATAGGACCATTTCTACCACGCGCATCCAACGATATTGGCGTTCCACAGTTCACTGTATTTTCCTCACACCTCTAGTATAAATGATTTGACATAACGAAAATAACAATAATTATAATTAATGTAGAGTAATAAGTGATTCGTGAATTCTAAATAAAACAATTATTATATAAAAGTGTAAAAGGAAATGTAATTTATTTCCCTATTTTCTTCTGTAATATCTTCGATTATTATGTTTAATTTCTATAAATAACCCAACTGGTTAGGTGAAACATTGTGATATAAGATTTTATTTATGTGTCCTATGCGTACACTTTAATATACAAAACACCTAGAACATTCTTTAAATGATTGTGGTCGTAGAAATAATTGTGTACATAACTCGTTTAAAAGTGTATTTTATGCACTTGCCAAATATATTATCCATACAGATTAATCAGACTATTTTTTTACTTAACTTCAGTACATCTCTTATGAATTTTGAATTTTGCTTAGAATTGCTAATCCTACAATTCTCTATTCGTGCTTGCTGACTGGGAAAATAAATACCGAAAATCGTCACTGTCTCCTGGACTATACAATAGATGATGATGATAACTTCACAACAAATACTTTTTTATGAATGGCTAGTTGGGGATGTGGCAAAATGTCAATTTTCAAAGGAAAAAACAAACTATAGATTTTTCCAATTATTTATTTATGTCCATGTTTGTGATCACTCGTGAGTACGAAAATGAAAAAAATATACAGGGTGATTCAAAATTGAGTGCAAAAATTTTAAGGGCGTATTTACCAGCTAAAAATAAGAAAAAACTTTTATTTAATCGTATGTCCTAACTTGCTTCGTTTTCTACCCAGACAACACACCAAATCCCAGAGATATCCACAGAATATCTTTTGTAGAGGTTCATAAGTAACCAATGATTATTGAATAACGTCGAAAGAAAATAACAGAGATAGACAATATTTTCAATATTCTGCCTTTGAGATTTTGCCCACTAAGGAGAAAGTCATCCTTATTAGGACTCTTCAGCAATAAATAGAAATTCTTGACTCCAGTCTCTAATGGAGTCTGATTGCAATACTAATTTCGATCGAACTCAGTTACGGCGGGTTGGGCATGAATAGATATTCAACGAGCGAAAGTGGTATCCCCATCTATACTTAGTAAGCAAAATCAAAGGTCGCTGTAGTACCTAGTTCAGACCACTGATCTGTATTATTTTACTGGATAGGATATAGCCCCCTAAAAAACGTTCCGAAAAATTGGCCGATTTGGGCAAATAATATGGCGGACCGGATGTTATTTAACGTAACCTCTATTTCCATTTGTCATCACATTTGTCATTTAATTGTGTCAACAAGCTACGATGAGATGTTTTTATTGTGGAAAACAAAGTAAAAAGAGTATGAAATAAACAATAAACGTTCATTCCTGAAGACACAATATGCTTCACGTTTCTATTTTTATATTTTCTTTCATAAAAAATCAAATCATGGGTGAACTTTCCCGAAGGACATCGCCCGCAAAAGGAATAGAAGAAGAATAAGAAGAAAAACTAATAAAATTATAGGTTAGGTATGTCAAATTTTCCCAAATTTCGGTTCTGTGAACCCACCATAATTTGCCCAAATCGGCCAGCATTGTTGCACTTCCGGTCTCCTTGGTGGAACGATTTTTTAGTATGTTAAACATAACCTATATCCTATCCAGTAAAATAATACAGATCAGTGGTTCAGACAGACTAGGTGAAATAAAAGCCAGGCGGGCTATTCTTAAAAAAGGAAATAATTCTAGTCCTAATAAGGACGACACCGGTCCAAGAATGACTTTTTTC
This sequence comes from Psylliodes chrysocephalus, assembly GCA_927349885.1. Taxonomy (NCBI): domain Eukaryota; kingdom Metazoa; phylum Arthropoda; class Insecta; order Coleoptera; family Chrysomelidae; genus Psylliodes; species Psylliodes chrysocephalus. The sequence continues at coordinate 119,371,299 of OV651813.1, read as the reverse complement.
TTAATGGGCAAAATCAAAAATTACATCTAGTGGATATCCACCATGGTTTGCGTTCGCGCCTAGATTTTGATATATTTAGTGGATGTCCATGGAATATTGAATACATCTTAAAAAAAATAATTTTAAATATCTTAACGGTACTATTAGCCACAATGGCGAGCACAATGGCGTAATTTTTTAATAATTTGCTATATAATTACTATTATTTATGGACATTTGCATGTCTATAAATTACATCTCATGGATATAAAATAGATATCCACCATGGACTGGACATTCAGTGGATATTGGGATGTCCAGTAGATATCCAAAGGATTTTGGTGTGCTGTCTGGGTAGATACAGGTGTCAAAATTTTTTAAAAAAATCGTTTTTTATCATTTATTCAAAAATCTTTTCGCCGATTTAAATATAATTTGGTAGGCTTATTTGTTATGAATAAAATAAATTAATTAATTATTGTGGCATCTCAGGGGGCTACTACTTGATACTTATAGGTAAATTTATGGTACGGCACTGCTTTTTTGACAATTAAACATTTTTAAGATTAAGCGATCAATAATGTAACTTTCTCGTCTTTTGAGCTTTTTACTTGTATCTAGCTTTGTTTCCAAGAAAAAAATCAAAATCTGTACCTGGCTCTATTTAAACAAGTAAAAAATTAATTACTAAATGATTGAGATCAAATAGGTCTGTCCTAATTTTTATTTGAGTTATGAAATTTCATTCATTATTTATTCCAGTGGCGTCACAACGTGTGATTTTATTTAATTAATAATTCTGCTCTCATTTTCTAAAAAAAAAAACGCAACCACTATGAAAATTACTTTAAAAAAAACTTAGGGGGCTGTGACCTTTGTTAGCAGTATTTTGTTTTTCTCCTAAACAATGACACATTCGAGAAACGTTAAAATGGTGGTTCCCACCTTATCGAAACTTCGTAGAGTAAAAAAAAAACGAGAAATGATTTAACTTCGAACGAAAGACCGAAAGCCGATAGTAGTATCAGGACGTTGAATTTTTTAATTTGCGAAGCATTGGCTAATGCCAATGCTTAAGTTAAATCATTTGATGATTTTCACAAGCCTTGATTTTGAAAACCATTCTATATCGCCTTTTGATTAGGGTTTACAAACTTGTTCGAGCAATTTATCTGATAATAATTGGCCCCTTCCCAGGCAGCACACCAAATCCTTTGGATATCTACTGAACATCCCAATATCCACTGAATGTTCAGTCCATGGTAGATATATATTTTATATCCATGAGATGTAATTTATAGACATGCAAATGTCCATAAATAATAGTAATTATATAGCAAATTATTAAAAAATTACGCCATTGTGGCTAATAGTACCGTTCAGATATTTAAAATTCATTTTTTTAAGGTGTATTCAGTATTCCATGGACATCCACTAAATAATCAAAGTCTAGGCGTGAACGCAAACCATCGTGGATAAACACTAGATGTAATTTTTGATTTTGCTTACTAAGTATAGATGGCGATACCACTATCGCACCTACTCATGCTCGACCCGACGTAATAGAGTTCGATCGAGATTTTTGTCCTACAGACTTCATTAGAGACTGGAGTCGAGAATTTCCATTTATTGCTGAAGAGTCCTAATAAGGATGACTTTCTCCTTAGTGGGCAAAATCAAAGGCAGAGTGTTGAAAATATTTTTTATCTCTGCTATTTTCTTTCGACGTTATTCAATAATCATTGGTTACTTATGAACCGCTACTAAAGATACCCATAAAATATTTTGTTGAATATCCGAATATATTCTATATCCTGGGATGTAGACGGACATTTGGTTGGATATCCATATTGGATATATTGAATATCCACAAAATATATTCTGTGGATATCTCTGGGATTTCTTGTATTTTCTGGAAGATACCAATTAGATATTTTGCGGAATATCCATTAGGATATCTTCTATATTCTGGATATAGACGGACATTTGGATATCCATATTAGATCCACGGAATATTTCTGATATCCTGTAGATATATTGGATATCCACAAAAGATATTCTGTGGATATCTCTGGGATTTGATGTGTTGTCTGGGTTTACCTCCTAAGCCTGCTCATGTAAAATATTTGGCCACCTTACTTCGCCTGTTTATATAATATTAATAAAGGACAGAAGGATGAGTATTGCAACTATGTTAAAAGAAATAAATTGTCTTTCAGTTAAGAGTTATGTTCAGTACCATCAAAGTGGGTGAAGTCGATCGGCAGGAGTGCAGTCGATCAATCCGGTGTTTTCACTTGTTTTTAACAATTATGGTATTACAGTGTATATTTTATGTTATTTATTGTTTCGGCCTTTACTTGATGAAAATTTAATCTTTATCCGTTGTTGGACCTTTTTCTCAAATATCTCGAAGGCGAAGAGAAATTATGTATGGAACAAGAATTATAGAGAATGACATCACAAACAGCTTCTATTTAAATAATTTTCTTAAAAATTCGAATTTTGCTCTTTTTGTTAAATGTTTCGAATACGTACCATTTTAGCAACATTATGTATAGGGCAAAAATTATAAACAATAATATTACAAGCAACTTTTATTTGAAGAATTTTCTTCTACAAGCGTAAAAAACAGATATATTCTATAAAATAGACCTCTATAAAGAACCCCCCAGATTTTCCGATTGTGCCAAAAATTTAATCAGCTCACCGTAGGATGGATAAAAGCAAAATTTTAAAATTTGGTATTTTTCTCTATATCGGCGTATGAGTTATCGAGTATACAGACACACACACAGACATCATCGCGAAAATAATAAAAACAGTTTCAGGGGACCCCAAAACGTAAAAATCCTTCGAAAATTCTAGATGAAAAAAATCATTATTCCTGAGTAATCACCTAGCTTATTATTTTATTGAAAATATGTCAAATTTGACAAGTATAGTCGATCGACAGAAAAATCATTGACGTCATTTTTTTGTAATTTTCGAACCAAAAACTGATAAATCTCTAAATTTGCGTAAATTAAAGACTAAAAAAATTTCCATATGAGAATTCGATTGTCTTTTTCTACACTTTCCTCCTGTCTGTATACAGATAATAAACCGTCAGTAAGTGACCGATTTAGGTGCCCCATTTTCACATACAAGCTTCAAAGAGGGTTGAAAAGTACATCGATTTGAAATAGAATGAAAGTGAATTTACTAGTGGCTCTTAGGGATAACACATGGAAAATTCGAACCAATACGTTTTTCGAACTAGTGACAACGTACGTTTTCATACATTCGATGGACTTGTAATGTATTTACCGAATGGGCCCTATATATCTGCCGAATTATTACCCCTTCTACCACTACCGATTCGGATAGATAGGTGTATGCAAACGACCCGATGACCCAGTGCCAATTAACCTACTTAATCGGAAGGTCGCGCGTCGCATAGCACCAAAATGTTTGGTTAAGTTGTTGTATGCCGACGTTGAATAAACGCGTATTTATTATGCCAGAGTTTTATTTCGGCACCCATTTATGGATAGGGGTAGACATTACACTTGTGTGGAAAAATCGGGTAAAATCTCGATTTTTCCTTAGAAGCCACTTGCAACATTAAAGCCTTTGGTTTTCCGAAGACTAGTTTTATTAATTAATCATTTAGTAAACACGGCTTGCGTGGAAATATGGGCAACAAACAACCTTTCATTTTTATTAGGGAAAATCGGATTTTTCATATGTTATCCCCAGAAGTCACTCGTAAATTTCTTTTCTACTTAAAATCGATTTACTTTTCAACCCTCTTCGAGGCTTGTATGCGAATTTTTATATAATTGTGTAAACTAAATAATAAAAAAAAAATTCTTCATACTCTTGAGAAAAAGTTTACGTTATCGTTATTGGGATGATGACACAATCGATTATATTATACGTCATTTTAAAGAAAATTTTATAAGGAATGCAATCGTATAAATATGAATGCTTCAAGATCTCGATCATTACAATTGCTAATTATGTAACCAGTTACGAAATGTCTTATTTTGTGTAACGAGCAAATATTTGCGGGAGGGGCGAAGCGAAGTCCCGCAAAATGAACGAGCTACACAAAACAAGATTTTTTCTAATTTTGACTAAATTATTTATAAATTAAAATTTACCATCATTCTTTTGTAGGTACTTCCAATCAAATATTTTAGAAAATTGTTGTATTTAATTGCCCTACGGTTTTTGTTTTTTTTTTTTTCTTTTCCAATAGTAATAACCCAGACAACACACCAAATCCCAGAGATATTCACATATCCAATATATCCACAAGATATCAGAAATATTCCGTGGATCTAATGTGGATATCCAAATGTCCGTCTATATCCAGAATATAGAAGATATCCTATGGATTATCCAGCAAAATATCAAATGGGTATCTTCCAGACAATACAAGAAATCCCAGAGATATCCACAGAATATATTTTGTGGATATCCAATATGAATATCCAACCAAATGTCCGTCTATATCCCAGGATATAGAAGAATTCGGATATTCAGCAAAATATTTTATGGGTATCTTCTTTAGTAGAGGTTCATACAAGTAACCAATGATTATTGAATAACGTCGAAAGAAAATAGCAGAGATAAAAAATATTTTCAACACTCTGCCTTTGATTTTGCCCACTAAGGAGAAAGGCATCCTTATTAGGACTCTTCAGCAATAAATGGAAATTCTCGACTCCAGTCTCTAATGGAGTCTGATTGGGAAACAAATTTCGATCGAACTCAATTACGGCGGGTTGAGCATGAGTAGATGCGAAAGTGGTATCGCCATCTATACTTAGTAAGCAAAATCAAAAATTACATCTAGTGTTTATCCACGATGGTTTGCGTTCACGCCTAGACTTTGATGATTTAGTGGATGTCCATGGAATACTGAATATACCTTAAAAAAATTAATTTTAAATATCTGAACGGTACTATTAGCCACAATGGCGTAATTTTTTAATAATTTGCTATATAATTACTATTATTTATGGACATTTGCATGTCTATAAATTACATCTCATGGATATAAAATAGATATCCACCATGGACTGGACATTCAGTGGATATTGGGATTTTCAGTAGATATTTGGTGTGCTGTCTGGGTTGTAGTTTTGCCGGAAATCGAGATACACCGTTTTTTACCCTTAAAAACTCACCCCCTTCCACTTCCCGACCTCAGATCGCCCGTAAATTATTTTTCCTTTCATTTTTGTTATATTCTTGTCCTTTTTTAACGGGTTTCATCCTACTATAATTTTTTTCACTTTTTACCATTTTCAAAATTATCGACCCTGGTCTAGTAATGTCAAATGTGAAATGACACTATTCATTGCTTTTTCTCAATTTTCGGTTTTTTAGATTTTTCGAATTTTCTATTTTTGGTTTTTTCCATTTTTGATTTACTTTCATTTCGTATCTGGTGACATAATCAACTTTTCGTAATCAGTTGCATAATGTTTTACCTTATGCAACTGGTTGCATAAAGTAGATCGTTTTGATACTTGCTGCGATTAGAAAATATGTCACTTTATATGTCAAAATTAGAAAAAAAAATTGTTAGGATCGCATCTCAAATAATAATAAACACAGTTTTTAAATACCTAATTATATACCGTAAATAATGGAAATTATTATAGATTTTTTTATTGTGAATAGAAGAAAAAAGATATAAGAGATGCCCAATCGAAAAAATACTTATCAATACAAAATGAAATAAAAATCGTTCATTTTAAATTTTATTAAAGAAAACTAATGCACAATAATTAAAAAAACTTTATACAAATGTCAATGCTAAGACGGTTTTGATTATATTTAAAAAAAAAGCTAAACAGGGCGAGAATGGTACAATTAACACTCCAACGAAAACCTTTCGACACTAAAATGATTATTATTAATTTCATTTATCTTGCAAAACTATCAATTTTTTGCAATGAAAATAGAAAATTTACGTTTTCAATTTTAATACGAAAATTGCATAATATTTATTAAAATAGGCAGAAAATATCTAGAACTGCATTTTTACTCTTTCATAAATAATTTTTCAATAAAAAGAACTTAAAATTAAACGATAATTCTTGACAAAATATAGAAAAAAACATCAGAAATCGACACAATCCCATATGTTCAGTAATCTAAAGTCAAAAAACGATTAGAATATTGAAAATCCATTCTCTGTACGCGCTTCAAAGTATAAAAAAGTGGAAAATATGATCGAAAACGGTAATTTAAAAAAACAAATCCGTTAAATAAATCACTCAGCGTCAAAAGTCACCGTGGTTTTATCTACAGAGCATGGACTAACCGCTATTTCTTTCATAGACATTTGCTACGTTTGAATAGGCAAAGATTCACAACATCTCGGATGTATCTGATGTGGATAAACAAACGCAGCATTGATATTATAGAGAAAATAAAAGTTGAAAAGTCTTCTGGTAGGTAGGTCGGGCGGCTCCGAGAATTTCGCAGTAATGTTTACCTGCTCGTAGCCCAATCGGATTAGGTGAAGAACAGGCTTGAGATTCTGAAAAATTCGAAGCAGCAATTTTCCTTCGGAATTCGTTGGAGGGGGTCTGTGGTAGTCTAAATTCAAAAAGTTGGGATTCCAAAGTTGTCGTTACCTCCGCCAGCTTGATTTAAAGGGTTATTTTTTGTATCTTGAATAACTCATTTATTTTCAATTTTATACGGAAAATAGTTTTTACAAAAGTTATTTAAAATTAAATTTCCTACAATTCTGCTTTTTTTTGAACGATCGATTTTTTTCGATTTATACCCGAAAAGAGGGGTGAATTTTTGGTTATAGAATAACTCGTTTATTTTCAATTTTACGAGAAAAATTGTTATAAACAAACTTGTTTAAAATTAAATTTCCTACAATTCTGTTTTTTTTGTACGCTCGATTTTTTTGTATTTATCCCTGAGAAGAGTGGGGGTAAACTCTTATCATTGTATTATCACGTTTCTTTTTAATTCCAGGTATCAGCAAAAAAAAAACAGAAAAAATAATGGTACAATATCAATAATAAACGTGACAATACAATACTTAGGTTCACCCCCACTCTTCTCAGGGATAAATACAAAAAAATCGATCGTACAAAAAAAAACAGAATTGTAGGAAATTTAATTTTAAACAACTTTGTTTATAACAATTTTTCTCGTAAAATTGAAAATAAACGAGTTATTCTATAACCAAAAATTCACCCCCTCTTTTCGGGTATAAATCGAAAAAAATCGATCGTACAAAAAAAAAGCAGAATTGTAGGAAATTTAATTTTAAATAACTTTTGTAAAAACTATTTTCCGTGTAAAATTGAAAATACATGAGTTATTCAAGTTACAAAAAAAAACCCTTTAAATCAAGATGGCTGAGGTAACGACAACTTTGGAATCCCAACTTTTTGAATTTAGACTACCAGAGACCCCCTCCAACGAATTCCGAAGGAAAATTGCTGCTTCGAATTTTTCAGAATCTAAAATACTAATCCGATTGGGCTATCGTGTTGTTTCATAGAATAAGTAATTTTAAATTGTTATCGGCGGAACCGGACAATCGCATGTATTTATATATAAATAATTATTAAACATGTATTATAATATTCAAATCATAATTTTACAAAATTTCAACAGCTATTCACAATTTATTAAACTATTTACTAGAAATTGTTATTAACATCTATAAACTAATTTTGTACGCCAATGTATCGCGTCCACTTCGGTGAGATCCGCTGCCAACCTGTCAATTTATGTGTATAAAATGGGAGAACTGGCAAAAGCATTTCCAACTTTTACTTCTGTTCTACCAAAACGACAGTGTCAACTTTACGTCATAAGTCAATTGTCAAGTCTTAAATTAACCAGTAAAGGCATTTCCTTATAAGCTTACCACAACATACTAACCAAAACAATTCTTTATAAGGTTTGGTCCACAGATAACAGAGATGTAACTATTCATTGATAAAATATAATATTGTGACGAAAGTCTAATTTATGTATAGTTTATTTATTTAAAACACACTATGTACAATTTATTTCAGACGTACTATTTAATTTATATAATACTAACTAACAATTCTAATTTATTTCTTACATTTTAACTTTTCAATACAACGTTCTATATTAAAACTCAACTGTCCACAGTGTTGTTCTTGGTTGTACAATTGTACAAAAAATTGTATAATCAGTTATGCGAAAGTACGCATTTTTGAAAAAGACAGAAATGTTGTACAATTTGAAATTGCTAAATATTTATACAAAATGCATTAAAATTAATAAAAAAAAATAAAAGTTTAAATTTGGCGCAATTCGCGACCAATCAGCACACCGTTTTACATCGAAAATATATTTTAAACTGGAAAAAAGAAGAAATTTAAGCATAGGGAAATAGTATGCCATAGTCTGTCAATAAAAAAGAAGAAGATTAATTAGTGGTTGTACAATCGAACGTAAAAGTGTACAATTTTGATACTGAAAGTTGTACAATTCAAAAATCTCTAGGAACAACACTGACTGTCCGCCGACGAATCGGCTATTTATATTAAGTCCAACTCCTACTAGAAGTCTCCAGACGGTCGTCTCGAAAATTCCACATCTGACTCAACGGCACACTTCGCCCGTTCTACCAGTTTCTCGAGCCACAGCGGCATTCCTAGAACATTCCGTCACCTCGATCACGAGTCGGTTGCCTTCTGAAGGTCAGGCTTGCTTTAGGCACAAGGTCGGATTAGAAATTTCATGACATTGTCCCCTCCTTTAGAAATAGTTCCTCCTGCCAAAATTAATTCTACAATCAATACGCTCTATTTGTAGGTCCGCGGCGAGGAGACGAAAGGCTCCTACTAGAAGTCGAGCCACAGCGGAATTCTTAGAACATTCAGTCACCTCGATCACGAGTCGGTTGCCTTCTGAAGGTCGGGCTTGCTTTAGGCACAAGATCAGATTAGGAATTTCATGACATTGCTCTCCTTAAGAAATAGTTCCTCCTGCCAAGATTAATTCGACAATCAATACGCTCTATTTGTAGGTCCGCGGCGAGGAGACGAAAGGTAAGAAGTAAGAGAGGGGATAAAGAGAAGGATTTTACGCAAATACAACTTTTGTTATCAATGAATAAATGTGCAAGCCGCTGTGCGCTTATAATAAACAACGTAGATATCCATGTCGGTGTAAGCCCTGTTGCCAACTTAACATGACTAAGTTTTGGAATTTTTTTAAAAATTATTACGTCTAACTTAGTTAAATTTGAAATAACTGAAGATTTAAAAATGTTTGGGTTCAGTTTAGTTGAATTATTTTAGTTTTTTTATTATATGTAAATATATATAAAGGACCGCACGATATTTGTTAGTAGTTACATCTCCTGTTATCTCTGGTTCGACATTCATTTATAAGCGTACTGGAACAAACTATAATAAAAAATCTGATGTGTCCAACACATGACTTTCCTATCTAGGTATTACAGGCTTTTTCCGGTTATTTTGTACAATCTATTGCAGCATCTCTATAAATGTTTAGAGGATAAACTAAATATATACATTGTCCACATACATCTACCGCGAAACATTTTTCTATAGATATTCATTGAAAATGAAAATACTGAAAAATTTAAATTTAGCACTTTTCCTACAATTTTTCCATTACGGTTCATTTTAAAAAAATCATGTATAAACAAATATTATAGAGATCGATATCGCAAACAACTTTTATTTCAACAATTTTCATAAAAATCAGAATTTTGCACATTTTGTCAAATTTTTCGAATACGGACCATTTCAGGAAATTTTTGCATAAAGCAAAAATTATAGATAATAATATTAGAAGTAACTTTTATTTGAACAATTTTTTTCTTCAAACATAAATAACAGATATATTCCATAAAATATAAAAACGGCCTCCCATAAAGTACCCCCCCAGATGTTCCGACTTTGTCCAAAATCTAATCATTTCACGTCAGGCCGAAATAAAACTTAAGTTTAAAATTTAATGTTTTTTTCTTTATCCATTTTTGAGTTTTCTTCAAATTTCGAAATTTACACATTTTCTCAAATATCTCGAATACGGTCCATTTTAGAGAAATTATCTATAGGATAAAAATTATAGAGAATTATATTACAAACAACTTTTGTTTGAACAATTTTTATAAAAAAAATATTTTTTTACATTTTGTCAAATTTCGCGAATACGGACCATTTTAGGAAAATTTTGTATATAACAAAAATTATAGATAATAAAATAAGAAGTAACTTTCATTTAAAGAATTTTCTTCCCCAAACGTAAATAACAGATATATTCCATAAAATATAAAAATGACCACCTATAAAGTACCCCCCCAGATGTTCCGACTCTGCCCAAAATCTAATCAGCTCATTAGACGTTGGAACAAAGCTTAAGTTTGAAATTTGGTGTTTTTCCGTGTATCGGTTCATGAGTTATGCGTTATACAGACACACACACACACACACACAGACACACACACAGACATCATCGCGAAAATAGTCAAAACGGATTCAGGGGACCTCAAAACGTAAAAATCCGTCGAAAACTCGAGGTCGAAAAAAATCATGATTCCTATACTTTCCTTATATCTGTATACAGATAGGAAAGTAAAAATAACAAAATTAAAACATCCTAAAATTTCTAAAATTCAAATTCCGCTTAGAAGTCCCCAAACTTAAATTAAATTTGACATGTGACATTCAATAGGGTTACCACGGTATGTGTGACGTCACCACAATACTGTAACCAAGTATGTTATAGTAAGCTTATAAAGAAATGTCTTATAATTATCAAAGAACGTCTGTCATCAGTCAAATTATCCAGAAGTATTCGAATTAGCCAGATTCTGGAACGGGACAGGAGTAGTTTTTTAGGGTGCTTTTAAATGACATTTAACCGTGTTGAACTGTCACTAATCGGAATAAATCGAACGCTAAAAGGGTCGTTTGGAGTTAAAGGAATGAATGGAACTTGTCTGTCTGAACTAAGGTTGCCACCTTTTTGAAAAGTAAAGGACTACAGAGGATCCAGTATTTTTGGCAAGCTTCTAAAAAAAAAGTCCTCTTCCTTCTAAGGAGCTTCTAAAAAAAGGTCCTCGGCTTATATTTTTATAAAAACCAGGTCCCTTTCAAGGACGTGTCTTAAAAAAGGACATTTTAAGCTTTAAAAAGTCACAAGGACATTTTGTTTGAAAAAAGGACAGGTAGCAACCCTAGTCTGAACTTACCTATAGTAGAATACCATAATTGTAGATAGTGACTCATGTTGTAAAGAAATTCCATAATCCAAAAAAATTAAGACGTTCAGATAGTTTCAAAAAATTGAGAAGATCGCTCTTTATAAATTTTTTGAATAACTAATTCATTTGTTTATTATTTGCCTCCAAAACAGATGACATTTTGTTGAAATAATTTTAATAATTTGACTGCTCTATTTTTACTGTTCAAACGTCTTCCAAGCGATTAAAAGTTTGAGGTAAAATGGAACGTTGTCAGCGTGTAGTTTGCATCTTTATCTAACGGTAGATAATGTTCGAGATCCACACTTTCATCGCAGTTTAAAGCGACGTTATTGGCAACAACGTCTTTGAATTTTTCTTGGATGCTATCATCGAAGCAGTGTCATAGGCGCGCTGATAGTGATTTCATAAAGCAGAGATTGGAATTGTTTGTAACAGAGAGGTTAAGTATAACCCGATCTCTCTAATATTAGTGGAAGCCTCTTTTAAGTTTATAGCATGGGATGAAACAAACAATATTAATACTTCGAGGGCTGAGACTAAAGGAAGAAAAAAATTAAAATAAAAAGACATAACCAAACAAGTCATTTGTCATGCAGTACATGCATTTTATGTTAAAAAGAACTGCAACTGTAAATAAAATTGTTTCCTCTCTTCAATCTAATGAAAATCTCTCAAAAATATCAAGACGTGCTCTATTACGTACTTTGCGTGAAATGAACTTCAGGTATTTAAAGAGAAAGAGGAATAGTACCCTTATTTAAAAAGAGAAAATCATTTTACGGCGCAGAAAATATCTGAAAACAATAGCAGAGTATGGTTTATTGACAGGTTTAAAAGCCCCCATCTGGAAAGAGAAAAAGCCTTATTATTACCCATATTGGTAGCGACTCAGGATTTGTTGAAGAAGGTTAAAATACATTTGTTTCTAAAAATACTGGAGATTATCATGAGGAAATGGATGCAGAACATTATGAAAAATGGTGTTTAAATATTCTTTTAAAAATCGAACCAGGATCTGTTATTGTTATGAATAACGCTTCATACCATAACCGGCGTGTAGAACAGTTACCAACCACCAAATGAAGAAAAGCCCAGATTGTAGATTGGCTTACTAAGAAAAATAGAAGCCAGATTTAAAGTATGCATTGTTGATTGTGTTTCAGAATGACTGTCTGTTAAGTTTCTGGCTTTTGATTTGGGGAGCCATGTCAGCCAAAGGAGTGGGAAACTCACACTATGTGGAAGGTATTATGAATACTGATAAGTACATTAATGGGCTTTAAAATAACGTAAAACCCCAAATTGAAAAAATGCGTTTAAATAATATGGAATGTATCTTCCAGCAATTTGGTGCCGCTTGTCACACGGCTAAAAAGTAAAAGGTCTATGTTAAAAATGTGAGTCACTCTCTACAATTGTGGTATTTGACTGTAGTAAATATTTGCATTGTATCATGATGTAATTACTTTAAAGAAAGGAACTGGGACGATATAATAGACAGTTGACAGCATACAATTTGGGAAACGATATATCATGTATAAAGATAATTACACAAATATCATTATTAACGTTTTTTAAAAAGGTTTATTCAAGCTCCTTAAACACTTTTGACACCAAATGACCTTTTTAACGCCAAAAATAATAAAAACATTTTCCATGTCAACGTCACATGGTAGAATTGTCGCTCAAACTTAAAAAATGTCATATAAAGTGAAGTAATGAAAAAAACTTCGACTAACATCAAATTATTCCTTTCGAAACATTAGAAGTAGATTTAAAAAATGCCAAAACGTGTTATGTAAAGTGTTAAATCAAAAAACGGTATGTCAAACATCAAAAACGTTTGTTAAATGCATCATTAACGCAGATCTCAATTTCTAGGACAGACGTAAAGTTGACACAGTTAATTTACTATGTTTTCTTTCATAAAACAAAATAAACAGGTGATAAGGCAAAGCAAAAAAGTTTGTCAAAAATTTTATTACTCTCAGAATGTTGTTTAATAAAATACTTCTCAGACGCACAAAAAATCTTTAAATTAGAGAATCCAAAGATCTTATTTATAGACCGACCAGCACGGTCACCCGATTTAACACACATGAATTTTTCTTCAAGAACTGTTTTAAATGGAATTATAGTTTTTTGATACAGAAATGTTAATAGGCAGGTCAGTTTGCACGAAATCATTTATTAATGGGCTACTTTGAGTGAATCAACTGAAATTTGGGTACTTTAATAAATCATTATTTGAATATTTTTTTATTTACATTTTTACGCGAATTTTCCTGAACTAATTATTTATTAACAGGATATAAAACCAACGAAATAATTATTACTGGTATTTCAATATGACAAAAAAAAAACTTTATGAAAGATTAAAACATCAGAAAATCTCAAAAATCGCAAAAAAAATACCTAAAAGATTTATGGGGATAACAAATCTCAATTTTCAATAGTTTCCAATAAAAGACAAAGTTTTTCTATAGCATTTTAATTTTTTTCAATTACTTCTTTTAAATACACTACAAACCCACTATATTGTAAAAAATATAGACCAGGAAAATTTTGCGAAAAATTGGAAAATCACCAGAAATTGGCAAAAAAAATTAATTATTTTACGATAAATACTTCAGTGCCATTTTATTTTTCATTAATTTAAGACAGAAAATTTTTTTATAAACAAAAAATCCTTAAACTAAAGTAAAAACCGCATGAATCCAAAGATTTTTTTGTACAAGAAAAGCAGCGACTAATCCACACCCTGTACGATTCGAATACTAAGCAATAAAAATATTTACAAACAAAAAATAAAAATAATAATAATATAATAATAACATAATTTACCTACGAAAACCTACAAATTTATTTTAGTCCAATCTTTTGAACTGGACTATCTCATTCACCAAGTGAAAAAAAAAAAGTATGAGAGACAGAAACGGAAAGGACGATGATGATGATGATGATGATGATGTGTGGAGGAACGAAGAGGATGGACAGGAGACACTAAATATAATAATTTATTAAAAAACGAATAAAAAATTAAAATTGGTGTACATAAACGCGACAAATAATTTAACGTCAGTCGTTCAATTCAATGACATCGTTCGGTGGACGATTTTGCCTGGACGTACTGGGACCGTTCGCGAAATTCGGCGCTGCCATCGCCCCGTTCATGTAATTCGCGACGTTCGCGTTGCCCCCGTACAGGCTGCAACAAAAAAATGCATAAACAATAAACAACGAAGACCCACCTGTAAGATCAAAATAAAACTTACTTTTGAATATTTAAGGGATTGATGTTCAAATTCCCCAATAGGGCTTGCTGTCGTTTCTGTATCATCATCTGTTGCTGGTAGTATTTCATCATCTGCTGTTGATAGTACGACTCTTTCAATTTCGCCTGGTTCATTATTTGGATTTCTTGTACGACGCGTTGGTACATCTAAAAAAAACATTATACCTCAGTAAACTGTCAATAAACGATAAGTATTCATCTTTTAGAGAAAAAAGAGAATGAAAACTAATAAAAAATTGAAGAATTTCAATTAATAACCAAGGAGCTTAACAATACACTTTGTGATATGGACAACTACATAAAGAGACTGCATAAATAGACCCAGGATTTCGAAGATTAAGTTTTTGAAATAGAAAACAGGAATGCACAGAATTTAAAGGACCAGAGGGACATAAATAGTAAATTGAAAAAAAAGAAATACAGAATTGCAAGGAAATGTAAAATTATGTGATGATGAATTGGAAAGTAGAAATAAATTAGTAACAGAATTGGAAAATAGAATTAAGGAACTGGATGGGATTAGTAGACAAATGGTGGAAACAATAAAAATCTTGGAACAGGAAAGTAATAGTTATATGAAAGAATTAGATGAGTTAAAATTGAAATTAAAATCAAAAATGTTTGTTACGCTAAAAGACTCAGATTGTAATCAAGTAATCTTCGGCGAAAAACAGTCAAAAGAAACCAGAAATATAAATAATAAGGAGCCCATTTATGTTGATAGAAATGCAGTAATAGAACTTTTGCTTGTTATAATAAGATAATTAAAAATTTGTCACAATTGACACATAAGTATATAATAAATGACTGTTATTGTTATAGCGTGTTCAAACGATTTTCAGAAAAAACGGTATACATCATTTAGAAATTTAAACTGTTTGAATACAAATTTAATTTTATTGTCACTACCTGTAATGATTCTATTATTAAAGAAGTCATTTATAAATTTATTTGTAATTAAAACCAGTATCTTTTTAAATTAAATAAATACACAGAATCATTTATTCATTTTATAGATTTTAGTGAAAAAAACGGAAAAATTTTGTCTAAAAAGGCAAACATAAACAAGCCATAGTAACCTAAGGTTTGTAAAAATAAATAATCAAGATAGCCAGATCCCAGTTAACTTGAAAAATCAAAGGAGTAATTTTTTAGTCCAACCTCCAATAATATCGTTAAAAACTTAAATATTACACATATATCTCTGGAGATTCTTTCCTCTTGTACTTAAACTCACAAAGCCTACCTGCTCATTTAGATGAAATAAGTAATTTAGTATTTAAAATTAGATCAATTGTAGTGTGTTTGTCGGAAATACATGTTACACCTGAAATATATGATACTGAATTAAACATTGATGGTTATCAGTTATTTAGAAGGGATTGAGATAGCAGACACACTGGAGATTCTATTATATATGTAATAAAAGGTGTCAAAGTAACAAAAATTCAAAAACATTGGATAAATAAAAATTTCTGGTTTCTTTCTTTAAGTATTACTATCAACAAACAGACCTTTTTAATAGTTTCTCTATATAGATCCTCAAACAGTAATTATGTTGATTTTTATAATTTTTTTAAAACCTGGTGCAAAAACAATGTATGTGATAAAAATTCTAGTGTAATTATAATAGGCGATTTTAATGTAGATTATTTTTCAAACTCATCAAATAGTGTATCGTTAAAAAATTTTATAATTAGTTTAAGCTTAAAAAATGTAGTTAGGGAAATAACGCATCCAACAAGTAATGGCTGGGTAATAAAAAATACAAATACGCTGATAGCTGACATGGTAAAAACACCTAAAATAAGTAGACATTTTAATATATTGAAAGGGATCGTATTTAATTCCGTTGAATGGCAATATAAAGCGTATACCTATTCTATCGCTTTTGACCGCGGTAAATTCCAGGAACCAAAGTCGTGGATGCGCTGGAACAGAAGCAGAGAATCATCGTCATAGGAACGGGAATTATTTATTGAATGTCAGTGATTGAACGTGGAGAGAATAAAATGTCCGTTATTGTTAAAAAGGTGTAGGATTTGTTAGTTTTATTTGTGATCATATAAGTGCCTTTTTAAATCAATTATTATGTTTCAATTACTTTTATATTATTTAACTAGTTGATGGTTCACTATTTAGATTTGAATTTCACTGTTATAGGTAATTTCATGCTTTTTCTTGACAGCATTTTTTGTATCTGTCATAAAAAATTGCTTGCATTCCAATAACGAGTTTATTTGATTTTATTACTTATTTTACTATCTAAATCAGTGAAAAATAGCATCCTTTTAATATTTTAATTTAAATATATTTGAAGTTTATTGATATTTTATAGTTATACTAAGGAAAATTTGCTATAATTTTGATTTGACTTTGAGATTATTTTTTTTTTGTCATTTTTAAAGTTAGGCAATGGAAAAGTAATATTATATTAGTAAATTATGTGTTTTTCTAACATCAGATATTCACAGCATTGGCAGATCTAAGTTAAAAGTATAAAATGCCTTGTTGATTGATACTAACATTTTCGCCCGTGGCTGGGACAACATCGGGATAGGTGTCTCGGTAACTTACCCTATTTTGTCACCAGAATATTCAACTCTAGGTGGGTAGTAAAGCTGTAGAGCTTCCCCATTACCTTGTCCCTATTAACCCTTCTTCAGTTTTGCATCGAGTGTGTTTGAACCTAGTAATGCTCAATGTTTGTTATCTGATGAGTTATTGTTCTTAAAATATTTATTTTATTTTTGCCTTGCAGTATTAAATATTGTTTTTTTTATATAATGTATTGAATATTATTTCATGTTTTCCTGTGTTTAACTCAAATCGACTATTATTTCATATATTTTTCTGTGTTTAACTAAATAATCAAGTAATTAAATGTGTTTTTTTATATATATACTTAATTTGTCATTTGTATCCAAATTGACGTTTGATTGGTTTTATTGTATTTATTATAACTTTGGGGTTTTCTTGCTGGTTCTTTCCCCTCATTTGATAAATTAATTATTTTTTTTATTGCACCGAACCAGACCTATATTTAATCTTTATAAATATATTTTATATACTTATAAATTTTTACTTTCTGATTCTGTCATCTATAATATTTTCAATAAAGATTAGATATAAACCAATAGATATTTTCTTTTAACCTTTACCACTCCCTCAATAACACGTAAGTAGCCAATAGATAACGAATCTTTCAGTCTGTCACTCGTGGTGTCCTAGTCACTTCATAGTCGATCACGCCGCCACTTTATTTATCATACTTTTATAAAAGAGAGAGAGATATTAGTTAAGTTGTCTCTCTTTATTTCAGTTGGTTACACTACAATATGTTAAACTAAAACAAATCTAAAGTGGTAACACAAACAATTAAAAGTAGAGGCCGAAAGATAGACTATTCTGCAATTAATCAGAAATTAGAAGCTGTTACTTGGAATTTTTGGGAAACCGATATAAATAGAAAATATCAATGTTTCTATAATGAAGTAGGCTCCTAAAAAATTAATAAAAATTTAGCCAAGATATAAAGAGTGGTGGACCTGTACTGTTGAACAGGCAGTTTCATATAGAAAAGCCAACAGAAATCTCTTTCAATGCCAAAAAAGAACAGGAAAAAATTACAAAAAGATCAAGAAAAAGAAAAGCGAAAACAGGAAATAAACAAAAAAAAAGATCGCAGAAAATCGAAAAGGCTATAGTAAAGAATACAAAAATAAAAATCTATCAAAAAAGAGACCTTTAAATGAAAACACTTCAACATTGAAAGATGAATCAATTGTGTATGATGAAACTTCAGATGAATCAGAAATGTTTGCATCTGACGAAAACAATGAATATCCAGATACATCTAAACATTAACTTAATAATATTGACATTAAATCAGAATATTATTATGCTATATACTATAAAGAGCAGTATTTTATTGGAAGGGTAATAAAAATAGAAAGTAACAACGTAGAGATAAAATTGAGAGAATAAATTTGTATGGCCCCAATATCCAAACCTAGATCCAATACATAAGGGCGCATAACGCTGTTGTATATTGAAAACATGTTCTAAGAAAAATTAAATGGGAGTTCAAGTTCATTAAATATTGGTCGGACAACTTTTTTTAAAAAAGCCCTTTTTTCTCCCTACTTTTGGCGGTTTACTGGAAAAAATTTAAAAACTTTTTTTTTAAACTGTACTTTGACGACTCCTACTGGTGAAACAGTGCAAGTTACATAAAAAACTCTGAAGCAATTTCGAAGAGCATGAAATTCCCCACATGGCCCATCAAATCGATTTGCATGCATGCATTTTAAATGGTAAAACTTTAAATTTAATAAATACTTAAAATTGACATGAAAAGCTCAATTTTTTTTTTTTATATATATATATGTAGATTAATATTTTGCTTGAGCACAAAAAAAAACTTTGCGGAAATGATCACCCTAGTGATTACAACCTACCACATGCTGATTGGACATATGACATGGTTTCAGAAGACCATGGCATGTTATCGATTGTCCAGCCAACTATCCAGCAAAAACAATATGGAACTTTCTCATTTTATAAACTTTAAACAGGTGACTTATATTAGGAATCAAAATAATGTTCTCTTAGACTTGTTTTTTTCTCAAAGCTTTGAATCCTAAGTTTTGGTTAAACCTATTCAGGGCCGCCGAGAGCCATGATGGGCCCCGAGGCAAAACACTGGCAAGGGCCCTCCCCTCACATATTGTAATCTATTTTTCTTATAGCTGCCGGACCCCCTTGGCTAGACACTGTATATTTTTCAATTGTATTGTATATTATTTTTATTTTTTCTATAATGGGGTTTTTTCGTATATACTTCATACAATATAAAAACCAATGCACGTCATCGATAACGTATTTCCTCTACTGTAGTAATACCAACAAATGAAACATTACGATTTGAAGGTCTGATTAAACACTAGTTGAATTGGCGTGCGTATTTTTTTAGAGATTACCCGTTCGTAATTTATTTTCTATCATATCATGACGCTAAATATTCATTTACTTATTTTTCTTATTTGTTGCAATAAAGATAAACTATTACAAGTATGAAATTGTTTTTATTATCCTTATTATGGTTAAATCACGTTGTTATATTTTAATTCTATAACATTGAATTCCTACGCCTATAAGTTTTCAATTGTATAGTGACAGCTAAGTTTATAATAAAGTTTTTTTTAGAAACTGTCATTTTAATTGTAATTGCAATTTGTTATTTATTATTTTTGGTTATTTCGTTATTATTTTTGGTCGTTTTGTTATTATTTTTGGTTATTTGGTCATTATTTTTAGTTATAAAAAACTATTCTTTTAAGAACAACCATACTGTCTTCCTCGCAGGTTTAAAAATGCTAAAGAAATTAAATAGCCGATGTAAGGAGCTCATAGCTTCATTGATACAGTATTTTGAACACGAACGCGATAACAATGATCCTTTACTACCTTTAACTGCTGTTAGAGAAGTAAGTTTTTTACTTATATTGTCTAGAAACATCAAACTAATTTAATTTTTTAACGTGTATCGGCAACACTTAAATTTGTCCACTGTAAGTGCTATTTCTCAAGCAGCTAAGAATGATGTCGTTTTGAAATCGCCCCAAAAAAGCGTCTTCGTTCAGACAAAGTAACTAATACAAGAACTCTAGATACAAGAAAAATTCGAGATGTTATTTACAACATGTATGAAGCTAGTAAGTGTAGATTATTCATTTTATATCATCTAATTATAAATACCTATATATTTGTTGGCAGAAGAACAGGTAACTTTGGATTCTTTATTAGAAAAATTGAAAGAAAAAGAATTGTTTAATGGATGCCCTATATCATTATGCACCTTATTAAAAGATATTGGTTTTAAATGGAAAAAAGGTGATCCAAGGCGAGGGCTTATGGAACTTTCCGATGTTGCTGTGAAACGGGTTGTATTTTTAAGAAATTACATTAAAGAAAAGGAAACAGGCTTATTTCAATTTGTTTTTATTAATAAGACGTGGATATTTCAAAATGGGACTATAAACCGTTCTTGGCAAAATAAAAATAAAAGTGTGAAAATCACAAAAGTTGATAGTAAAAGGTATGTAAATAATTACTAAAATATAGCTACATGCTTCAGTTGAAATTTTAATTTATAGATACATTATACTCAATGCTGGAAATGAAATTGGATTCATTGAAGGAGCAGAGGCTATATTTGCGTCACAAAGTAAGCTGAGAGTATTATGGTGAAATGAATAATGAGAATTTTTTAAAATGGTTTGAAAAACAGTTACTGAAAAAATGTATAACACATTTGACTAGAACGCGCTTGCTCGATGTCAGAGCGATTTTAGTTCTGCACTCTTTTCAGGCAGCATTTTAATCATTCGAAATTATATCGAGCAATGCACACTCGTAGTGTGAACTAGTTCGTCACTTTATCTATATTCGACTGGTACACTTGACATTTTTAATTTATAAACTAATTTAATATGTTTTTAAAGAGGTAGCTAGTTATGCACTTAAGGGTGGACTTCCACTATGAATTTTTGTTCGTCCTGAAGTTTATTTTAAAATGTGAAAAGTTTTGAACCTTTATTTATTTAAAAGTAATAAATTAAATTTTTCTTTTTTTCAGAATATATTCCCACAATTTCAATTTATCCTAAAAATTTTGTGAGATTTGTTTTCAAGATAATATCATTAATATCTTCATCGTCACTACTACTGGATAGTAATAAAGACAATGGTAACTTATTTAAAAAATTGAAAATGAAACCTAATTTCTAAATCGACACTGGCTGGCCCTGAAAAAAAGTACAGTTCCAAAAGTTTTAACTTTGAGCAAGCGCTTCTTCCAGTCGAACAAAACTTTTACTCTAGCCATGTGCTGAGCAATGCCAGTTGAATGCAATAATTGGTTCAGTTCTGTCAGTCGAATATATGGCACTTAAAAATTTTGAAATACGCACCAGTGCGACCAGTCGAATGCACTATTAATGAACCATCTTCAATCATAATATACAATGCTTCATATCACAGTATATTGTTACATAAAACACCAAACGCTAGCTGAACAAAGATTAAAATGCAAGAGTGGCAGAAAAATCAGAATATTAGATTTTCGTTTGCTATGTTTAAAGCGGAACTACGGAATCTTGTTGCACAGTCAGTAAAAGAAATCTGTTTCGTCTGTAATTTCTCAATTACTTTTTTTTTAGAAATAAACCTCCAAAAATGTACATGGGTGATCTTCTAGCAGAACAATACGGACATACAGTATTACGCCCTTCTCCTTATCATTGTATATTCAAACCAACTGAACTTATTTGGGGCATTACAAAGCAATATTACCATAGACATATTGGTCGAGATGGTAAAAAAAGAAGATTGTTTAAATATGTGGTCAGAAGCACTCCGGACCATAACACCACAAATTTGGAAAAAAGTATCAGCCATACAGAAAAAGAAATCTTAAAATGGTACGATACATAGAACATACTACTGACTGGTATTTCTTATTGGCTAACATCACAACGATTTACAGCTGCTTGTCTTTTCTGTAGCTACAATTGTTTTCAAAATTTTGAAACGGTGTGGAACTGTGACGGTCTAAAATTTATTACGTCATCGATGACGTGCATTGGTTTTTATATTGTATGAAGTACAATAAACAAATAAATAAATAACGTTTAAAGTCCAAATCACAAATTATTTAATTAACGGGTAATAACCTATAGAGTTAGTTAATTGTAATTGTATTTATATTATTTATGTTTTAACTTTTACTAAATATTGTAATATTAACAAACTAGCTACGGACCAAGAAACTTACCGACATATCGTTCTCCTCTATCTGAATTTGCAACTGGCGCACCAACGCCGGAATGATACCCTTAATTTGAGCCTCCGACCAATTAGGATTGTCCCGTTTGACGATGTTGGTGAGAGCCGCGTTTATGGCCTGAGCGCTCATATTGGCCGAGTTGACCAAGTACGAGGACGCCGTCAGCGAGGTCTTTCGCAACACTTTCTCGTTCTCGAACTCGTCCCAAGCTGCTTTGCGTTCCTCCTCGTTCAGACCCTCTTCACTCTTGTTCTCCAACAGCGATTGATGTAAGTGGTATTTGTATATGATCTTGTCGTATTTTTGTAGCATCTCGCCAAGTAACACGTCCTTTAATGAATGGGAAAATTAAAATATCGATTAGAAAGTTTAAGAAAATTAAATTCAAATGAAATCGTTTGCCTATCAAAACTAATTATGATAAAATTAGATTAGTCAGCCATAAAAGTAAAGGAGTCAGTGCAGAATACTCTTGAGAACAATGCTGCAACTTCTCAGTCGTGCTAGACCGAGGCCGTCATAAAAATGGAAGAGAGAAAAATTAGTAAATTTACGTATTCTGCAGAAAATATGCTACAGGTCTTGAAATATCTATGAGAACTTTTATGAGACCTAAAGAAAAGTTTAAACTACTAAAAAATGTAGATTTCGAGTTAATAAAATGATTGCTTGGACTTAGAGAAAAAAATATAATTATTTAAATAATAGGAATCCCTACCTTAGGCACCAACGGTATAGGTCTATCTTCCGGATCCAAATCGCACTGGTACAACTCCTGCAAATCGTTCTGATTGTAATGCCTATCGATTTGCTGTTCGTCGATCACCCTCTTTGAAATCGCCTGCTTCGTCACCTGCCGCTCGTAAATCTTCATCTCCATCGCCCCGTAGGTGACGAACCGATAAATATAGCACGGCTTCGTCTGGCCGAACCTGTACACCCTGTAGATACTCTGGAGATCGTGCGACGGGTTCCAAGACACGTCGAATATGATCACGCGATTGGCGGCTACCAAATTGATGCCCAAACCGCCGGCTCGGGTCGATATCAGGAACAAGCGCGCCCTCTCGTTCTCGGGGTTGTTGAACGAGTCGCACCAGTAGGCTCTGTTGTCGCAACTCGACGAACCGTCCAAGCGGAAGTAATCCAAGCCGAGCTCCCAAGTACCTAAGAACGACGGAAACTTTAAGAAAATAATTGTGTATGTTTATGGATCGAACGCCACGGTCACCCGATTTAACATTTTTTTTCCAAGAGCTGTTTTCATCAAAATATATTTTTTGGAACAAACAACTTCCGTCTTAGCAGGAAAAAATAATCCAGAATAGACAGACTACGTGCTTACCCAATTTATCCTACTTTTTCCAAAAGGGCCGTTTTAATCCAGAAATCTTAAGAGTCACATCAATTTACAGAATAAACAACAGGCAACGTATTCATATATTATTGAGCTGCTTCAAGTAATAGCAATGAAGAAAGCAACTGAAGTTGTGATAAAAATGTCAATATTTTTATCCAGTATTTTAATATATCATTCATTATTTTTCGTTATTTTAAATTATACTTGCGTAAGTTTCCTAAATTATTATTTTAAAATTAAAAAAAAAATAGACCAGGAAAATTTTACGAAAAATTGGAAAATTGTTCAAAATTGCCAAAAAATTTAATTTTTACGCCAAATACGGTACTTTTTATTTTTTTCGCCTCTTTTAGTTCGGTTATGAAATTAAATAATACTATAAATAAAATATTATTTACCAATTTTATAAAATTATTTACTTAAATATTCAACAAAAAAATTACTGAATTGTATCGATCATTGTTATATATTTCTTAGATGAAACAAAATAGACGATTTTTATCAAAAACTAACTACATATAAGAAAATATAGCCTAAGAAAATAAGAACAAATTAGTAAAATACAAATAAATAAAAATATAAAAAAATAAATAAATATGATGCTTAATATGCACAAAAAATAATAAAAAAAAATTACATACCATTGTACCCTCTCAATTTCTCAGTTTCATTGTTTGAAGTAGCTTCATCGACTTTACCAAGGAAATATTCGATGCAATTCAATGTATACAAAGACTGCGAGAACACCAACACTTTGTCCCCGATTTCCTCGCACTCTTTCAGTATCGCGAACAACAAAGACAATTTACCGCTGTTGTCGATGTTATCTAACTCGTCGCCGTCGCAAAATTCCTGCCACCACTCCTTCTTCACTTCCGCTATCATCTCTATATCACTGTCGTCCTCTTCGTTATTTTCTTTTCCTAAAAAAAGTATATCGTTGGTAAAAATGAAGCCAACAAAACAAAATATTTAAAAAACCTTTGTGAAAACATATACTTTCTTAAAACATCGAAAAACATAGATTAAATCTGATAAAAAAAAACCCTCGTAAAATTAAATAAAAACCAAAAAATGGGAAACTGTTAAAAAAAGTATATAAAGCTTAAATAAAGTCTCTTAAAAAATATCGATATTTAAAAACCCTAGACAATCTCTAAAAATCAGATTATGCCTAAAAAAAAAAACTATCAATGACCCTTGAAAAAGTTAAATAGACCCTAAAAAACTGTCTTTGAAATACATAGATATTACCTGAAAAACAGACCTGAAAAGAAAATCGATAGCTCTTGAAAAACTTCAATAAACCTTGAAAGCCTACGATATTGCTTAAAAACGTATATAAAGTTTTAAGAAAGCATAGTCTCTTAAAAAATATCAATATCAAAAAAAAACCTAGACAATCTCTGAAAATCAAATTATGCCTGAAAAAACTATCAATGACCCTTAAAAAAGTTACATAGACCCTAAAAAAATGCGATATTGCCTTAAAAACAGGTAAATAAAACTAACAGATATTACCTGGAAAACATATGCTTGAAAAAACATTTGATGGTGCTTGAAAAACTTAAATAAACCTTGACAAAGTACGATACTGCTAAAAAACCTATACTCTCTTAGACACACATGGATAGTACCTGAAAAACATATAATGAATGAACGAATGAATGAAAAAAAAAACTTTGATACTGTTTAAAAAATTTAAATCAGGCTTCTAGAAAATCAATACTCTCTTAAAAACACCGATAATGTCTCAAAAACTTCGATTATGTCTGCAAAATAGATAAATCCTAAAAAAAACATTAGTAACTCTTGCTAAGTTCTAAAAAACTGCAGTATCGCTTAAAAATGTAAGTGGTGCTTTGAAAAACGAATACTCTCTTAAAAAATAGATAATATCTGAAAAACACATTTTTTTCCAAAAAACATAGATAATGCTTTGAAAAATCCATGGAAATATCCAAATAAACCTTGAAACAAAGGTCACTGATTAAAAATATAAGAATAGGAACTTGAGATTCCCTATACTAGCTATGAACCCCGATAATACCTGAAAAATAACGATAGTGTCTAAAAGACATAAATAAACAATACCGGAAAAAAACCATCGATGACTCTTGAAAAACGTAAAGCTTTAAAAAAACTATACTATTTTTGAAACATACAGATAGTGCCTAAAAAACATGCCTGAAAAAAAAAACAATAAAATAAGCTTGAAAAGCATATAGGGCCATTCGCACCGCTTCAGAATAAATTTCCCCTTAGTAAAGTGAAACTTATTATTTAAGTATTACTTATCGTAGTTTAATTCGCACCAGCCTATAGGGACCGTGCGTGAAATATAGAGGCAGCACTACTGCCGAACTTAGCCCTCTCTAGTGTTTAATTTTAGAATTAAATGGGGTAAACATTGCAAGTAAATAATGAAGGGTATTTTTTTAAATATTAAATATAGTTAAAAATAGATACCGGCCCGTACCAAACAATCGTGTACATGGTCAAAATGACGTAAAATGTGAAACATTATTAAAATCTGGACATGCATATACATTTTAAGCAAAAAGATTTAAATGGCTAAGTGACAATAAATTGTAAAGTTGTACCTTAAACAAGTGTATCCAATGTTAAAATATAGGTATTTAGTAACACTGAATTTAAAAGTATTACAATAACATTTAAAAAATGTAAATTAATAAAAAAGATTGATAATAATAATTATAAATCTTTTTAGCTTTATGTTAATCGAAATGTCATTCATCCACTGGCGTTTATGAGATGTTCAATGATACATATATTATAGATTGCTCACCCAACTATAAAAAAATTATGAAAAGCTGGTTGCACTGTGCCTTTCCTAGTGCTCACTAAATAGAGCCGTTCTAGCCCAAATGTGTTAAAATAAAATTTCAGCATTTTAATCTTTAGAAAAAGATAATAATTAAAGTTTTACTTCAAGACATGTCATTATGTATTTGGAAAGTTGAGTTTTCATGTAGTTAAATAATATTAAGAGATCTAAACAATTTTTATAACAGATGGATATAAATAATTTTAGACTACTATTTCAGAAACAATTCTACATAAAATACATAATTGCAATATGTAATACAATTTTGAAAAGGTAATGTAAACAATTTTGATATGAGGTATGAACAACTTTGGTAAGAGTTGTAATTGGACACTTATCTATTATTCTGAATAATGTTTAATGGTAATGTCACTAAAAAAATTTACAAAAAATCACTGGATTTTTAATATTTTAAAGTTTGTTACAATCTCTTTTGACAGTAATTGCAATGTATTATTTGCTGCGTTTGAGAATCCACATCGGATGCATTTTTTACATCTCGAGCGTTTTTTTATCCACATCGGACACATCTGTCCCATTACATTTGCTGCGTTTGAGAATCCACATCGGATGCATTTTTTACATCTCGAGCGTTTTTTTATCCACATCGGACACATCTGTCCCATTACATTTACGTATACTGAATCACGTGATCAAAGATTTTTTACATCTCCTGATGCATCCGATGTGGATTCTCAAACGCAGCAATTTACGTATACTGAATCATGTGATCAAAGATTTTTTACATCTCAGATGCATCCGATGTGGATTCTCAAACGCAGCAATTTATGATTTGTTTATTTTAATAATAAATGAGAAATAGTTAATAAATTGTAAAGAGGGCCGTGATATTTTTGTCAAATTGGATATTCTTATTTCATAACATTCTACATTAGTTTTAATCAACAGAATAAACCATTATCTGTAAAAGTATATTTATATAAAATGGTCATTTAAATATGTAAAAATCTTAATGACAAGAAAACACTAAAGATTCTAATTTTTCTGTAAATGATTTCTTTACAACTAAGTGCTCAAAATTGATACAAACTAGATAAAAAGAAAACTTTGCCCAGTGAAATACGCTTTTCGTCGTCTGATTTACATAAGGATAAGCAATCTTTGTAATTATGTATATCATTGGGTGTGAGGCATAATTGTGCTCTGTGGAAATTTATAACATTTCTTTACTATCGAATGAAATCCAGGTTTCTAAAGTGATGTGTTTGTACATCCACGGATGCAACAAGTTTTTTCGATATTGATATTACGAAAATAATTCGACTCTATTTTATTAATAATTATTAAACAATAAATGCCGTATAAAACATTAATAAATACCCCCCAAAAAGTTCACATTTTTGTCACCAGTTAGCGTTAAAGTCATGACGCACGGTCCCTATTAGAATGCAACGATTAATTAAGTGTCGGATTGATTTGGCAACGTCAAGATTTTTCTAAAAAAAGAAGAAATAATGTCAAATTTGAATTTTATTTTGAATGTTTAATGTGAAAGCTGCGTTCAATGAGTGTATAGGATTCTTGCTGTGATTGGGGTAGCGGGATCAGCTTACTGAACGGTACGCTCAATTTACAAAAATTAAATTTGTGTCGAACGATAATTCTAATTTAATGAAACGTAGCATTTGCAATTGAAAGTGAATTTGTTTATTTACCACTTGGAGTTTTCATCAACAATTTACAATAATTTAAGTATTTTTTTTTTATTATTTTTATCACATTAATGAATGCACAACCAGGTTGTTCTTCTAGCAATCGTAAATAGCGATTGGTTTTAGGCGTTTTAGGTTGATTTTAAGAGGTTTCCCGCTCATCTTTCTTGATAGAAGCAGAAACTAGCGCAAAAATGAAACGCTCCCAAATGATACGGATCGATATAAAGCAATACGTATCGTAGAACGAAAGCGAATTGGTATCGGTTGGTATTGTTATGTCTCACTGAACGCAGCAAAAGTTATGATTGTCACAGGCGCAGAAGAGAAAAAACTCTCTTTTGTGTCACAGGACTAATAAAAAAAAATAGATGAACTAAGAAGTAATAAAATAGAGCACGAAGTACAGCCATAATGAGAGTAAAATTAGTATTAATTCAATTAGTTAATACTAAAAAAATTATAGAAATCATACTAACGTTGAAAGATGCTAATTTTACAAAAAAGATTCACAAAAAAACACTTTTTATAAAAATGGTTATAATTGTGTTGTCTGTAAAAATATTTGAGTTTGAAACCTACATATTTATTATAAGAATACTATAAATTTGCTTTAATTTCATCAAGGCAATTAAGAATTTTCTTCGGCCAATTCTAATTGCAGTGTAAAAGTAATCGTTTTTTGTATATATTATTTTATATTCATCGTGGTATCTTATATTAATGAAATCAAGCATTTTCAAAGCCTCATCATCTTCCATTATTTCCATTTTTGGTGCGTTTGATTTGATCATCGGAGATCTCCGAGCGCTGCAATCGTGTTTGAATTGACACTCCGAGAGATCCCTAAAGTGTTTGTTTTGCTGTGGAGCGAGAACATAGAGCGAGCTCGATGTTCTCAGAGCTGAAGGATCGAGAAGAGGGAGAAATTTGTCTTTGTCTCTACCTATCTCTTTTTAACTAACAAACAAATTTGAATCTCAAAATTAAAGACCAGACAAGAAGTCAACAAATTACTTAGCCGCTTTTGTCTTATAGCTAAAATTATTCGTCATAAAAAACACAAAATGTGTGTTTGTAAAATACATTTTCTCTGTCCAGATCTAATCACCAGTAATCACAGCCATGGAGTATGAGAGCGAAGCGGGCATTTGTGGTATATGCTGCATTTCAGGGCCATTACCCCTTTTTATTTAAAGTTTTTCCATTTTCTTTTCTTTTTGCTCACTATTTTAACACACAAACCAGAAACAAAAATAACAGAATAGCGAGGTTATGTTTTTTACTCTGTTTTATTTGATTTGATTCAATGCTCTATTGTGACGTCATCACTTCTCGGTCTCCTCGATGCTCGCTCGATAGAGTTTCAAATCAAACGCCCCTTTTGTGTATTGCAATTTTACAAATTTTAATAAATCAATGACACAATGACAGTCAACATCACTCAAAATTATAAAAATTAAACATTTTAAGGTTAAGTAATGGTTTAAGCTGAAAAATTTCTGGGCTTAGTAAAGTGATTCTTAACGCCTTGATAAGTGGAACTTTAATAACGGTGCAAACGGTTATGCCTTCTTAAGTGTCACTTAGATGCTAAGTAAAAGCGGTGCGAATGGCCCATAGACCCAAAAACACTTTGATACTGTATAAAAAATCTAAATTAGGCTTCTAGCAAACTAATGTTCTGTTAAAAACACCGATAATGTCTGAAAAACTTCGTTTATGTCTGCAAAACAGATAAACTCTGAAACAAAACATGCTAAATCCTAAAAAATTGCATTATCGCTTAAAAATGTAAATGAAACTTTGAAAAACGTATAGTCTTTTAAAGAATCAATAATATCTGAAAAACCACGATAATTTTTTTTAAAAAACATAGATAATGCTTTGAAAAATCCATCAAAAAATCCAAATAAAACCTAAAAGAAAGGTCACTGATTAAAAATGTACGAATAGGGACTTGAGATTCCCTATATTATCTATGAACCCTGATAATACCTAAAAAAACGCAATAGTGTCTAAAAGACATAGATAATACCGGAAAAAAACATCGATGGCCCTTGAAAAACGTAAATAAAGCTCTGAAAAAACTATATTTTTGAAACATACGCATAGTGCCTGAAAAACATGCCTAAAAAAACAATTGAAAAAACCTGAAAAGCATATAAACACAAAAATACTTTACTATTTAAAAAATGTAAATTAGACTTCTAGAATACCAATACTCTCTTAAAAATCTTGATAATGTCTGAAAAACTTCGATTATGTCTGCAAAACAGATAAACCCTAAAAAAAAAACATAAGTGACTGCTAAGTTCTAAAAAACTGCAATATCGCTTAAAAACGTATGCTTTGAAAAACGTACTCTCTTAAAAATCGATAATATTTGAAAAACCAGGATGTTTTTTTCCGAAAAACATAGATAATGCTTTGAAAAATACATCAAAAAATCCAAATAAACCCTAAAACAAAGGTCACTGATTAAAAATGTACGAATAGTGACTTGAGATTCCCTATATTATCTATTAACCCTGATAATACCTGAAAAATCGCGACGGTATCTAAAAGACATAGATAATACCGGAAATAACCATCGATGACCCTTGAAAAACGTAAATAAGTCTTTGAAAAAAACCTATACCCTATTTGAAACACAAGGATAGTAGTGCCTCAAAAACACGCCTAAAAAACCAATCGAATAAGCTTGAAAAGCATATAGACCAAAAAAAAAATTGATACTGTTTAAAAAATGTAAATTAGGCTTCTAGAGAATTTTGATATCTGAAAAACTTCGTTATGTGTGCAAAACAAATAAACCCTGAAAAAAAACATCAGTGACTGCTAAGTTCTAAAAAACTGCAATATCGCTTAAAAACGTAAGCTTTGAAAAACGTAATCTCTTAAAAAATGGATAATATTTGAATAAAACATGATGTTTTTTCCGAAAAACATAGATAATGCTTTGAAAAATACATCAAAAATCCAAATAAACCCTAAAACAAAGGTCACTGATTAAAAATGTACGAATAGTGACTTGAGGTTCCTTATATTATCTATGAACCCTGATAATACCTGAAAAATTGCGATAGTGTCTAAAAGACAAAAAACCATCGATGACCCTTGAAAAACGTAAATAAAGCTTTGAAAAAAAACTATAATATTTTAGAAAACACACAGATAGTGCCTGAAAAACATGCCTGAAAAAAAAAATAATAGAATAAGCTTGAAAAGCATATAGCCCCGAAAAAAACTTTGATACTGTTTAAAAAATGGAAATTAGACTTCTAGAAAACCAATACCCTCTTAAAAATCTTGAAAATGTCTGAAAAACTTCGATTATGTCTGCAAAACAGATAAACCCTGAAAAAAAGCTTTAGTTACGTTTTTCAGGGTCATCGATGGCTTTCTTGTCTTTTAGACATCTAAAAAACATGCAGTCTCTTAAAAACACCGATAATACCTAAAAACACTTTTATAATATCTAAAAACATATGATGCCTGAATAAAAATATCTATGATCCTCAAAAAATATAAAACCTTAAAAACTGCGATACTGCTCTAAAAAAACGTAAATTCTTAATGACTGAAAAAACGATCTAGGTTTATTATCCTAGAAAAACGCAAATAAACCCCAAAAATCTTCGATACCACTTAAAGACCTAAAGTTTCAATATTATTTAAATAGCCCATTGAAGAAGCTGGAACATAAATTGTAAAATGACTGAAAAAATTATTGTATAATGTCTGAATAACTTGATAGATATTTTATCCCCATATCGCCATATAAATTATAATTATACTTTTTTGATGAAACTGGCAAATTTAACATATTTGCTAACCCAAAGCTAGATTCACTTATTCTCTTTGGACATAAAAAAAATAATAGTAATATTGTAATATTCCAACTATTTCAGTCATTTTCTAATCCTCCAAGTCCCTCTGTAATTTTTTTGGCCTTTGAGGCTCCACTTATCCGACTATAAAACATAATTAAACCCCTTAAGATCCAACGTATGTAACGCCACTGGTGTGGGCACTTTCGATTTCCTTCCAGAACGTACATGATACTGATTGTAGTGTTTGGCGAGAGAATTCTGGAATCAACCAAAATTTTCAATGTGTATATTTATAAATATTGGTAAAAAAACACGGATCAGTTCAGTCGAATACAAAGAGTTGTGAAGATAAACAGTGAACAATTTAAAGACATTCGAAATATATATATAAATTAGAATAGTACTGTTTTAACCCCTTGTTGCCTGGACTAAGAATAAAACAAAAAAAAAACCTATTTTTAGTGAACAGCTGATCCAATATGAATAAAAAATACTCAAATTAATTTTTTTGAATTTTTTCTTTGTCAGTTTTTTTTTAATAACCGGTACCAATCGAGGTACCAATAAGTACCGTCAGGCAGTTACAAACATTTATTTGACAACAAAATTATGGATTAGACACACAAATTTAATTTGATTTGCAAATATGTATTTTTAATTTTAAAAAATAATTAAAACAAATAAAAAATAAGAACTAGTTCTTGATTTCATGGTATTCTGCCATGCAGTTTTTTTCTCGTTGCAGCATAAATATACATTGCACAGGTTGCACTTGGAATGTGGGCGAGATTGCACATTTTTGCGACTGCACATTTCACACCGACCTCTAGTTTGTTCATAGATTAGCCAATGATTTCCTCGGTTAGCCAACCTCATATCTTCTGGAATTGAAAAGTTAAATTTTATAACATTTGGTATCAAATTGTTAAATGAAACTTGCAAGATTATATTTATAAAACGTCTTTCATTACAATGTACCAAAAATATATACTTACTTTTCAATATACAGTACAAAACAATAACACAAAAGGCTCAACTTTATTTTTATGCTCCCTCACTATACGTCGGTAGGAAGACAACTAAACTGTCAGCAACGATGCACGGTCAGTTTCAAGCCGAGCTTGTCTATCGCAATATTCATGGTACGTCCACGTACCGTCAAGCTATAAAGCACCCAAGCCCTCTCCGTGTAATTATATTGAGGATCGAAAATGACGGTACTTAGGAGTACCGTCAGACAACAAAGGGTTAAAATAAATTATTAACAAATAAACTGTTGTTTAAAATAAACAAACGTTACAATATCTTTAAAATTGTGTATTCCAGGAGTTAAACCAAATACTTATAATTCATACAAATAAATAAAAAAAATCTGACTTACTTTGAGCGGCCACGGCTCTGGTCACCCTTGTCCTGCCCTTCTTCTTCTTTTTCACACTCTCGGAACTGACGTCGCTCTCGTTTGAACTCGAATTATTCGAAGATGACTTCGAAGCGGAATCCTCGTCGTCGTTGATGAAATCCTTCAACGATCCTTCGCTCTCATCATCCTCGTCGTCCCATTTCTCCTTCTTCTCTTTGGTCTTGTCGGCCAAAACACGCGGGTGTGTGCAGATGCGCTGCAATTGTTGGAAATCGGTGAACAGGAACGAAGTTCGATTCGAACCGTCATTTTTTTTAGCCAGTTTTTCCATGTAGTACTTGTAGAGCTTGATTTGTGTGTCGGATAGTTTGACGAATAGAACGAATTCGTGTTTAGTGGGTAAATACGGTTCCAAAACCGCATAATCACGACGTTGGACGACGCCGTCGAGTAACTTGTGCAGCACGTGAGATCTTTTCCTCATCAGAATGGTATCGTGCTGAGTGGAGTCCGTATATTGTCCGTTAGTGATGGGATTGACGAATCTGTTCATGTACTCTTTGTAGGTACCGAGCAAATTCGGTTTGATGAATTGCACCATGCACCAGTACTCTTTGAGATTGTTTTGTAAAGGAGTACCAGTCAGGACGATCCTGCGCATCGTTTTTATCCTGTTCATCGCGATGCTCAAGTGAGTTTTTTCGTTTTTCAGTAAATGTCCCTCGTCGCAAATCACCAAATCCGGTCCTATAAAATTTCGAATCGTATTTGCCAATTTTATACGAAATTTACCTGGACTATAGAAATTAATATTAACGCTATAGCGAGCACGAAAAGTGTAACAAAAACAAATAGAATCGTATTTCATCGGCTTACTATCAAAATCTCCTAAATCAGAATAGGTTTATTTTTCAGGAGGCATAAAAAAATACTTCATTTGTCTTAATATAAGAGGCATTTTTAAATACGGCAATGCTTTAAATGGAGTAGAATCGCGCTAGATTTGCCAGATTTTGCAGAACAATGTGCCTGTGTTAGAAAGAATGTGAAATAATAAAAAAATTAACTTAGTAAACCGATTTGCCAATTTTACATGAAATTTAACTGAGTTATTGATATTATTATTAAGCCTAAAAGCACCGGAAAAGTATACTTCATGCAATATAAAAACCAATGCACGCCATCGATGACGTATTTCCTCTACTGCAGCAATGCGCTAGTTCGGTTCGATGTCATTTTGGTTCCACTGACATTTAATTCTAACTAAATTTTTAACAAAAACCTCAATAAATTTGACAAATACGTTTTTACTGTTTTTAGTTTATTACTAAATATTTTTTACAGGTCATAAAAAATAGTTTAAAGGTACGTAATTGGTAACTAAACGATTGTATATTTGATGTTATCTACTTACTTTAGGAATATATTTATCTTGTGCGCGCGCGAGAGCGATTTTTGCTCCTCGATCGCGGCACTTCCGGGCGGCTTATAGTCCACCCTCTCAGTGAATTATGACAAAAAAACACAGACAAGTACAAGACTTCATACCACAAACGACAATCCTGTTTTTTTCCTAGCTTTTTCAGGGGACAATACGAAATTAAGACACGACATATCTACCTATACACACAATTACCGATTCATATCCTTCCAAATACCTTAATAATACCCCAAGGTAAGTAGTAAGGGCGGCTATTTTATAGCTAATCACATCAAGACTAAAATGCACGGCATATTACAGGCGGGAAACCGTCTTAGGCCTCAGAGGTTTACCACTAGGGTTTACCATGTTGTAGTTTTTATGTATTGTACAAAAAGATTTTTTAAAAGGTGAATAAAGATTTTAAATGAAATAAATGAGAATCCACATCGGATGCATCTGAGATGTAGTGAATCTTTGATCACGTGATTCAATATACGTAAATGTAATGGGACAGATGTGTCCGATGTGGATAAAAAAAACGCTCGAGATGTAAAAAATGCATCCGATGTGAATTCTCAAACGCGGCATATGGAAACTAATACAGAAAATTTGTTAACCTACAGTTTGGTGTTTTCTGATGCATCAGCCAATAATTATAAGATTATGTTCAGCAGTCTAATCTGACAGTTCTGTGACAGACAGAGACTCATGGTCAACGGATCGTTCAGCCAATTTCCATCTGCTGCCGGATGTTAATACTAGGGGTGTGCACGAGCTTGTAAAGTTCGAGCGCTCGCGATCAAGCTCGAAAAATTGCAACTCGAGCACGCTACAACGCAGCTCCGAACAATAAGAGCGCATCGCGTACCGGTACGGCTCGAGTCTCTTATGATCCGAGCGTTCCGTACTCTGAATGAATCATTCAACATTAAATTTAGTGGTCAAAAGTGATTAATGTGTTGGTCCCCGTAATATAAGTGTGATAAGAATAGGTTTTTGACTTCATTTACGTTTACAGTATGTAGGATTTTTTTCATTCGAATAAATGAAAATTATTTGATATTTCGAATAAGTAACCAGTCATAAACTCGGTCCATCTTGTGATAAATCTACTTTATAAATATGTTTTGTTTTATTTACTTTTCTATTCTCTTTAACTAATTTTCTCTATCTCCCTCTAATTGTATGAAACCTTTAATCATATCTACGCTGACTCCTTCTAAATTAGAAAAAAGTGAGTCCATAATTTTTTGAAATATACTTGGACTTGATGCAATTCCGTATGGTAATCGATTGTAAACAAAAAGTCCTTTAGTAGTGTTTATTGCAACAATTTTTTTTATTCTTCGTCTAATTCAACTTGTAAAAATGCTTGAGATAAATCGAGTCTAGTAAAAAGTACCCCTCCAGATAAATTTGCAAATATCTGTTCAATTTTCGGAAGAGGGTATTGACTAATCTGCAAATTTGGATTCACAGACCTCTTAAAATCCCCACAAATCCTGATATTACCATTTTTTTTAATTACAGGTACAATAGGGCTAGCCCACTCACTATAATCAACAGGAGACAAAACCCCAGTTGCTACAAGATTGTCTAATTCACATTCTACCTTATTTTTTAAATTTATTGCGAGCGAACGAGCCTTAAAAAATACCGGTATCGCACCTGCTTTTAAATGTAAACTAGCTTTAAAATTGGAAAATTTACCTAGTTTATTTTCAAAGATACAATCATATTCAGAAATTAATTTCTTAATTCTATTGTCCCCGATATTATGTGATTTTTGTTTGAGTGTAGAAAAATCTTTAGATTGTATATTATTACAAACCATGTTATTTATAATATTAATTTTTAATTCCGAAAGCCATTTCCTTCCCAGCAAAGACGGACCACCTTTAGGAACAATGTAAAGCTTTAATGGTAAACTTATTTCATTATGTGTAATCTTAGGAATTATGTAACCCAGAGTGTTGATGCGATTCCCTGTGTACGAATTTAACCTTAGTTTCGTAGGTGACAGAGGTAAATAAGAAAAATTTCTTCTGTAAATACTTTCTGAAATCAACGAAACAGCTGACCCTGTGTCTACTTCCATCAACAATTTAATACCCTCAATTTGAATATTTAATTTAATAGGAGAACAATAATTATTCTTTTCATTGCTTATAATATTATATAAATTAACAGAACAATCACAGTCTGAATCACTTTTGTTTAAATTTAAATTTCCAATTTCGTTGATCTGCGCCTCGTTATTGCCCATGTAGAAATTTTGATTTTTGTTTGCATTGACAAGATATTTCTGTTTACAAACTGACCGGATGTGTCCTTTTTTTCCACAATTATTGCAAAATGAAAAATTAAAGTAACACTCACCATTTTTTTTTACCACATACTAGACACTCCTGATGGTTTCTTGCGCCCCGATGAGCTCTACCCCTGTTGAATTGTCCACTGTAATGAGCACCATAAGTGCCTTTCTGACGATTGTGATGAGTTCCTTCTTTTTGAATTCTATTAATTTGAGAACACTCCACCTGACTAACTTGCTTTTCAGCGGCTTCCATATTTCTAGCTATTTCAAAGGCTCTTGCGTAATTTATAAATTTCTCAGAAAAAAGACGCTGTTTAATTGTTTCATTGTATAATCCAGAAACAAACTGGTCACGAAGATTTTCTTCAAGGGTGTCTTTGAAATCGCAAGATTTTGCTAAATTTTTAAGAGTTGCACTATAATCTGAAATAGTTTCATTTTGCTCCTGTCTTCTTATTCTGAATTTATGTCTTTCGGCTATTACAGACGGATCGGGTTCCAAATGGCTTTTAACTATTTTTACCAAAACCTCATAAGGTTTATCTTCTGGATTTTCCGGACTACATAAATCTACCATTAATTCATATGTGGCATCGCCGACTACTGTTATTAAGGTAGGCACTTTTAATTCACTTACAATTTTGTTTGCTATAAAATATTGTTCTAACCGAGCTATGTAAGTTTTCCAACTTTTCCCCGGTTGAAACTCATTTATTTTACCGACCGACATATTCGAACTTATTGTTTTATTACCGATTTTCCTGTCGCCAAATGAAGTAATTGATGTTTAATAAAACGAGACTTAAACTAAACTGATTTTATTCGTAAAAATGCCCAACATCGGCGAAATAAAATAGTGACAAAAAAGCGGTTTCTTCTAGAAAAAAAAACAATACTTTGAATTCTCTACGTTCAGCGTAGATATGATTAAAGGTTTCATACAATTAGAGGGAGATAGAGAAAATGAGTTAAAGAGAATAGAAAAGTAAATAAAACAAAACATATTTATAAAGTAGATTTACCACACATCTAAGCAATGGAGTGATCGAAAACATTATCACACCTTGTACACGTGATCTCTCTGACGAGGCTGCC
Source organism: Psylliodes chrysocephalus (assembly GCA_927349885.1). Classification (NCBI taxonomy): domain Eukaryota; kingdom Metazoa; phylum Arthropoda; class Insecta; order Coleoptera; family Chrysomelidae; genus Psylliodes; species Psylliodes chrysocephalus. Next base: position 119,333,004 of record OV651813.1, on the reverse strand, counting down.
TTTACAGAGTCACACTAAGGGACGATCGAGGTTTTATTAATTTTATTAAATACTATGCAACTAGGTATGGAAAAATTACTCGATGATAAGTTCATTACCGAGAGTTCGAATGATTCGGAGTACGGAACACTCGGATCGTTCGAGGCTCGAGCCGAGCCGATACGCGAGGCGCTCGAGCCGAATATTATACAGGAGCCGCTCGTGCATCGGACTGGTCGTACTGTTCGGAGCTACGCTCGAGCAAAACAAGCAAGAACAGAGACTGCTCGATCAAGCTCGTGCACATTCCTAGTTAATACCCAGCCGTTTAGCGCTTAAAATTAACTGCTGACGTCTGGTGAACGCACCCATTGTTTAATTCTATAACATTTCATTCCTACGCCTATGAGTTTTCAATTGTATTGTCACAGTAAAGTTGGTATTTTTTTTTTATAAACTGTCATTTTAAGTTCAATGTTGTCATATATTTATTGTATCTTGTAATTGCAATTTGTAGATATTTTGAGTTATTTATTATTTTTGGTTATTTCGTTATTATTTTTGGCTATTTGGTCCTCGCAGGTTTAAAAATGCCATAGAAATTAAATAGCCGATGTAAGGAGCTCATAGCTTCATTGATACAGTATTTTGAACAAGAACGCGATAACAATTGTCCTTTACTACCATTAACTGCTGTTAGAGAAGTAAGTTTTTACTGATATTGTCTAGAAACATCAAACTAATCTCATTTTTTAGCGGGTATCGGCAGCACTTAACTTAAATTTGTCCACTGTAAGTGCTATTTCTCAAGCAGCTAAGAATGATGTCGTTTTGAAATCGCCTACAAAAAAGCATCTTCGTATAAAGAAAGTAACTAATACAAGAACTCTAGATACAAGTACAATTCAAGATGTTATTTACAACATGAAACTAATAAGTGTAGATTATTCATTTTATATCATCTAATTATAAATGCCTATATATTTGTTTGCAGACGAACACGTAACTTTGGATTCTTTATCAGAAAAATTTAAAGAAAAAGAATTGTTTAATGGATGCCGCATGTCATTATGCACCTTATTAAAAGATATTGGTTTTAAATGGAAAAAAGATGATTAAGGCGAGGGCTTATGGAACTTTCCGATGCTGCTGTATTTTAAAGAAATTACATGAAAGAAAAGGAAACGGGTTTATTTCAGTTTATTTTTATTGGTGAGACGTGGCTTTTTAAAAATGAGACTATAAACCGTTCTTGGCAAGATAAAAATAATAAAAAGTGTGAAAACCACAAAAATTTATGGTAAGAGCTACGTAAATAATGACTAGAATAATTGAAATTTTTATTTACAGGTACATTATACTCTATGCTGGAAATGAAAATGGGTTCATTGAAGGAGCAGAGGCTATATTTGCGTCACAAAGTAAGCATTATCATGGTGAAATTAATGAGAATTTTTTAAAATGGTTTGAAGAACAGTTACAGAAAAAACATAATGAACCATCCTTAATCATAATGGACAATGCTTTATATCACAGTACATTATTACATAAAATACCAAACGCTAGCTGGACAAAGATTAAAAAACAAAAGTGGCTGACAAATCAGAATATTCGATTTTCATTTGCTATGTTTAAAGCGGAACTTCTGAATCTTGTTGCAGTCAGTAAAATAAATCTGTTTCGTCTGTAATTTCTCAATTACTTTTTTTTTTTTTGTTTTTTTTAGAAATAAACCACCAAAAATTTACATGGCTGTTCTTCTAGCAGAACAATACGGATACAAAGTATTACGCCTCCCTCCTTATCATTATATATTCAATCCAATTAAACTTATTTGGGGCATTACAAAGCAATATTACAATAGACATATTGAAATTTATTCTAGTTATTCTCTAACAAATGGAGATAATTTTGAGTATTTACTTTTAAATGGTCAAAAAGTCAAAGTACTCTTTGATACTGGATCGGATATTAATCTGATTGATGAAGAATTAGTAAATAAAAATAAATTTCCTGTTCATGAAGCGTCTATTTGCATAAAGAGCCTAGCTGGAATAACTAAATGTTTTTTTAGAGCTGAAGTAACTATTGAAATCAATGAACAGCTCGTAACTTTTATGCCCGCAGTAGAAAAAAGATTTAAATTTGAGCTATTTATTAGAAAATACACACTAATAATACAATTGATTGCAGTACTGTACTGTAATAATAATTGTATTCTTTAGTTTACCTTTTTTTATTTGTTTAATATTTACTTTGTTATTTGTATAGGAATTTTATATAACTAACAAACTGTAAAATAAAAGTCCTTATGTTTTGAAAAATATTTGTTTTAATTTTTTGATACCCAAATATTGTTTGGGTAGTTAAAATAACTGCAACATCATAATAATGCTATATTAATATAATCCCATAAAGCAAATTTTGATATTATTTTTTAAAAACCTTACTCAACTGATGTTCTTAATAGATTTATGCTTATAAATAGAACATACTACTGACTGGTATTTCTTATTGGTTAACATTACGAGCTACAGCTGCTTTTCTTTTCTATAGCTAGAATTGTCAGAACTTTCAAATATTCCCCAATTATTTTCAAAATTTGGCAACGCTGTGGAGCTGTGACGGTCTAAAATTTATTACGTAATCAATGACGTGCATTGGTTTTTATATTGTATAAAGTATAACAATAACAAAACTAGTAACATAAATGGATGTTTAGAGTAACGAACCATCGAGAAAAATCATATTTTTAAATGTACGTTAACTACATACTTATGTATTTTTATTGGAAATGTGAAGTGTGTAAATTAATTATTCTTGGCCAAATAAACAATTAATATATTATATAGACACCAGGATTGTTTAAAAAAAAAAATTAAAAAATACAAATTTAAAGCACGAACTTGCTTATATAGTATATTTACCTGGATCGACTAAACCATTATGTAAATCGGTACGCATTTTCTTGGTAAGTCTTTTGTTAGCAGGATTACTGAGGTTCCTAAACATGGTGTAACCGATTATTAAAATGCCACCGTCTTCGAACCATTCTTTAACGATGTGTTGCCGTTCGTAATTCTTTTTGGACGTCGCCAATTCGTATACTTCGAGTTCCGATTTCTTTGGCACCCATTTTTGATATTCAGCCTTCCAGTTTAGTACCGTATTGATGGGACACACGACCATGACGCGTTCCACTTTGGTTAACTCGCTATGCTTCATCAGCGTGTGTGTCAAGGCTACCACCTATTGTACGAAATTATATCAATAAATACTCTTTGGAATTATTATTATACGCAAAAACGTCAATGGAACAGTGCATACTTATCATTATCACCGTCAAAAGAGACTAAAATGTCAATTTCAGAGAATAAAGCGAAATTTTGAGAGACTAAAGTGTCAATTTCAGAGACTAAAGCATCAATTTAAAAAACTAAAATGTCAATTTGAGGTACTAAAGCATCAAGAAATACTAAAGTCCCAATTTAGAAAGATTGAAGCATCAATTTGAGAGATTAAAACGTCAATTTAAAGCGTCAAGGTGTAAATTTTAGAAACTAAAGCTTCAATTTCAGTGCCTAATCCCGAAATATGAGATACTAAAACGTTAATTTAAGAAACTAGGTGCCAAGAGAGTAAGCTGTCAATATAAAAAAATAAAGCATTAATTTTAGATATTAAAAGGTCAATTTGAGACAAAAAAAGTAAAGTGTCAATTATTAAGAATAATGTGGTCACTTTTACAAACTAAAGCGTTTAGTTTGGAATAGCAACGCATTTAGGAAGACTAAAATGTTAATTTCAAAGTCTAAGGCGTCAAAAACTAAAGCGTCACGAGATACTAAATTGTCATTTAATAAGATTAAATCGTCAATTTCACAATAAAGCCTTAATTTGAGATACTAAAGCGTCAAGAATGATTAAAGTGTCAATTTCAGAGACTACAGCACCAATTTAAAAAAACTAAAGTGTCAATTTGAGGTACAAAAGCATCAAGAAATACTAAAGTGCCAATTTAGAAAGATTAAAGCATCAATTTCGGGGATTAAAACGTCAATTTGAGATACTAAAACGTACTTTTGAGAAAGTAAAGCATCAAGGTGTAAATTTTAGAAACTAAAGCGCTCAATTTCAGTGCCTAATACCGAAATATGAGATACTAAATCGTTAATTTGAGAAACTAGGTGCCAAGAGAGTAAGCTGTCAATATACAAAAATAAAGCATCAATTTTAGATACTAAAAGGTCAATTTGAGACACAAAACTAAAGTGTCAATTATTAAGAATAATGTGGCTACTTTTAAAACTAAAGCGTTCAGTTTGAAATACCAACGCGTCGAGGAAGACTAAAATGTCAATTTCAATGTCTAAGGCGTCAAAAATTGTCATTTAATAAGATTAAATCGTAAATTTCATAATAAAGCCTTAATTTAAGATACTGAAGCGTCAATTTTGAATATTAAAGCGTCAAGAAAGATTAAAGTGACAATTTCAGAGACTATAGCATCAATTTAAAAAAACTAAAACATCAATTTGAGTGTATAGCATTTAGTTCTTAACTCAATAAAGTAACTGAATAAAAAGGACGTATATATTACAAAAAAAAACATGATTAACAAAGACAAAAATTAACAGGTCAGCCATATGACTGGGGATATTAACACATCAATATAGCATCGTTGTAATGTGTCAATTTGAGATTATAATGTGTTAATTTGGGATTATAACCAGTTTGAGATACTAAAACATCAAAAGAGAGACTAAAGTGCTGAGACTGAAGCGTCAATTTCAGAGACTAAAGCGTCAGCAACTAAGATTAAATTGTGAATTTCAAAGACTATAGCGTTAATTTCAAAAACTAAAGTGTCAAGAAAGACTAAAGTGTCAATTTAAAATACTAAAGCGTCTATTTGATGTAATAATAAAGTTTTAAGAGGCCCTGAAGGATCGATTACCGAGGTTAAACTGTCAATTACACACTATTGCGTCAATTTGAGTTACTAAAACGTTAATTTGGGATACTAAAGAATCAAGAGAGATAAAAGTGTCAATTTGTTTCTACTGCATCAAAGTGCAATACTAAACTGTCAAGAGAGACTAAAATATCAATTTCAGAGACTAAAATGTCAATTTCAAAAACTAAAGCAAACGTTTAAGAAATTAAAACGTCTAAAGAGATTTAAGTACAATTACTATTACTAAAGTGTCAATTTAAGTTACTTAAAAAAGTTCTTAAGTCAATAAAGTGAACTGTATAAAAAGTACGTATACATTACAAAAACATATGATTAATAAAGACAAAAATAAACAGGTCAGCCCTATGTGGAACTACTCAGTGAATTATCCAATGATAAAGCCTCAATTGGGGATATTAACACGTCAATATAGCGTCGTTATGTGTCAATTTGGAATTATGAAGTGTTAATTTGGAATTATAATGTCAATTTGGCGTAATAACCAGTTAGTTTGAGATACTAAAGTGTCAAGAGAGGCTAAAGTGCCGAGACTGAAGCGTGAATTTCGAAGACTAAAACATCAAGCACTAATACTAACGTGTGAATTTCAAAGACTATAACGTCAATTTCAAAAACTAAAGCGTCAAGAAAGACTAAAGTATCAATTTAAAATATTAAGGTGCCAAGAGAGACTAAGTGGTAATTTCAGAGACTAGGGCATCTATTTCAGATAATAAAATTTTAAAAGGCACTCAAGTGTCAATTACTCAGGTTAAAGTGATAATTATACACTAAAGCATCAATTTGAGATACTTAAGCGTCAATTTGAGTTACTAAAACGTTAATTTGGGATACTAAAGCGTCAAGAGAGATTAAAGTGTCAGTTTGTGATTATTTTGCATCAAATTATCATACTAAACTGTCAAGAGAGATTAAAATATCAATTTCAGAGAGTAGAGTGTCAAATTCAAAAACAATGGCTAACATTTAGAATACCAAAACGTCAAAAGAGCTTTAAGTGTTAATTTGAGATACTACAGCGTCAGATTGACAATTTTAGAAAAATAAAGTGTCAATTTCAATAAGAAGCTAAAAGTTTCATTTGAGAGTTTGAAGTGTCGAACCGTTACTGATTAAAGGCAGAGTAAGAGAGAAATAAAAGGTTTACCTGTAAAGTTTTACCCAGACCCATGCAATGGGCCAAAATGCAACCGGATCCAGGCGATTTCATAGTCCTTTCCACCGATTCGAAGCAGGCGTCGTACATGAACTGGATACCAGATACCTGATGTGGTTTTAGATTTTTCACAATTTTCTTGTGAACGGATATTCGCGGCTCTTTTGTTTTTTCGTGGTAGTCCAATACGACGCTCTCTACGGTCGCGTCCTTTTTCTCCTCGAACATTCTGTTGTACTAAAAGAAAAAAAAAATGGCAATCTGAATAACAGATCGCGCTACGCAAGGTAAAATTGCGGTTTAAAGAAAAATCAATAGAGGCCGAATACGGTCGTCTAGAGGTCTATTGTATATATTTTGCTTTGAAACCATCTGTAATTAAATTTCCCTGCGTTCAGATTTACCAAAGTCGTTTTTATACAAGTGCTTGATAAAATTACCAATTGAAGTGTTTTTATAAAAAAAAAAAAAAACCAAAGGGGTCAGATCCGGTCAGCGAGTATGTCGTTCTATATTTTCAAAAGGTAATACTTAATATTAAATATAAAAATTAAAAAAAAAAACAATAACATGTTATTTTCTATTGTGACGCCATTTTTCCTTCGATGCAAGCTTGAACTAAAAAGTTGACAGTTTAAGTGAAATATCAGTAAACATATCGAAAAAGAAATTAGGTTTTTGTAAAAATCCAAACTGGTTAAATCCGGTATTCTATTACGTTAAGAGATAGTAAAATGTCAATTTCAGACATTAAAGCGTCAATTTGAGACACTAAAGCGTCAATTTCAGAAACTAAATTGTCAATCTGAATAGTCAAGCCTCAAGGAAGGCTAAAGTATGAATTTCAGAGATTAATGGGTCAATCTAAGGGTCAAAAGCGCCAATTTAAGATACCCAAATGTCAAAGGAAGCTAAAGTGTCAATTTTAGACAGAAGAGAGACTAAGATGTCAATTTCATAAACTAAATCGTCATTCTGAATACTCAAGCATCAAGGAAGACTAAAATATAACTTTCAGAGACTAATGGGTCAATTTCAGAAACTGAAATGCCAATTTGACATACTGAAGTGCCAAGAGAAACTCAAGTGTCAATTTAAGGGACAAAAACGTCAATTCAAGATACCAAAATGTCAAAGGAAGCTAAAGTGTTAATTTAAGAGACTAAGGTGTCAATTTGAAACACTAAAGCATCGAGAAAATCTAAGATATTAATTTCAGAAACTAAATCGTCATTTTGGATACTCAAGAATCAAGGAAGACTAAAGTATAAATTTCAGAGACGAAAGGATCAATTTCAAAAACTTAAGCATCAATTTGATATACTGAAGCGCCAAGAGAAACTAAAGTGACAATTTAAGAAACAGAACCATCAATTTAAGATACCAAAGGTCAAACGAAGCTAAAGTGTCAATTTGAGAGACTAAGGTGTCAATTTGAGACAATAAAGCATCAAGAGAGACTAAGATGTCAATTTCAGAAACCAAATCGTCATTCTGGACACTCAAGCATCAAGGAAGGCTAAAAGTATTACTTTCAGAGACTAATAGGTCAATTTCAAAAACTGAAATATCAATTTAACATACTGAAACACCAAGAGAAATTAAAGTGTCAATTTAAAGGACAAAAGCGTCAATTCCAGATACCAAAATGTCAAAGAAAGCTAAAGTGTCAATTTAAGAGACTACGATATCAATTTGAAACACTAAAGCGTCGAGAGAATCTAAGATGTCCATTTCAGAAACTAAATCGTCATTTTGGATACTCAAGCCTCAAGGAAGGCTAAAGTATAACTTTCAGAGACTAATGGGTCAATATCAAAAACTGAAATATCAATTTGACATACTGAAGCACCAAGAGAAATTAAAGTCAATTTAAAGGACAAAAGCGTCAATTCAAGATACCAAAATGTCAAAGGAAGTTAAAGTGTCAATTTAAGAGAATAAGGTGTCATTTTGAAAAACTAAAGCGTCGAGAGAATCTAAGATGTTAATTTCAGAAACTAAATGGTCATTTTGGATACTCAAGGATCAAGGAAAACTAAGTATAAATTTTAGAGACTAATGGGTCAATTTCAAAGAGTTAAGCATCAATTTGATATACTGAAGCGCCAAGAGAAACTAAAATGTCAATTTAAGAAACAGAAGCATCACTTTGATACCAAAATGTCAAAGGAAGCTAAAGTGTTAATTTAAGAGACTAAGATGTCAATTTGAGACAAATCTAATCGTCATTCTGGATACTCAAGCATCAAGGAAGGCTAAAAGTATAAATTTCAGAAACTAATGCGTCAATTTCAAAAATCAAATATCAATTTGACATACTGAAGCACAAAGAGAAATTAAAGCGTCAATTTAAGATACCAAAATGTCAAAGGAAGATAAAGTGTCAATTTAAGAGACGAAGGTGTCAATTTGAAACATTAAAGCGTCGAGATGTTAATTTCAGAAACTAAATCGTCATTTTGGGTACTCAAGCGACAAGGATGACTTAAGTATAAATTTCAGAGACTAATGGTCAATTTCAAAAACTTAAGCATCAATTTGATATACTGAAGCGTCAAGAGAAACTAAAGTGTCAATTTAAAAAACAGAAGCGTCCATTTAAGAAACCAAGGTGTCAAAGGAAGCTAGTGTTAATTTAAGAGACTAAGAGGTCAATTTAAGAGACTAAGGTGTCAATTTATGAGACTAAGGTGTCAATTTAAGAGACTAAGGTATCAATTTGATACACTTAAGCGTCAAGAGAAACAAAATGTCAATTTCAGAAATTAAATCGTCATTTTGGATACTCTAGCATCATGGAAGGTTAAAGAATAAATTTCAAAAACTAAAGGGTCAATTTCAAAAACTTAAGCATCAATTTGACATACTGAAACATCAAGAGAAAGTAAAGTGTCAATTTAAGAAACAGAAGCGTCAATTAAAGATACCAAAATGTCAAAGGAAGCGTGAATTTAAGAGACTAAGGTGTCAATTTGAGACACTAAAGCGTCAAAAGAGACAAAGATGTCAATTTCGGAAACTAAATCGTCATTTTGGATACTCTGACATCAAAGAAGGCTAAAGTTTAAATTTTAGAGACTAATGGGTCAATTTCAAAAACTTAAGCATCAATTTGACATACTGAATCGCCAAGAGAAACTAAAGTGTCAATTTAAGGGACAACAGCGTCAATTCAAGATACCAAAGTATTAACTTCAGAAACTAAGATGTCAATTTCAAAAATAAGCATCCGTTTGAGAGCGTCAAGAGAGACTAAAAGTGTCAATTTAAGAGACTTACCGTGATTTTATACAGGGTGTAAAAAAGTTAACAAATAATTAGGGATTTTTTTATAAAAATCTTAAAGGTGATGATAACGTTGTTTTAATGCCACTTGTGACAAAATTAACGAAAAACAATAAGGTTTTTGAAAAAAATTTGGTCGTTTAGCGGGCTATTAAAGAGTTTTACTTAAAAACTATTATTATGTGTATATAAAGGTAAAATATTACGATTGAAAAGTTATTAAAAAACAAATCTTACTTTTTTCTGTTTTTCCGCAATACGGGCTTTACGTTCCCTCTCTTCCTCTTCGGCCTTTTTCGTAGTTTCCGACAAACTGTCCTTGTCTAATACCTAAAAAAAAAATTTTCAAGTGTATTTTTTTTCGGTAACTCTTGAAATTGTTGTTAATTATACCTTTCGAATTTGTTTTCTAGTTGACACTTCCTCTTCGCTATCGCTGCTGCTGTTTTTGCTCTTCTTTATTCGGCTCTTCCGTTGCGACTTTCTGAAACATACGAATGACGAATTAATTGTCAATTAGTAATAAATAAACATGACTATACAAACTTTTTCGAAAATTCTTCGTCGTCGCTATCGGATTTCTTTTCACTGTTACTACTGCTGTCTGATTTCTCCTCGTCATCGGATTTTTTATTGCCGCTATCGTCGTCATCCGAATCAACCACAACAGGTTTTTTGATTTTCTTTTTCGTTTTTCTACAAAACAAAATTCGGTGAAAAAAAAAAACAGTCACTATAAAAATTAGACATTTAAGTATCAACGCTTTTCAATTTTTGGAAAATATTTCCTAAACTATAACGAAGCGTTATCAGCAGGGTTATTCTACTAAATTTATAGCCCGGCTACAAGTTGGATTTTGGCTTGAACTTTATATGTTCCTAACTTCAAAGTGGAGTCCTAGCTTTTTCGTATTCTATTAAGCTTCTAGCACCCCTTATAGTCTGCATATGAGGACTACACTGTAGTCTATTCTTACAAGCACCAAATGAGGTGCCTATTAAAATTAAAAGTATGCTAGAAGTGTACACATATCCTGATTTTTTGTTTTATTGGAATTTGATGTGAGAGTTGTGAATATTTATCGGACAATTATAAAACGGCAAAAGTAAAGTGGAACAACCTTACAGTTCATCAAATTTCTAGAGGCTTTCGACGGCTAGACAGAGAAAGCACTACTGAGAGGCATCGGTTGGCGGGGCCGACAGATTTACGCAATGAAAGTACACTCTGCGCTTCAAGTATTTCACTATTTTATTCAGACGTAAATGTCAGACGTAAATTTCGCTAAAACATTTCTTTTATTTTCGTTTGTGTTTTTTGCTCATTACAGTTTAATAGAACCTAAGTATGGAGTTTAATAGCAAATTAAGAGGCCGCGTGATTAACAGTCAATCTCGCGAAATAATAGCCAATGTTATAGAGTTTATGAGAAGAGAAGGAAACTTTAATTCACCTTCAATACCATTTAAAAATGTAAATGATCGTGTTGCTGCAGCCACAGGAGTATCTAAAAACACTGTCGTCCGCATTTCTGGAGAGAAAAAAAGAATCGATAACCGTGAGATATCGGAATTTTCATCACCAAGAAAAACCATTAAAAAACCAAAAACAGTTAATGATATATATGAAACTGACAAAGGTATTTTAAAAAGAATTATTCTGTTCATGTTAATCTCGGAAAATATTGTTCCAACATTAAAAACAATTCTGACTAAATTTAGAGAAGCTACAGGGTACAAAGGAAGCTATGAAAGTTTAAGAAAAATAATAAAGTCGCTAGGATTTCGTTGGCGGAAAACAAAAACAAACAGAAAAATATTAATGGAAAGGTTTGATATTCAAAAGCTACGTTTAGACTATCTGATTCGTTTAAAAAGTTATCGAGCAGAGGGCCGTCCAATTGTCTACTTAGATGAAACATACATTCATGCCTCCCACACACACCAGAAAGCTTGGAGTGATAATTCAAATGAGGGATTAAAGAAACCAATTAATAAAGGTGATAGACTAATTATTGTCCATGCAGGAGGTGAAATGGGCTTTATTCCGAATGCCCGGTTAATTTTCAAATCTGGAACCAAAAGTGGAGACTACCACGATGAAATGAATTTTAATAATTTTTCTAAATGGTTGAAAGAAAAGCTGTTTCCGAACCTCCCTGCAAGAAGCGTCATTATTGTTGATAATGCTCCTTACCATAATGTCCAGGTAAATAAAGCACCAACGTCAACTTCTAAAAAAGCTGACATGCAGGATTGGTTAAGGAATCATAATATTGCTTACGAAGAGGATGTGCTCAAAACGCAATTATACAGTTTAGTGCTATTGCTTAAGTCACGATTTAAGAGGTATGTAATTGAAGAAATGATAAATGAACATGGTTGTAGTTGTTTGCGTTTGCCACCGTATCATCCCGATCTTAATCCGATCGAATTAGTGTGGGCATCATTGAAACAATATGTAGCTAGTAACAACACTACATTTAAGAGGCAAGACGTACAACTGTTGTGTGAAGACTTTTTTGATACGTTTTCTAAAGAGGAGTGGCAATCTCGTTGTAATAATGCTAAAATGTGGGAATCTAAATTTTATGACAGAGAAGTTACTTTGGATGAGGCAACTGATAGATGTATAATTAACTTAAACAGTGACAGTGAGACTGATTTTGAATCTGATATGGAAACTGAAGAAAGTTTTTCGGAAGACCATTAAAATTATATCTGTACCTAAGATCAAAAAAGTATTATCTATTTTTACAACGAAGATGCACAAGAATCAAATTTTATTTTTTTATTATTAGATAGCTATTTTTGTTTCTGAGTTGTGTTCATTTAAAGGCTCAATTTTTTTCCGTTTCTCCTTTTTGATTTTATATGGGGTTTCAAGTTGTGTTTGACTTATTTCGACGTAAATCACAACAACACACTTTTTTAATAAAGCAAACAAGTGTTAAGAGGTATATGTACGTGTAAACTACAATTACAAAAAATTGATATGAAACCCATGAAACCACCAACAAAAATGTAAAGCTAGCTTCCGTACTAGAACATGGTGTCATTCGTCGAGATAATTTATCGTTTTGTTTAATAGATCAAGAAATGTAAATATTCCCCTGTTATTTTTTATAAAATTATAAGAGAAATAAATTTTTTTCTAAATAGTATAGTTTATTATTTTGTAGAAAAACAAAATTTCGAAAATTTTAGTAGTGTTTCAGAAACAACCGTTATTAATAATAGGTACCATTTTCCTTAATAAGGTAGAAATAAAATATAAACTATTTCCACAAAAAAATTATAGGTATTTTCCGCTATCCTATAAAATTTATATTTTCTGACTCAATTTCAAAAGGTTGAAGGAATTCCAAAACACCTTTTATGGCATAATAATTATTTTCAATTCTACATACTATCTTTAGCTGCTTTTAAAAACGTTCTAAGAAAGTCCAATCAGACCAATTTAATCCCTAAACTATTCCACACTTTTAAAATTTAATTACCTAAAAATATTAAAAACTATTTAAAATAACTTGTTTAGCAGACTGTACAATAGCTATCTTAGTCACACGTAGCGCGTTCTCTGTCTGGGCGTCGAACACCTCTAGAAATTTGATGAACTGTAAACAGAAAAATCTTCAGAAAACAACAATTAATTTAAAATTTAACAATTGTTTTCCACTGTTCAACGCTTTTTTGGGGACCCATTTCATTCAAGTTATCTGATAATTTTACCCACATTTCCCCTTGCATTTTTTTCCCTTGTATGCCAACAAACTTTCCTGTCGCAAATTTTTCATGATCAGACATGTAGTCTACTAAGTGGTTTAATTGAATTTCTGTACATCTCTGTCGTTTCTGATCCATTTTTAATCATAAAAATCTAATAATAAAAAAGCAAAACACTGGTAGTAAACACAAGGTCTAATGAAGTATTGAATGGGAATTATTCATTCTTCTTTTTTGAAAAGCATTTAGACTAAACATCTATGTGCTATGAGCAAAATCATATAATTATTCTTCTTGATGTTCTTAGAACACAACGTTGCCAAACCTCACAGACTAATTTTCTAGTACTGTAGTTGTAGCCCTATTAAATTTATAGTCGGACTATTTCTAAGACTAGTAGAATATGGCTGGACTATAATTTAGAGTCTACATGTTTAGTATGCTAAACTTATAGTCTCTTTTATAGTTCCTTAGTAGAATAACCTCATTGGTAAAACCAATCAACCAACCATTCAACCGAAGAGGGTCAAATAGTTGTCATTCAATAAATATATTTCTTGTCTGATATAATTAATTTTGATAGTTTCTAGTTTAGTTATCTGTGTTTCTGTTTCGTTAATAGTCAGTTTGTACTGGGAGTTTTCAAATTTTTAAATAGTGACTATAGTGCGCTCTGTTTAATGGACTCTATTAACGGGGGCTCAGTCCCCCCAGAAAACCCACCTGACTGGGGAGACCCTTCAACTTGGACTAATACCCAATTGGAATCTGTTATGGAGGTATACTCAAACAAATATTGATTGAGAGTGAACCGTGTTGTCATATCTCAATTTTACCTTACTAGTTTTTAGCAGAATCAAAATAGAGTAAGTAGTAGAGTTGTAAGTTGTGGCAAATTATAGATAATACACAATCATAATATTAATAAAAGATATTAATTATAACAAAAATAAGTAATGAGTAATACTTATACATTTCTTAATCATTTAAAATTAATTATTTTCAGTATTCAGTATTTGTTACAACTAATGGCATCGGTGTACGGAGCGATATTTGTGTCTTTGTCTGTTACGCGTAAAATCCATCTCGTCGATGACGTTCTCAGTAGTGTATTTCTAACCACGAGCGTAACATCGGGTTTTGAATTATCAAATTAAAAACTAAATATAATATAAAAAGATTAAAAAATATAAAAATTTAAAAATAACTAAACAAAACAAAATAAAAATATCAATTGCATTGGATATGCAATATCCGTCATTATGATTTTAATTTAAAATTTAAGTAATACTTCTGTATGTGTAACCCAAGAAGAAACTTAAGAGACAGTTCCTTACTTACTTCGGCCGCGACATAATATATAAATATACGTTAATTTGTGAAATAAAGTTAAATTCATTATTAAAATAGTAAAATTGATAATATTGTTTCTGTCACCAAACCAACAACTGATTAGGTATCTTTCTTATTTTTAATTTGAAATATATATTGTGATTTTTATTAATATTCTTAATTTATTTGGTTCCTACTATAATTACCACAATTATTACTCCGTTTTCATAAAGCCCCACTAATGACTACAACGATTAGGTAAATTACGATATTGCAAAGTTTTCATGAAATAAATAAAAGAAATTGTATGAATATTTTAAATAATTGTACCCTCTCAAAAATAATAAGCACGCCTCCGATTTGGTCGTATTTCTACCTGCTTTCACTCTCAATCATTATTTGTTTGAGTTTAGATGCCATAATGAAAGAATCGCCAAAAGTAAGATAAGATCAAAAAAATGTTAAGCAAGATCCTGTAAGTAATGTCAATGTTCCATTTACTAAATTACCTTCAAAAGAATTGCCAAATATTGAAAAAATGAGACAATGTTTTAAAAACCAACCAACGGATATAGGCCCGTTTCATGTATACATTCAGAATATAAAGACAAATTTTAAGGGTAAATTAAATTCTATAAAGGTAGGTGAAATAATTTTAAGAGCTCATTCTGAAATTGATAATAAAATAAAACTAATTGAATCTATTGGGAAAAACCGAATTAGAATAATTTTGAAAGACTATTTAAGCGCCAACGTTTTGCTATCTTCTACCAACTTAATAAAGCATGACTTAGTGCATTTATACCAAAATTTTTATTATTTATATTAGGAGTGGTCAAACAAATAGATGTGGATTTGTCAGAAGAATATTTAAAAAGTAGGATTTCGCTCTAATTTGCATTGTAAATTCGAAGTAGATTTTGTTAGACTAATTAACCGGAAAATTAAGAAAGATGATGCTGCAACTGAACTACAACCTACAAGAACAATATTGGTCTCATTTAAATCCCAAACATTACCAAAATATATTTTAATTAACAAAGTTTTATATGATGTAGAACTATATAAACAAAAAGTGCTACTTTGCTACAATTGCTATAGATATGGCCATATGGGTCGTCAATGTAGAAACAAGGTTCGATGTATAAAATGCGGAGAAAATTACAACTCAGAATCTTGTCGTCAGAATAATGACAATAAGGTATGCCTAGTATGTCAGAGAAATCACCGTACTACAGATCTTGACTTATGTCCAGAATTTAACAGACAAAAAAATATCAAAAGTTATATGTCAAATACTAATTGCTCGTATAAAGATGATTTTAAAGAAATTCCTCAACACACGCATGCTTCTATAGTGTCTTCATCTTCTTCAAGTCAACCAAATAAATCATTATCACAGCCTTCCTTTGTTAATGTAAACTCAATTGCCAGCATAGCTCCTTCACCAGTTAATAACGTATATTTCCTAAACTATAACGAAGCGATGTTACAGGTAATTTGGCACAAAACGTACTTCATTGGCGAAACCAACCATCTAACCAACCATCCAACCAATCTAGTCAACCAAACATCCTACCCACCAATCAAGACATCTTAGAAAACTGAATATTTGTGTATCATTACTTTCCAATTTTTGATAAATATTTCCTAAACTATAACGAAACGTTATTAGAGGTAAATTTGGCACAGAACATACCTTATTGACGAAATAACGATTTAAGTTTTTATCATAGGAAGCAGAATGTTTTTTAATTTTCATAGAAGATTAGTCAAAAACGGAAATAATCGAAATGTTCGAAGTCAAGGAAAACCACAAAATGACTATGCTATGGAAAATGTTCGTAACTATTTTGAAAATGTTTCTAAAATATTAGTATTAGAACCTTTTAAGCCTCACTTATATTCCAGCTACAAACGTAATTGAATACATTTTTCCAGACTATAAGTATGTGTATTTTTTCGTCCCAATAGTACTAATTTATACAAAGTATTTGGTAAACATGCGGCAAAACTGCAAGGGGATATTCCCTGGACTATTCTAAGAGTATTTTGTTATTAGATGATTTGTTAAAACCCGCTTTGTTTCGAAGATATAAGGTGTGTTTAAAAGAGTTCAGAGTCAATTAAGAGAGGATTAAATGCTTGTATCCAAGCTAGAGGACGTCATTTTAAACATTTATTGTAGATTCAAGCTACTTTACATGTACTTTTTTGATAATAAAATGTTGTTACAGTCACCCTGTTGTGACTATTATTTCATCCCTCAGTGGGAAACCGTTGGCAATTTTTTTTATTTGAGGTTGGACCTAGACTAGACACCGAGTGCTCTCTCTGTCAACGACTACATCCAATTTCTTTTAAAAACCGCCCAGTTAACATCGAAGTGAGAGATCAAACCTGTTTGCGATTTTTTATTGTTTTATTTATTTATTTTTTTTTTTTTCGGAGTTTCGATCCGTTTAGTGGGTTAGAGAGCTCTCTCTCCTGATGACTTTGTCTAATTTTCCAAACAGACGTTTAAATTAATTTCCGCGCCTCACTTCGTGTAAAATTTCTTCTTTTAATTTTTTTTATTCAGCCGTATTTGAATCATTCCCCGTCCACAATTAGTTATTGAATGAAGTCAGACAACTTCTGTAAAATTAAATTCACACATACGCTCTCGTTAGACTCTGGGCAAAATTTATAAGGAATTTTATGTTAAAATAATATACTGGGTGCTGCATCTGAACAAAATTGAGTGAACTGAACTTAAAATTAGCCATATTGAAGACATTTTTCAAAACACTCTGTATAAAATAAACCAATTCTATCACTACTGTTCGTTAGCTCAGTAACTTGTAAGTCTGTGTATTAAACAATTTTGAAATCAATCTATCAACCTATCTAAATTATGATAATTTTATTTAGGGTCAGCATCACTCTCCAATTTAAAAAAAAAATAATTGCTTGGCAACGCTGCAATATTATTTAAAAACTTTCTAGGGTTCAATACAGTATTACCAAACCATTCTAAAAATAAAATAAACGGTGTTCTATTTAAAAAACATACATTTTTATTTGCCAGCCAAAAACGCAACACCCTGTATATCCAAGAATATTTTTAAAACATATATTTTTCAAATCCATATAATTTTTATTTGAAACTTTTTTGCGTGTCTATAACACAAATTGAAATATTGAACAATTACGCATTAATGGGACACCCTGTATAAAATTTTATGTTCGACCGTTTTAATGATCGTTTATTAATAAATATTATTTTTTTCTTTTTCGCCTTTTGTGAGCAGGTTATTATAAAATAAATTTACTTTACCGCCCGGTGGACGCAGGCGGTAAAAGAGTTTGCGGGCGATAAAGGGACACTTTACGCCTGCTAAACGTATTTATAATCTGGAATTTATCGCCCGGTCGTGCATAAAATAATTTAAATGTTCCTTTTAACAAAAAAAACTACTGTTTGATTAAGAGCAGTTATAATGCCTGCTAGCCTAGCCTAATTTAACATATCATACCCCCTCTTTAAAAAGTGACACAACTCAAAAAGACCAATTTGTTTCTTCAATCAATAGACAGAGATCGCTAATGTCGGTTTTAAAGCTTCTCAAATTGTCCAATCATCACACATTAAAAGTATCCTATTTTGACTTGTGTCAATTTTGCTCAATAAAATTCTGTAAAAGTTTCTGCTATATAGTCAAATTTCGAGTTATATTTTTAAAAAATTATACATGCCACAGTGCAATAAAAAAACAAAAGAAAACAAACAAAACTTATTGCTTTTAATAGTAATCATATCAAAAAGTATTACACCTACTTTTATATTATTCATTATTGTAATGTTTTAAGAATAATTTTTATTTTTTGTAATTTTTCAAATAATTATGTTTTTTACCTTTTCAGTATTTTTTTTCTGTTTAATGTTAACAATTTTGTTTTTGATAAATAAAGATAATACATTTTTGTTTCTTTACCACTACAGTAATTATTAATTATGTCATAAATTCAAATTTGTTGTAGTCACAATTAAAAAAAGCGACATAACTCAAAAATGCAGGTGTTTGCTTACATTTTTTTTTAATCATAGTTCACCAGTACATAAAGAGAAAAATATTAACTATACTTGGGATTAAAATAAAGACTGCAGGTATTTTAACTAAACACACAAAATTATAAAACCATACTAAAGTCTATTCAGATTTCATTTATGCCGCGTCAAAACAATTTCTCCCATCCAGCAACAGCTCACGTGACATTTTTTTGCGCTTCTATTAGTTAATCGGTCGTTAGTCATTTAGACGACGCGCAAATATTTTTTGTCAGAGTCGAATTCAGTTCAATTTGGATAATTATAAACGGCGTTTTGGTAGCATTCACCGTGTTGGGTTAGTTTGGACATTTTGTATGTTTGATTGATTATAATTCATTATATTATAGTTTAGATATACATATATTGTGTTATTTATTTTTTTTTGTTTTTGTGGTTGTTGTTAGTTTGAACATGTTTTACTCTATTTTATGGACATTTAATTGACTATATTTTGTAATTGCTGCGTGACACTCAGATGAAGTCCAGAAAAATGTTTTTACTCCTTCTAAAAAGCGACTGAAAAAGGGACATTTGGTCATCCGTACTAAAGAAATGGTTCTTAATATTTATAAGCATTAAATTTTATAGAACCCTGATATGTTGGTACATGATGTTGAAAGGAGAGTTGCTGATAAAACAGGGATGTGCGCTAAAACCGTTTTTAATGTTATGAAGGAGTATAGGCAGATTCATAAATTTTCTGAACCAAAAAGAAAGCTACGTTATAAACAAATTAGTGGCTCTGTGGATGATTTTGATAAAAATGCAATAAGGCGCAAAATACATCAATTCTTCTTTACAAATTAACTTCCAACAATTGATAAGGTTTTATAAGAAGTGAACGATGATCCATATTTGTCTACTTTTAAGCGAGCTACATTTTACAAGCTTTTCAAAACCCTTAATTTTAAATTTAAAACTCGAGGAAAAAATAGTTTGCTTTTAGACAAAAATGAAATTGTTTCGTCCTACGCCACAAAAAATAAAACGGTACAGAGAAGAAAAGCAAAAAATATATTATCTTGATGAGACTTGGATTAACGCAGGCCACACCAAATCAAAAGTATGTTTCGATATGTCGGTTTTTTCATCCAGACAAGCCTTTTTGGATGAACTTTTAACTGGTTTTAAAAATCCATCAAGTATGTACGTAAAAACAGCTCATTATATGCCATATTGGAAGTGAAGAAGGCTTTGTCTCTAATGCACTTTATGTATTTGAGTTGAAAAATCCGGTGACTACCATGAAGAAATGTGTGGAGAATCGTTCAAAGAGTGGTTTTCAAACACCCTACCAAAATTAGAAGATAACTGCATTATTATTCGAGAAAGCTGGAAAAAATATCTATGACGTCTAAAAAAGGTGATATATAAAAATGGCTATAAGGGAAAAAAATTGAATTCGACTACCAAATGCTTAAGATCCATCTTCTAAAACTTGGTAAGCAACATAAACATTATGATAGGTATGTAATAGATGAAATGGCTAAGCAGCAAAACAACATAATACTTCACATGTCTCCGTATCATTGTGAACTTAACCCTATTGAATTAATCTAGGTTGACGTTAAACAATACGTAGCAGATAAAAACTCAACATTTAAATCTGGAGACATTAAAATTCTTTTTGAAGAAGTAATATTATTAGTTTCTCCAGAAAAATGGAAAAAGTGTATCGACCATGTTCGCCAAAAAGTTGAAGTAAAAATGGGGGAGTTGGATATTATAGAGGTTCAGGTAGAACCACTTGTAATTTTGATTAATGAAGATAGCCTTTCAAGTCTAACCAATTTATCCGATTCAGAATAGTGCTAAGTCAAGTAAGGAAGATTGCTATAATACAGGGTACAAGTTGTCTAATCTAAATACTAGTAGAACAAGAACAATAAAGAACAAAAGTTATCAAAAATACAAAAGGTTTCTTTTTAAGATGCACAATTTTAAATCAAATACCAAATTCAAATACCTTTTATATTTAAAGTTTTTTTAATGCTTTTAGTAGATATATATTAGCTATTAAAGAATTTGCAACTATTTGGACACCCTGTACAATATAATTTTATAATGATTGTTTTAATGCTCTGTATCACAGTAGACATATGTAATGAACTAAATATAATGCAACCAAAGATATCGGATAATAGATACGCCTTGTATACATTACACTTGTCCGCACCTTTTTTTTGACGGTACGCTCTTCCTATGTTGTCAGATCTCTTTCATCAAATACCAAACATTAAATTTTTATTTAAAAAGTTACTATTACCTTTAATACAATCTAATAAAAAAAGGAAATAAAGACTTGAAAGCATCAATATGAGTTTTTTATTAATTGCAATCACTTAAGACTTTTAAGTAGCTCTTTTTACATGTGTATCATATGTAAATATTAAACATTTTGGTATAAATCATTTAACTTTGGCAACCTAAGACATTTTGCTGATGTTGTCAAAGTGACAGATCACGTTTTATTGTGATTTTTGTGGTTTTTTGTAGTTTTCAAGAATAATTTAAACCCTGAAATTTTTATTAAGGACTTTTACGATGGGGAGGAAATGTATAGTGTGCCGAAATACGCAGAATAAGAATGCTAGAATGTTAGCCCTCTCTAGTGTTTAATTTTAGAATTAAATGGGGTAAACATTGCAAGTAAATAATAAAGGATATTTTTTTAAATATTAAATATAGTTAAAAATAGATACCGGCCCGTACCAAACAATCGTGTACATGGTCAAAATGACATAAAATGTGAAACATTATTAAAATCTGGACATGTATATACATTTTAAGCAAAAAGATTTAAATGGCTAAGTGACAATAAATTGTAAAGTTGTACCTTAAACAAGTGTATCCAATGTAAAAATATCGGTATTTAGTAACACTGAATTTAAAAGTATTACAATAACATTTAAAAAATGTAAATTAATAAAAAAGATTGATAATAATAATAAATATTTTTAGCTTTATGTCGAAATGTCATTCATCCACTGACGTTTATGAGATGTCCAATGATACATCTATAAAAAAATTATGAAAAGCGGGTTGCAATGTGCCTTTCCTAGTGCTCACTAAATAGAGCCGTTCTAGCCCAAATGCGTTTTAAAATAAAATTTGAGCATTTTAATCTTTAGAAAAAGAAAATAATTAAAGTTTTACTTCAAGACATGTTATTATGTATTTGGAAAGTTGAGTTTCCATGTAGTTAAATAATATTAAGAGATCTAAACAATTTTTATAACAGATGGATGTAAATAATTTTAGACTACTCTCATTTCAGAAATAATACTACATAAAATACATAATTGCAATATGTAATACAATTTTAAAAAGGTAATGCAAACAACTTTGATATGAGGTATAAACAACTTTGGTAAGAGTTGTAATTGGACAATTATCTATTATTCTGAATAATGTTTAATGGTAATATCACTAAAAAAAATTACAAAAAATGACTGGATTTTTAATATTTTAAAGTTTGTTGCATTCTCTTTTGACAGTAATTGCAATGTATTATTTATGATTTGTTTATTTTAATAATGAGAAATATTTAATAAATTGTAAAGAGGGCCAGGGTATTTTTGTCAAATTGGACATTCTTATTTCATAATAACATTCTACATTAGTTTTAATCAACAGAATAAACCATTAATTATCTGTAAAATTATATTTATATAAAATGTTCTTTTAAATATGTAAAAATCTTAATGACAAGAAAACACTAAAGATTCTAATTTCTAAACCGGTTCTGTAAATGATTTCTTTACAACTACGTGTTCAAAATTGATACAAGCTAGATAAAAAGAAAACTTTGCCCAGTGAAATACGCTTTTCGTCGTCTGATTTACATATGGATAAGCAATCTTTGTAATTATGTATATCATTGGGTGTGAGACATTAATTATTGTGCTCTGTGGAAATTTATAAAATTTCTTTACTATCGAATGAAATCCAGGTTTCCAAAGTGATGTGTTTGTACATCCACGGATGCAACAAGTTTTTTCGATAATGATATTACGAAAATAATTCGACTTTATTTAATTAATCATTATTAAACAATAAAGGCCGTATAAAACATTAATAAATACCCCCCATAAAGTTCACATTTTTGTCACCAGTTAGCGTTAAAGTCATGACGCACGGTCCCTATTCGGTCATTGCATAAATAAGATTATGTTAGCATAGACGTAGGCATATACAGGGAATAAGGCTTAATTTATTTCACTGTGTAAAGGCATTTAGCATTAGCATTGTTTATTTAAATAATAATGTTCTATATTTTCTGATCAGGTTTCCTAGAGAAATTATTCAACGTAGAATTTGGCTGCAAAATCTATGCTTGGTGGAGGAAAACATTATGAAAATGAAAGAAGCCTTAGTATATGTTCTGACCATTTTTGTATGGCAGATATTTATGAAAATTTAAGTGGTAGACACATCTTAAAACATAATGCTATACCTATCAAATAAGTACAGTATTTATTATGGGTATTTTTATTATATGTAAGCTCTAAAATTATACAGTAATCATCACATTTTACAAGAATTTTGGGAGAGGTAGTTGAATAGGCGAAAAATGAAGAAAAAAATCCTTTTTTGTTAGTGCAGTTCGTAACAGATGCTTCAATAACAATCTCACATGGAGATTGTTTCAAAATTGTTATAAAAAATTATTAATTCATAATGAAGTAAAGTCAAATAATGCAATTGCTTTAGATGGCACCAGCATCTTGGATTGTAGCAACACTAGTAGCCAAATTGCGTTAAATTTAAAATAATGTTACGAATCAGACACTAAAGAAAATTTGGAATTTACAAATGAGCTTCGTGACCATGATTACCTATCTATATATTTTCTGAGCGAATACATTCAGGATGTAGTTATTTATATTTCTGGTTTTATATTAAAATCCTTAAAGAAAAAGATTCACTGCAAACAGTGTTCTGCAATTGAATCAGTCAGTTCGAAAACCGTACAAGTCTCAAATTTGACATTTCAAAATAAGCCATTTCGTTTAAAATTTGTCTCTTCATCGATGCGCTAGTTCAGTGATGATGTAATTATGGTTCCACTGACAATTAAAGTGACAGTAGATTTTTTTGAGTCCGTTTTGTTTACCTAAATTATATCGTTTTTTTCACTTTTATTAATATATTCCTAAAGTAAGTAGATAGCATGTATCAAATATACAATCATTTAGTTACCAATTATATACCTTTAAACTATTTTTTATGACCTGTAAACAATATTTTGAAATAAAATAAAAACAGTAAAAACGTATATGTCAAATTTATTGATGTTTCTGTTATAAGTTTGGTTAGAATTAAATGTCAGTGGAACCAAAATGACATCGCACTGAACTAGCGCATTGAGCTTAAAAACCATACTAGATACCTAGCTGTTAATGTAGTACAGCTGATTATACCCGTGAAATTAGGTGAAAAACCGTACATATCTGCGACTCGTACGGTTTTTCATTTCAATACCAAAATAATGGTTAGTTGCTATGGTCAGTTGGAAAAACACAAATACTGAAAATGATGACTGAGGTAACAGTTTTGATATTGTATTTTTCCTCCTTTTTGAATAAATATAAAATAAATCTTTTCTCTTCGACAGACTTTCTGTCTCAACTGTCAAAGGTGCTACTTTCTGTTCTTAATACACAAATAGCTATTTTGTCTTTTATTCCAAAATATGCTTTACAAAATATCAGTTATCTTATAACACTAAATAAATCTATTGAGCAGATTATTCACCAAGAGTGTTTGTAGGAGTAACCATTGATAGTAAAATGACATTCGAAATGTCACAAAAGAAGCTTCCTTTAGTGTTTTTTCTATTCGGACAAATTAGAAATAAAGTATCTCTTGATAATCTTAAGCTAATGTGTTTTAGCCTTGTCCAGATATTATAAAATCATTGCTGATTGCTGTCCTAAATTATATCATTACACAAATAATTCTAAAAAATAGGTGTCGTGACATGCAACCCAAATGGTATGTAATAGAAAGATCATATTTGTATATTTATGTATCTGAAATAAAATTATTCTGTTTTTAATAGCTTTTTATTTCATAAAAAAAAGGTAGTCCGGCAATATAATTATTCTTTTTTCGACCTGTAGAAAAGGTTTTCAGAGTACCCATGTAAATATAATAATAAATGGCTTTATATTTTTACTTGCTCTTTGCTCTTCATGTATTTAAAAAAAAAACACAATAAAATACCAACAAAAATGTTCTTCAACTTTGAGCTAACTACTATTTTAATCTATAAGAAAATATATAAAATGACTATTTGAATGCCCTGTATAAATTGAATATGTTTTCTTTAAATTTACCTTTGATTCCGAAGACCCATAGGTTATTGATTTGGTCATTAAATAATTTTTACTAAAAATATATGTAAACCCTCCCGAAACACTACGTCAATGTGCGACGTACGATTCCCCTTTCCCCGTCTGGTAAAACATGCGGACAGAAGGTGTATTGGGTATACAGTGTGTAGGGCGAGTCTATCTTAGATAATATGATGTCTATAAATGCAACCATCTCTTTTAAAGTCAAATACATTTATTAATTTGTATTGCAGGTTAACCCAGTTTATGTCGCTCACCTATTTTCGTCCAGAAATGTCACTAAAGTCTGGGAGACCGTGTATGGCATTTATTTTATAGTTTCACTTTACAAAATATGTTTTTATCGTAATAAAAAAATAATTTCACAATTACACTCTTTTATTTTACATTTTTGCAAGACGGAAAAGTAAAATACGGCCCTGCTCAATTTTAGCGTCCACCTGCTTCTGTTTACATCAGGCGTAAATTAAATTTGAATAGACTTTAGAATATTTTCAATCTCATTTTCTCAAAATTTGCATTTTTTTGACTTATGTCACTTTTGAAGTAACCTAGATATTTTTACTCACTTTTTATTTTTCTTTTTATCGCTATCGTCCGATTTTTCATCATCGCTTCCACGTTTGTCGTTCTCTTCGTCATCGGAATCGCTTAAAACGATCAATTTGTGACACTTTTTTGTTGGTTTCCTTTAACAAAAATATCATAAAATGAGAACTAGCTCAAATACGCTCTTATCGAATAAAATAGAAAATACCTGTTTGTTTTTTTCTTTTTATCATCATCATCGGATTCTTTATTACTATCTTCCGAATCAGAAACATTTTCTTTCTTGACTTTCTTGCGGTTTTTGTTTGTTTGTTCTTCATCCGATTCGTCAGAATCATTTTTCTGAAAAAGAGTATAGTAATTTAAAACAACCAAAATTAATATTCGTAATCACTTACTTTTTTCTTCTTAATTTTTTTTTCCTTAGCTTCATCTTCATTATCGCTTGTTTTCGACGTATTTTTATCAGTTTCTTCATCACAATCTTTATCTTCATTATTGTTTTCTGGTATTTCATCATTGTTTACACTTTCATCGTCGCTTGATTTAGTTTCTGTTGCCTTTTTGTTGATCGAATTATCATCGACATCGCTTTCTTGGTCTTTATCGCTTGACTTGGTTTTATTTTTATCTTCTTCATCGCTATTGGCACTTTCATCGCTATCTTTAGATTTCTTTTTCTTCTTTTTGCTTTCTGATTTCTTCGTCGAGTTTTCTTCGTCACTCTCCCGTTCTTTATCGCTTGGTTTGGTTTTATTTCTAGTTTTTTTGCCTTCCGTTTTCTTTTCGGTACCTTCTTCATCGCTACTGGCACTTTCATCGACGCTTTTAGATTTATTTTTGCTTTCTGCTTCCTTAGTCGATATTTCTTCACTTTCTCCATTTTCATCAGTAGATTTTGCTTTATTTCTAGTTTTTTTGCCTTTATCAGTTTCATCGGTTTTTGGGTCACTGTCTTCCTTTGCGGTTTCATCATTCTCTGTACTGACAGCTTCATCCATTATTTTTTCTTTGTTCCCTTCCTCTTCATCGATTTTTTTACCTTTATCTTCCTCCAAAAGATCATTTTGTTCTCCAGTTTTTGTAGTGTCCTCTTTCTCTTTTGAGTTATCTTCATCAGTATGTGAAACTTCATTAGTTTTTTTATTATTTCTCTTTATAGTTTTTTCATCTTCATCCGTTTTGTCATCATCTTCTTCTTTATCGCTTCCTTCGCTGCTTTTAGTTTTGCTCTTATCTTTTTTACTTTCAGTTGAATCAGTTCCGCTTCCTTTTTTGTTCTCTTTCTTTTTGTGCTTATCGGCATTTATTTCTTTGTCATTTGGCATGTCCTAATTGTAGAAAAAAATATTAAGTCTCTTGGAATAGCTATTTATAAGGCTAAATATACTTAAACTCGATTTTTATAAGGCAAACAGACAGTTATAATACTTTGATAACGCTAAATGGTCCTAAACTATATTTTTCAACAATTAAACATATTTAAATTGAAAAAAAAAAATTAATCGAGCTTTTTATAAAACTAAACCAATTTAAATTATACTTTTTACAGTTAAACACCCTTAAGTAAGTTTTAAATGGCTTTTATAAGAATAAATGAACATATTATAAAACTAAACAGTCTTGAACTAAATTTTTCTACAGCTTTAAAATACATTTTTCAACAGCTAAACAGCCTTAAACAAATAAAACCTTAAATGGCTGTTATAGGACTAATTAAACTTTTTATAAGACTAAAAAGCCTTAAACTACATTTAGCTAAATGTCCTCAAACAAGAAAAATACCTTAATTACTTTTATGGGGGGATGGGGGAATTTGTTTAATAGTATGTATATATTTTTTTGTTATTTAAAGTTTGAAACATTAAATGAATAGATTACAGCTACTGATTAAAAATCAAAAATGATGTGTTTCATGGTTTTTGGATTTTCACATTTTAAGTAGGGGAAACGGGGGTAAAAATTTGTTTAGAAGTATAAATTTTTTGAACGTTGGAACTTGAAAATTATAATTGTAGCATAAATAAATAATGACGTGCTCTGTGGTTAGATTTTTGTAAGGTAGTATCATAAAAATAAACTAAAATAAACTAAAATTAAAAAAATAATTATTAATAAAAATTAATAAAAATTAATAAAAATTAATAAAAATTAATAAAAATTAATAAAAATTAATAAAAATTAATAAAAACTAATAAAAATTAATAAAAATTATTAAAAATTAATAAAAATTTGTAAAAATTTGTAAAAATTAGTAAAAATTAATATAAATAATAAAAATAAATAAAAATGAATGAAAATTAATAAAAATAAATAAAAATTAATAAAAATTAATAAAAATGAATAAAACTGAATAAAAATGAATAAAAATTATTAAAAATAAATAAAAATGAATAAAAATGAATACAAATGAATAAAAATGATTACAAATGAATAAAAATGATTAAAAATGAATAAAAATGAATAAAACTGAATAAAAATGAATACAAATGAATAAAAATTAATAAAAATGATTAAATATGATTAAAAATTAATAAAATAAATAAAAATAAATAAAAATGAATAAAACTAAATAAAAATGAATAAAAATAAATAAAAATGAATAAAAATAAATAAAAATGAATAAAATGAATAAAAATGAATACAAATTAATAAAAATGAATAAAAATGAATAAAAATTAATAAAAATGAATAAAAATTAATAAAAATTAATAAAAATTAATAAAAATTAATAAAAATTAATAAAAATTAATAAAAATCAATAAAAATGAATGAAACTGAATAAAAATTGTTAAAAATAAATAAAAATTAATAAAAATTAATACAAATGAATAAAAATGAATACAAATGAATAAAAATGAATAAAAACGAATAAAAATAAATAAAAATAAATAAAAATGAATAAAAATGAATAGAAATTAATAAAACTAAATAAACATGAATAAAAATAAATAAAAATAAATAAAAATAAATAAAAATAAATAAAAATAAATAAAAATAAATAAAAATAAATAAAAATAAATAAAAATAAATAAAAATGAATAAAAATGTATGAAAATGAATAAAAATGAATAAAAATGAATAAAAATGAATAAAAATGAGTAAAAATGAGTAAAAATGAGTAAAAATAAGTAAAAATGAGTAAAAATTAATAAAAATGAATAAATATAAAAAAATTAATGAAAATCAATAAAACTAATAAAAAAAGGAAGTCATGTATTTTTTTATATTAATAACACGACTACATGTGAGCAAAGCCGCGGGCAACAGCTAGTCTTTTAATAAAGCTAAATAGCAGCACTCACCTCATCTACATTTTCCAAATTATCTTTAATAGAATTATCGTCAGATTTACGTTCTTTTACGATTTTATCTTCTTTCGTTTTGGTTTTTTTATTCTTCGAGTTTTCATTATCACTGTCATGTCCAGACGTCGCTCTGTTTCGTTTGCTACTCCTGGTACTGCTACAAATTCAATAAGAAAATTAAGCAACGTTAGAACTTAAAAGCCTTAAAAGTCGCTTTGAATCTCACAATTCTAACAAATGAAGCCTAAAATCTGACAGCTGTCATTAAGTGACCATTAGGTATTCAAACTACTTGTCAAATAATAGATGTCGGGGGGGCAGGGTTGGTATATCTAATAGACGTTCCATCTTGGATGCTATTTTTATTTCGAAAAATTACATTTTCATGATGTTGCTAACTTAAAGCTGACTATCATTTCCCCTCTATTAATTTTATGAGTCTATGTCGCAACCCCTTGCATATACCAACCCTTCCCTTCGGCAGGCATTTTGTTTGGAATGCCCAATAATTGATTGACAATTACTAACTGAGAGATGTCAGATATGATCAATTACTGTTAATGGAATGAAATGTGTTAAGTAAAACCAAATTATCTCTGAATAATAGAATGATTTTTGAAGTTAGTTATTTAAATTTTGGGTTTTGACAAACCTTGAACATGCAAAAATATCTTTATTGGTATTATAAACCTCCTTCAACTTGTGGCACTGAATTAATGGTAACGGAACGTACACTTTTTTCTTAAACTTCGGATCAGAAATTTTGCTGTTTCTAGTCTTTCCTCTTCCATGAGATTTACTATCTGACTCATCAGACGAAGAATCTAACACTATATGTTTGTCTCGTTTAGTATCTTTCGAATTATCTTTGTTTCTCTTAGAACGCTTACCAACTATTTCAAAATTCTTATCAGAGGATCTTTTAAATATCTTTTTCAGCTCCACTCTGTTGAGTTCTTTTTTAGTTTGAACGTTTTTCAGCCTGGAAGATTTTCTGGAATTATCAGGAGAGCTGTTTTCCTTTATTTCCTCTATGTTAACCTCAGGTTCAAATATATCGGCAGTTTTTGAATGTTTATCAGATGAAGTCTTACTAGAGGATTTCAAACCGTTTTCATTGAGTTTAGGAGGAATCACTGGGGTGTCTTCTTCGTCAGAACTGGTCAGAATGATGACAGAACTATCGAATTTGACGGATTTCTTTTGTTTTGGGTCTATTAATTTGTTTAAGTCTACCACCCTTATTATTGATTTACTAAATGTTGGTTTAACGTCTAAATCATCACTGTCACTAATTTTCGGTTCGTTGGTGGCTTCATTGGTGGCTCCATTAGTAGCTTCATTAGTATCTTCATTGGGAGCTTCAATGGTGGCTCCATTAGTGGCTTCATTAGTATCTTCATTGGGAGCTTCAATGGTGGCTCCATTAGTGGCTTCATTAGTATCTTCATTGGGAGCTTCAATGGTGGCTTCAATAATAACTTCATTGGTAGTTTCATTGGTTACTTCATTAATAGCTTCATTGATAGCATCATTGGAGGCTTCACTGATGAAAATGTCTTCAGTACTAGTATTATTGGTATATACAGCTTCTTCAATAGCATCTGTTAGAAAAATACACCAAATAATTATTTTAGAATGAATACATTACAGTACATGGCTCCATAATGAATATTGTTAAAAATACATATAAAAAGAAAATAAAAGCAGCGCGTTATAGCAGAAAAGAAATATAAATGAGGAAATAATGGAATAAATAAAAAGCAAATTAGACAATGCGGAAGAAAGGAACATAGGAATTAAATAAAAGCTAGATTATCTTGTACCTTCAGTTCAAATAAACAAGAAAGAAGACTTAGATCTTCTAAGTGGAAATAATAACTAATGTAAACAAAAAACTAACTACAGACTGTTGAATAAAACATTATTAAAATGGCTAATACAAGTCCCAAATTTGATAACAATCTTGATGAGTTTAAAAATGAAGCAAATCAATCTGTTTTTTCTATATTATACTTAAACGCTCGCTCAGTACGTAATAAGTTAGATGAAATTGAAGCACTTAGTAAACTTGTCTATCTACCTGATGTAATTGTTATTACAGAATCCTGGCTTTCTCCTAGTGAGGAAAACTATTTTAATTTGTCAGATTATAAAGCAATTTATGAATCAAGAAATAAAACGGGAGGTGGCATTCTAGTAAAAGAAGGCTACAATTTCACAGAAATTGACAGGTTAAGTGAAAAATGTTCTATGATATTTATAAGAATAGAACAAAGGAACTTTGTTATAGGTGCTATATATAGACCTCAAGATTTTGATAAAAACACTTTTTTAAACGTTTTAGAAGGAAAGTTAGAAAATATCAATAATCATAAAAAGAAAATGTTTATTTTGGGAGACTTTAATATTAATTGTTTAGATAAAAACATGTACACAGGGGAAATCAACTATAGGTGCAATCTGTGTAATAAAGCAAATAATGGAAAATGCATATGAACACAAAATAGAATTAGAAATGCTTTTTATTGACTTTAAACAAGCCTTTGACTCAATAAATATGTACAAATGCATCAAAGATTAAAAAAGTGCGTTTTTTAAAATTAGGATATTTTTTGAAAGACGTAAGCGATAAAAATGGTATTATTTTATGTAATAATTTTTACTACAAACAATAACCAAAATGATTTACACAGAAAACGCACAAAAAGAATGAAAATAATAAGCTAAAACCGAGGCTAAAACATGTTTTTTTTGCATCTAGTGCATTAACAGTATTGGCTATTGAACACTTTCCAATATGCTTTGTTAATTATGTCAAAGATAGCAGAGCACCTAGGCAATTATGAATTGAAACCTATGCCATATTTTTAGGCTATTTTAAGGCTGTTTTTATAACCTATTCAATAATTTTATGCTCCTCATTTTTTGCAAAAATTAAGGTGCTTTGCTAGCTTCAAACGAATCCAGCAGACTACCTGGGTTTTTTTAAGCTTTTTTTTTTTTCTAAAAACAACCACACCATATTTTTAGGCTCTTGAAATATAAAACTATTCTAAAAAAAGTCTACTTTTTAATATTACAGGGTGCTTTGTTCGAATAAAGCCAGCAGAGCACCTCCGTTTTTTTAAAGGTTTTTCCTAAAAAGAACTGCACCTCATTTAAGGTTATTTTTTAGTTCTTAAAATATTATAAATCATTCTAAAAATGTTTGCCTTTTGTTAAAAATATGACATGCTTTGCTAACTTTAGAATGAAGCCAACTAGAAAAAAGTGGTTTATATCATTGAATTTCTCTTTAAAAGCTCTACAAACTGGTTTTTACTCATTCATGCTAGGTTGTCTGTAAGGCAATAGGATTTTCAGATTGAATTTTAAGAGAAAAACATTTTTGTTAAATAACTTGACTATGGTTTAAACTAGGAAGAAGTGGTTTGCATCGTTGATTTTCTCTTTAAAAGCTCTAAAAACTGGTTTTTACTAATTCATGCTAGGTTGTCTGTAAGGCAAGATAATAGGATTTTAAGAGAAAAATGTTTTTGTTAAATAACTTGACTATCTTTTAAACTAGGAAGAAGTGGTTTGTATAGTTGAATTTCTTTTTAAAATCTCTACAAACTGGCTTTTACTAATTTATGCTGGGTTGCATGTAGGGCAAGATAGTCAAATTTTCAGATTTAATTTTAAGAGAAAAACGTTTTTGTTAAATAACTTGACTATCGTTTCAACTAGGAAGAAGTGGTTTGCATCATTAAATTCCTCTTTAAAGGCTCTACAAAATGGTTTTTAAAAAGTCACCGCTGAGTTTATTTTTATTTATTTATTTTATTTAGTTATTTATTTATTTATTATTACATTACTCAACAGGTCAAGACCCAATTACAGAGTAAGAGTACAAGAATATATAAATACAATTAATTTAGAAATAATATACTAATTGAATGAACAGCAGGTGAGAAAAAAAAACTAAGAGAATTATTTTTCTAGCATTTCATGAATATATGCAAAACTAAAGATTTCAGACAACATTATTATAGAAATAACACCTAATATTATGAATTGAACTATAAAACAAATCAAGCTGGCAAGTTACTAATTCATAATTATTACACATGGTGTATATAAGAGATTTTAAGAGAACATTTGTTCTGGGTGTGTTCAAGTTCCTGGAAGTTATTCAAGGAACTGCAAAATTAAAACTATGAATCAAATATGAAAAATCAACTGTAAAATGAACTGTCTTAAATAGCAATACCACAGAATAATATTTATGTCTTGTATGAAGACTCCAAAACTTAACCATAAGGCTAGAAAATAGGATTTTCAGATCAAATTTGGGGTAATTTTAACAGAAATAAGCTTCTCGATTTTATTAAACCACGCCATATTAATTTTTTAGTCTATTTTTAGACTCTTGAAATATAAAATATTCGCTCAGCAGAGAAAAACAACATTTTTTTTTTAAACAACTACATCAAGTTTTTAGGTTATTTTTATGCTCTCAAATATATATAATTTTCAGAAAAATACTAGTTAAACCGAGGTACTCTGCTGACTTTGTTCAAAAAAACTTTAAAAAACAGAAGTGCTCTGCTAACTTTTTTCAAAGCTAGCAAAGCACCTTGATTTTTCCACAAAACGATGAGTATAAAGTTTTTGAATAGGATATAAAAATAGCCTAAAAATATGGCATATGTTTCAACTCAAAATTGCCTAGGTGCTCTGCTGCCTTCTTTGACATTTGCTAATGTCAAACTAAATCATAAACAATGATTAACCTTAGCTAAGATCTATTTTATTTATTTGTTGTCCTTGATGATATCCAAGGATATCACTAAATTGATAATACTTATTTGATTTGGGATTTTACCAATACACCTTGAAAATTGTATTCTGAATGCCGATAATTAAGCTAGAACTATTAGGTTTCTTTTTTGTTTTAGTCATTGTTTATGATTTATGACTAAGTTCTATTTTTTCTATCTGTTTTAAAGGATTTTTTTTATAGTAAACTGGTAAATTTAACTGTAATAATGATACTTAGTTAATTTAAGGTACCACTATTTTGTTTAATCTTTGGTAATGAATATGAGCTTACAACATGAATATTGTTTATGCTACACTCTCTACATATCTATTTTCAGAACTGTAGGGGACTCAAGAGTAAGTGTAATGATTTTTTTTAGATCTTGTCATAATGAAGACTACGATATTATAATTGCCGTCGAAACATGGTTACAGGAGTCAGTGCATGATGGTGAAATCGTAGACAATAGCTTATATAATTTAGTAAGGGCAGATAGGAATTTGGTAATAACAAATAAGAGAACAGGTGGTGAAGTATTTATTACAGTTAAGAAAAATGTTAAACTCTTAAACATAGTAAAGCATAGTTCTATTTTTGAGGCAGTCATTGTAGAAGTTCAGATTAATTTTGTGAAATACAAATTATGTGTAATATACATTCCATCAGGTAGTGCATTTAAAATATATGAAACTGCTTTAGAATTTTTACAGAATAATTTAGTGAATTTTGACATGAAAAAAATATACAGTATGGTTCAAATGAAAGGAATAAATTCATTATAATGGAAGTAGTTGGTTTTTCGAAAAAATGCTCGGACAGGTCAATTTTGTTTACTTAAGGCGCAATTTTTTAAATAGAATTCAATTTTCCCCCACTTCCCATTTTTGGGCAGTGACGTCATTGACAACTTTTTTAAATAGTAACCCCAATTTTTTTTTCTTGATTTTGATAGATCTTGCAATTTCCTACTCAGAAACATAATATTTGTAATATCTGACATAACAATTTTTTTTGAACAAGTCATTTAAAGATCAGATACATAAATTTTATTTTATTTTGAAACACAAAAAATTAATAAAAGATTATTTGTAATTAAGTGCTTCATCTAAAATAATAATAATAATAATAATAAAAAGAATTTAATGAAAATTTCACAAATTCTTTTTTATTTTTATTTTGTTAGATTAGGCACTTAATTACAAATAATTATCTTTTATTCATTTATTGTGTTCTCAAAATAATATCAAATTTATGTGTCTGATCTTTAAATGACTTTTATTAAAAAAAATTGTTATGTAAGATATTTCAAATATTATGTTTTCGAGTAGGAAATTGCAAGATCTAACAAAATCAAAAAAAAAAAATTGGGGTTACTATTTAAAAAAATTGTCAATGACGTCACTGTCCAAAAATGGGAAGTGGGGGAAAATTGAATTTTATTTAAAAAATTGCGCTTTGAGTAAACAAAATTGACCTGTCTGAGCCTTTTTTCGAAAAACCAACTACTTCCATTATAGAGGTGTGTCGTTCGCGAACGATTCGTTCAAAAAGAACGAATCAGTGCACTGACTCGAATGAATTGATTCCCTGTTTTTAAAAGATTCGAATCTTTTTTGAGTCAATTGCTCGATGGCTCTGCGATCGATCAAACACGCCGAGTTCCGAGTTTGGTTGCTTCGTTCATTCGATTCGGATTCGGTATTTGGTATTTTACATCGGCATCGGCAAATTGGTCGCTTTTGTTCTACGTTCTACGGCATAATACGAGAACTCTAACTGACAGGCGGTGGCGGTATGTGTCTTTAATGTTTTTCTCACTTTACAGGAGGTGTGTATTAAGCTTAGGTAAACAATTTATGCGTGTTTGATAAATAAATTTAAATCAAAGTAAAATTAAAACAAAAAATGACGAATCGTGAATATATAATTTTGCGTTAATTTTGGCTATATATTTGGCATTTAAAAAAAATTGTGTTATTGTTGTTTATCTTAACGGACAAGGATGTATTTATTATTCAGCTGCCTTTTTTTTTATGAAATATGAAACATTAATTTGCTTTACTTTAAAATAAATCTGGTTATAATTATTTTACTCAACGACCTAGTAGGTAGGTAGGTTAGGTAGTACTCAAATTCGTAAAAGTTCGGTTCGATTTCCTTCGCCGGATCGGCGGAATAACATCGTTCGTGGTTCGCTAAAGTGAATCACTTGAGAACGAATCTTGAAGAACGAATCTTTTTAGGTGAATGAATCAAATGAATTAATTCAGTAAAAAGATTCGAACTTCCCACCTCTATTCCATTATAATGAATTTATTCCTTTCATTTGAACCATACTGTATATTATGGCGGATTTTAACATCAATAGTATTTCAGGTAGGTATAAACTATGATCGTTCAATCAATAATAATATTTTAAATCATTTTCAAGATTTTGTAGATTTTAATGGATTGAAGTTATTCAATGACATAAAAAACTTTCAAGGAAGAACACTAGATTTAGTTATAAGTTCAGAAAATAATTTTAATAATTGTCTAGTTCAAAGAGATTTTAAAAAAATACAAACTGTTAGGGATTGTGTAAGTTTACAAAAAGATATAAACAACATAAATGAATGGTGTTATAAAAATAAATTAAATTTCAATACAAAAAATCAAGTAGTATGACAATAAGTAGATTGAAAAATCCTGTTATTTTCGATTATCTTATAAATGGAGAAGTAATAGAACGACGTACAGAGGTAACACTTAGGTACATATAACCTACAATTGTGTTCTTAACTTTTTCTAATCATATAACAAATATAGTTAAGGCTGCAAATATAATTCTGGGGTTCATAATTAGGCAAACTAGAAGTTTTACTAACATAGAATCTATAAAAATTCTTTATTATGCTCTTGTTAGACAAAAACTTGAATTTGGAGCTGAGGTATGGATTGGGGAACATCCAACTAATCTATATGAGATTGAAAAAATACAGAATAAATTTCTTAGATATCTTTATTTCAAAAAAACTCCATATATACCCAGACTACAATATTGTTAGAACTGCAAACTTAAGAAAAGAATTTAAAATACCTTCCCTTCACACCAGAAGGAATATGATAATGTTGACTTCTTTATATAAAATTATTAACTATAAAATTAACTCACCTGAGCTACTATACTTAATACGATTTAATGTACCTTCAAGGAGAATGAGACATCCATGTATGTTTAATATTCCTTTAGTTCTTACCACTACCAGGTCACCTCTTGTGACCATGCTCCGATTGGCAAATAATATTAACACTTTTATTGATGTAGATTGGACACTACCATTTAATATGTTTCGAAAACTTGTATTTAATTATTACATTACTCTTGATTAATTATTACTGTACTGAATAAGTTGTAATATTAGTTGTAATTACCTACTGTTTATTATTAATATTATTATTTATGTATTATGATACTTTTATCCATGTAATAAGGCCATTTGCCTGTTTGGATACAAATAAATAAATAAAAAAAACTACATTAGGGCATGTAGGAAACTAATAATAGCTGTGTAATGTGAACAGACAAAAGGAGAGATATATCCACATTCGGTTCTGGCTACATTAATATTATTCATTTCCAGCTAGAGCTAATGCTAACTCTTTGTATTTCTCACTAGGACATTAGCAAAGCCTATTAAAATTCCTTAGATTACCAACACTGTATAGGGATCAGTAAAAAATAAAAAAATTGGTACGTCACAGCTTATATATGAAAATCATTTATTTTTCATCATGAACATTTATACCTGTTTCCTGTATAATAGAGGGCGTTTGTAAATAAGTGCAAAAGACTTTAGGAGGTTGTTGTTAAAAAAATGAAATTTAAAAAATGTAAATTCGAAATTAGCAATAAAAAATGTAAATGTTTTATTAGTTTTATTATTTCAAAAAGTTTAAGATATTGATTCGAAATTAGCAAAACAAAGCCTTGGAGGGATACATGTGTTTGAGATGGTCTTAAAATTTCTACTTGCACCAGTGGCACCCTGCAAGAATGACACACCTTTTTTTAATAAAAAAAAAGGTGCACCACTGACTTTCCTCATTAACTTTTTTTAACAAAATAACTTCAGCAACCACTCCTTAAAATCTTTCGCTCTAATTTGCAAACACCCTGTATATACTAGATGATAGGGACATCAAATTATACTTCATTATACAGGAAATGGTAGAGGATTCGTTAAAATTACCCATCAATGATGAAACAGCAAATTTGAGAACATTTAAAAAAGAAATTAAAAAAATATGTTAAATACAACTGGAGGCATATACTGTGGAGGAATAAGTAACAAATTACAGCTTTGTAGAGATATATACTATACAAAAATATTTGCCCCATTTAATATGTTTATACATTAAGTAGTTCGCATTATATTAAATATGGACATTATAGATTTACTATTAATTAAATAATGCCATTAACTAACCTTTTTCCACCACATTTTCACTATTATCAACTGCACTATTTTCGATATTCGGCACAGACTTATCAATTAGTTCTCCACCATCTTCCGAATCTACATCAACTTCTATTTCTAACTTATCATATATCGCATAAAAATTAGTTTTACTCTTATCCGAAATTGTATACAAATCGTCTATAAATTGTTTAGAATTTTGCAGTAAATGTTTCTTTTTAGTGGTCTTTTTTAAATTGTTTTCTAAATCATCGGCAGCTTCCAGAAACTTCCTGATCTCTGAAATGCTATCTAGCGCGATAGAAATCGCTTCATCCTTTGACATCTTATTTAAAAGGAATTATAAATCTGAAATAAATGTACCGATAATTAATTGGAAAAATATTGTAATATTTTCCCGCCATACAAAAAAGTTACATGACATTTATCGAAAAGCTTAGTGTTAACCAATTTTATTGAACTCACAACAAGAGTTATTTCAAATAAAATCCAGACATTAATCACCTTTTACTCAAAATAAACATATTTTTCTTAACATCTAACAAAACAACGCCATTTTATACAATGGAATGGAACTGCTTAAAATTGTATGATGTATGATGTTTGATGTATGTCAAGGAAAATGTCAAAAAAATACTGACCGAGCAAAATGAATTTTCTCACTTTGATCACTTGTTCCCCTATGCAAAACTGTTAGCTTTATGAGTTTGTTCGCTTTTTTCAATTAAAGGAACAAAGAACTCCAAACTCTAAGAACTGTCAAAATTGTCAATTTTCAATTTTGTTTGGATGTCGGGAAACATGTTTGCCAATCTGCAACAATGTCCCTGAAATGTAACTGCAGTTATTTGCCGCCGTGTTACGGTTTTTCCATTGTTTAAAATTACAAACTTTAATACAAGGCATTTTTATTAACTTACTAGAACAAACTTATGTAACCAGCATTTCTTTGTAAGGTTTGATTACTCCAATGACGTCATGTTACCAAAGCATATATATAACTACATTTCTTTATAAGCATATATAACTACATTTCTTTATAAGCTTACTACTTACTTATAATAAAAAATAACAAAATCAAATATCCTAAAGTTTCTTAAAATTCAAATTTCGTTTAGAGATCCCCAAACTTAAATTAAATTTAACATGTATGACATTAAATACGTTACACCGCGGTATGTGTGACGTCAGTCATACCCCATCCGTATGGTAACCTGCAGTGGGATTCCATCTTTCAATACGGCACGTGTTCTATCTTCTTTCGACAGAATGCGATTCTTATGTATTGTGTCTCTCTCTATTCGACACGTAACGTATTGAGTTTACACATAAAAATCCCTGTCCTGTTCTGTAGTAAACTTTTAAGGCCAAGTTCAACTTTGTTTGACATATAAACACGATTTTTTAGGTTACAAAATTGAATTATGGATTTTTTATTTTTTTATTCGAAGTAATACAAGACGTGTCACTTTAAATGTCTATCTCTTTATGTAACACGATGAATTTATAAAACATATGTCACTTTATGCTGCGTTTGAGAATCCACATCGGATGCATTTTTTACATCTCGAGCGTTTTTTTATCCACATCGGACACATCTGTCCCATTACATTTACGTATACTGAATCACGTGATCAAAGATTTTTTACATCTCAGATGCATCCGATGTGGATTCTCAAACGCGGCAAATGAATATGTGATGGCAACTGACGGCAACACTGTCAGCTACTAGAGAACATACAGGTCCGGTATAAGCCATATATAAATGGAAAATAATAATTTAATGTTTTGATTGAGTTAAATAAAATATCAAAATTAAGTGTTTATTTTTAAGTAAACGACATTTTTAAATATATACGTCTTCAATCAAAAATAATATAGGCTAATACTCAAGTGTATACGAGTGTACTGGACAAGAGATAATTTTACCCTTTACTCCAGTTTTTTGTAATGAAACCAGCGGTAAAATACATATTTGTGTACCAAGGCTGTGTTTTGGCCGAATTAGACATATGCGTTCGAGTCTAAGCTAGTTCTGGTTAAGTATAACAGTAATAGGCAAGAAACGGATGTTCAATCAAACTTAACATCGAGATAGATGTCACATAAGCAGGTGTACTGAAGATGAACTTTGCAGGACCAAGAATCAGATAGATATAACACTTGATATCTTGAAAACCATGCATACTACACTGAATAAGAACGAATGGAAGTATCAGAAGGAGGCTAAAGGCAAAAAATAGACGGAACAGAGCTGAATAGATAGATAAGTAATATTTTAGCCAGGAAAGAGTCGATGAATGTTATAAATATAGTAAATTTATGAATGTATTTTTAATGTATAATTTCAGTTTATTTTCATTTTTGGTATAAAACTATGGCTGACATAATAAAACTCTTAATATATTTTCCATCTTTATTACTATACATTATTTAGTTTTCATTTATTCTTGAAGATGAAAATCCGTTGTAAAAGACATAATTAAAACAATGATTTAGGTAAGATGAAATTAATCTCAACAGCGACTGATCAAACCCTAAGAGGGAAGGCCCACTCATGCGACACGTCGCGCGCGACTAATCGCGAAGCATCGCGCGCGGCAATACTTTAGATGTTTTTAAATGGGTTAAAGCCCATTAACACGGTTCTGCCGCGTGGTCGCACGCGGCTGAAAATTAGAAATGACAAACTCGCGATTTTCCTGCCGCACGCGGCCAGCATTATCATGGATTCTTAGAGGGAAAGCCCACTCATGCGGCACGTCGCTCGCGACTGATCGCGAGGCATCGCGCGCGGCTATACTTTAGATGTTTTTAAATGACTCAAAGCCCATTAACGCGGTTTTGTCGCGTGGTCGCACGCGGCTGAAAATTTGAAATGACAAACCCGCGATTTTCCTGCCGCACGCGGCCAGCGGTATCATGAATACATATGGAGCATCACTCATACAAACGTCAAGTCGCGTGCGAAACCCCAGCTGAGAGTTGGAGTTTCCTGTTAACTTTTCAGTTGTATATTGATATAGATGAATTTATATCCGATATTCAAGACCGACTTCAAATATCGAACAGTTAATTGAAATAAAATATCGAAAAAAATATTTGTTTGGGAATCGCTAGCAGTTCGTCAAATCGCACTACTCTCATTCTAAAATATTTGAAGAACTTATCTTCGTGTTGACGTAAATCCTTATGTAATAAATTAAATGCGCCTTTTACAAAAGGGTCTATAAATAATGGGTGAACCCAGTACCTACGTCGTTTCAATTTTTTCCGCCGACGAACAGAATAAAACAACACAGTTACTACTTCTTCCACCTCTATTTTGATACTGAACGGCTGTGTCGCTGCTTGTCGTCTGTTAAAAATCGCACCTAAAAAATCGCATGCGGCAGATCGCGCGCGACATGTCGCGTGAGTGGGCTTTCCCTCTTAGCTTTCCAACTTCCTTACAAAAATATTATGATTTATAGTTATTATTATTAAAATACATTATGGACAGGTTGTACAAAAAAAATTCTAAACTTTTTTAACTAACAAAAGTTTTATTTTTAAATGCATATAAATGATAAATGTCAACGCATGATCACTTTATTTATTTCT
Source organism: Psylliodes chrysocephalus (assembly GCA_927349885.1). Classification (NCBI taxonomy): domain Eukaryota; kingdom Metazoa; phylum Arthropoda; class Insecta; order Coleoptera; family Chrysomelidae; genus Psylliodes; species Psylliodes chrysocephalus. Next base: position 119,291,366 of record OV651813.1, on the reverse strand, counting down.
ACATCGTTTCATTCGAAAATCGTTTGGGGGTTGGACATATTTGGATAAACTTATTCTAGTTTTATATCGACATCTTCTTTCAGATTACTTAAAATGTTGATAAGTATCTTTTTAATCAGTTCAAAAATTACGTCATCGTAATCTGTGATCATATATTTCTATTGCCTAGCCCGACTTAACCGATCTCTAGACTTCGAGTTTTCTGACAAATGAAATTTCGAACCTTCATTTGAAAATTTCACTTCAGTTTTTTAATTATGTCATCTATTAATTATTGTAACTAAATTATCGCGCACATAATTTTGATCTATAAACGATTGTAGTTTTTGCTATATTCAAAATTACTAAATGAACCGATAAAAATATGTCTTGCTCTAGCGCTCCATCTTGCATAAATTGGACCTGTCTAACGAACTACCAACATCCCCCGTTTTTATTCCTACTGTGGTACCTAATCTTAGGATTTGAGAAAGTTAGGGACATCGTCGATAGTTTACTTAGTGGTGAAGGAGGTGGTGGTGGTGATGAAGGTGGTGGAGAAGAAGAAGCACCAGCAGAGGAGGAAGAAGGATAATGAGGTCAATAAGCAGTTAAAGATAATCCCTAGACTATTTAAATTATTTTGTTTTATATCAATAACGTAAAATGGAGGCAAACTTTAGGTTTTTCTTAAAATTTTTTGCATTTTTTTACGATATTTGCTTCTTTAATGTGTATGGCTCCGGCGAAATTAAATCATCTGATGTACAGTGCGCGCGTACAGTGTGGAAATATAAATCAATTGATTGTGTTGAGATAGCAACGTTGCCACGTTTACAGTTTCTGGTACGTAATAAGCAATAAGTTCAAATAAAAATTCTTATCGGCATATCGTTGATACTGCAATACAAGCCAAACAAATTTAAGAATTCCTACAGACAATTTACTTTGCGATTATATATTTTAATAGTCCTATTATTTTATTAACGAACTATTTGAATGTGTATGAACTGGTAAGAATTACATATAAAGGGTCCTTAAATCTCCTATTTATGATGGTTTATCATAATGGAAACGCATCCAAAATTATTTGGTGTCTGTTTATGTCTGTAGTCTGTGGTTTACCTTGTTTAAGTGTATAATATGTTGCCTATGCTGCCTAACTAATATTCAAAATTATGCACATGGGTAACTGTAAATGTAGTAACGTTGCCAAAATTGCTCAATTTATTTACAGTGCAATCTATTTATCAAGAAAAGCTCTATTTTATCTATTGCATCGTTAAATGAATACATTTTTCTTTAATTTTTGGTTACTTAAGTAGATTTTGGTACTCGATACATTAAGGAAGGAAGGAACCTCGACTTTTTAAGCAATTTTTAACTATTTACCTGTATCATTACATATAAATAATGATCTTATGTCGTCTGTATTTTTCAAATTAAACACTATACGTATTGCGAAAATTGTAATCATTTAACAATATGTAATTTAGGGAAAATGAAATAATTTAGTTCATTTTAATTTTTATATATTCTGGGCTTTACGGCTTATTTAAATGTGAAATTATAAATCCACCGCACATGGAAGCAATATTGTTTTAAATATATTTGTATCATTCAAATGAGAGCACCCTTTTAGATTAATTATAAAATTGAAACAAATATGCATTTGCTCTTTATTTATTTATTAACAGTATTCCACCCAGACAGCACACCAAATCCTTTGGATATCTACTGAACATCCCAATATCCACTGAAAGTCCAGTCCATGGTAGATATCTATTTTATATTCATGAAATGTAATTTATAGACATGCAAATGTCCATAAATAATAGTAATTATATAGCAAATTATTAAAAAATTACGCCATTGTGGCTAATAGTACCGTTCAGATATTTAAAATTAATTTTTTTAAGGTGTATTCAATATCCAATGAACATCCACTAAATATATCAAAGTCTAGGCGCGAACGCATACCATCGTGGATATTCACTATAGATATTATTTGATTCTGCTTACTTAGTATAGATGGCGATACTACTATCGCATCTACTCATGCTCGACCCGCCGTAATTGAGTTCGATCGAAATTTGTGTCCTAATCACTCCATTAGAGACTGGAGTCGAGAATTTCCATTTATTGCTGAAGAGTCGTAATAAGGACGACTTTCTCCTTAGTGGGCAAAATCAAAGGCAGAGTGTTGAAAATATTTTTTATCTCTGCTATTTTCTTTCGACGTTATTCAATAATCATCGGTTACTTATGAACCTCTACTAAAGATACCCATAAAATATTTTGCTGAATATCCGAATATCTTCTATATCCTGGGATATATACGGACTTTTGGTTGGATATCCATATTGGATATATTAAATATCCACAAAATATATTCTGTGATCTCTGGGATTTCTTGTATTTTCTGGAAGATACCCATTAGATATTTTGCTGAATATCCATTAGGATATCTTCTATATTCTGGATATAGACGGACATTTGGATATCCAATATATCCTGTGGATATATTGGATATCCACAAAAGATATTCTGTGGATATCTCTGGGATTTGGTGTGTTGTCTGGGTAAATGTTTTGTAAACAAATGGCTTATTATTTAAATATGTAATTAATTTACCACTTGTAGATTTAAATAATAAAATATTTTTTTATCTCAAAAAAGTAGTAAAGTGGTCATATACATACCTTTGTTGATCTTTGGGACATCTAAAAAATGACAATACGCTCTGTAACCGATTTTCGCAATCGTCCACACAACAAATATTTTTACCGCCCATTTTAATACAAAATAAATAACAAAGAAAAACTAAAATTATCTGAGACACCGTGTACACTGCGATCTCAAATGATGCACGCAAATAACTGGTCCACCCGATACGGCAGAGGGTTGATGCCAGTATGCCTTCAGTGTGCGCCCTTCCTCCCTGTTTCTACGAATTGTTTAAAAGTTATACGCTCTGGAAATGGGCTACTTTTCATTGGGACACCCTTTATAACCCTCGCCTAGTGGCTCGGGCTCTTACTTACACGTTGCGGTCCATAAACGCCTGTTTTACGCTTTTAAATTGATACATGAATAACTATTAAACTATTATTTATTTATTAACTTAATTTTCAAGTTAAAAAACTATATTTTGTTTTAACCCTTCCTGGAAATTTATGTAACGACGCCGATGATCAGGAATCTACTTTATTATCGATGTTTTTATTACGATTTATCAACCTCACCGATTGTTTCGATGTTTCAACTTCGATGAATTGTAATCGAGCATGAGCCTTTCCAAGTCCAGGGCCAAGCTATTCATCTAACAAAAAAAAAAGAAGATTTGCAACGTCACCCGAGACGTAACATAATCCTGTCAAAAGTTGGAACATTTTCGTGGTGTTGTCAATAAACCATTATTTTGAACACTTTTAAGATTGTGCTCCTCGGAGAAGGAACGTGCAGAAGAAAAACGTGTTTTCTTTTTGTTGCTTTTCAATTTTCAATTAAATATATATTAAAAAATGGCACCTAAACAAAGGATGCGGCTTGCAAACGAAAAAGCCATGAAAAATGTTACTTTAAGGGGGAATGTACCGAAATCCACTGTAAGTATTTTTTTTGTTAACATATTGTTGTGTTTGTTAAATTAGTATTTTGCGTAATTATTTTTGCTCTGTGATAATTTTTAACAACATATTGTAATTGACTGGTTTTTATCATTTCCTAATTTTAATTTAGATAAGGTCTTATTTAAAATAAGTTATTTGAAACAGTCTTTTTTATGTAAATACTTTTTTCATAGTATAGTTAACTAAAGTTTCATAGATATTCTAGGATGATAAGTTACGTTAAAATTCAGGCATTTTGGGTGATTAAAGAAACATTATTGTATCAGTCTGTCCTACCATATGGATATTATATTAAAGAATGTGCAATTGTTTACTGCATTCTTAACAGGAATACTGATAAAAGTATTTTGTTAGTTTTGAAGTGTTAATTAAAAACATAGATACAGTTATTTGATATTTTTTTTCTTTGTCAGAAACCCAGCCAAGAGGGAGCAGCAGTTGGACCATGGCTCTTAGCCCTCTTCATCTTTGTTGTATGCGGATCTGCAGTATTCCAAATAATCCAATCGATCCGAATGGCTTAAAATCAGTGTACATTTTTTTTTTCAAAATCAGATACATAATATAATTTTGTCTATAATATATTTTTGTCTATAATATATTTTTGTTTGATTTGTCTTTATACATTCATACATAAATAATGGTGCAATCTTTTATTGAGATATATATTGTATATACTTGTGACGTTTTATTGTACTCAAAATTCGGTTAGGCATATTTGGGCATTTAAATTTGTCTGGTTTCTTTCTATCCTTGTTTGTAAATCTTCCATTCCAATGTTAATTTATTTGCATTTATGTAACCGAGTATATTTTTTGAATATAATGTGATTTTCAAAACAGTTTGCTGTTTTATTTATTAAATACTGAAGAACAATGTTTCTAAGTATATAAAAGTTTTAGTGATATTGTAAATTTACTTAAAAAAACGAGGAAATTTATTGAAACACATCCAGTTGGCATTTAAGTCGTAGTTCTGGCCAGTGGGAAATAAAGAAAATATCGGATGAGTAGATATTATTAAAGTATTAATAAAATGGCAAAACATGTTGATTGCAGAGTGTACAATACATTTAAATAAAAAATATTTTTAATATTTGAAGTAATTTTACAATTGTTTGTTATTCAATAATTGGTGATAAAAAATGTTATTCCACTTATCAAAGTTTTTAATATTCATGTTATAGTTATTGCATATTTTAGTATCACGAGCTCGTGTGTAAATATATATTGATAGGTAATGTAATCTAACTCATGCCATTTTATTAAAGAAAAGTTGCATTCTTAATAAATTCAAATTCCTACATTTCAAGAAAAATCTTTTGGATAATTAAATCCTATCTATGATGGCTAGTAAATAAAAGCAATATTTCTGAAAAGCAGGGTCTCTAATATTACAAAAAGATAGAAGTTATACCATGAGTATTCGATCCAAAAACCTTTATAAACATATTTCTTTTCACTAAATCATTAAAATAGTTAATGCGCTTCAAAAATTAAGGCCGATTTTAACCTAAAATTCCGAGAATTTTTCAAGGCACATAATAAATCTACCACCCCTTTTATATCCATCCAAATTCGTTCCCACCAGAGCTACGACAAATTGACGTCACAAAAAGTCATTAAAACGGGTATAAATACCCGAACCCGAGATTCATTCATTTATTGTTTTGTATTCATTATTATCTTAAGAGGAGTATTTACTTGGCTTTAGAGCAGAGCATGCAAGGGTTTCGTAGTACCCCACTTTTAAAGTTTATTTTTGAATTTTTCTAAAAGAAAAAAATATGTACGTGTAGATAAAGGCTAAATATGTGCTTCTTTAGAAACACTTTTTCAAAATTTGATATTGTTTTTCAAAAATAAAAAAAACTCGATTTTTTACCTATTTTCTCATTTAAAAAAAAACAAAATTGAATTTTAAAAAAGTGATTCCAAAGGAGCATAGATTTAACCTTTATCTACACGCACATATTTTTTCTTTTAAAAATAGTCAAAAATAAACTTTAAGAGTGGGGTACTACGAAACCCTTACATTTAAACATTTACATTAGTATTATAATAATACTATGTATGTAATGTATGTATTCTATGTATATTGCTCCTATTTTTTTTTAACTTCACTTACTAATTTTCATATTAGTAAGTGAAGTCAAAAATAGGAACATTGTACTTAATAAAGAGTAATATTGCCACCTTTTCTGATTCAAGGCGGTTACGCAGTAAATTAAAGCCGCGCTATTAAATAATTGTTCGCTAGGAACACTGCCTGGTGGAGTGGATACAAATCTTCGTGCTATCGGTGATAATATCTTGAATTCCTCTCGATGAACACTCCACCATTTAAGAGGATTTTCATCAGCATTGACTCTTTTTTTTAGTGCGGTAAGAAAGTAATTCCTTTTTAAGTACAGCTTTAGGGCTACCATTTTCTGGTATTTCTTGACTCTCATCTTCACTTGACGAATCTAACATCGTAGCAAGGTCGTTTTGTAAGCTTGGCTTTCTGACGAAACTTGATGGTCCTGGTCCTAGTTGTTGCATATTCATTTCCGTGGGATCAGTCATTCTCAGGAAACGCGTCGTGCGAACGACACGCGTCAATCGCCGGCTTCACCCAATTTCTTTCTTGTCGCAACTAGCCATTTGTATTACATTCGCATCCGGATGAACATCCGTATTGATTATTGCAGATGCGGATGTTCAAATCTATGCGGAAACTCCGCATTTGCGGATGCGAATATTCGCAACATCCCTCTGATATGTATTATATGCAAGGATTTCGTAGTACACCAATTTTACGGATTATTTTTTATTTTTATTAAAAGAAAAGTTATGTAAGCACAGGTAAAGACTGAACCCGTACCTCTCTGGATGAGTCACATTTTGAAAATTTGAATCAGTTTCTTTTGAAAAAATCTAAGATGTTCTAAGTCTTTCTAACGAAAATAAATAACAATATTAAAAAATGCTAGAAAGGAACAATATATTTAATTTTTGCCTACAGAAGCATTTATTTTTCTTACAATAAAAATGAAAAAATACGTTAAAAGCTTCTTCGGCTAGAGGGTGACACCAACAAAATATATATATTTTTCTACTATTTACGTTAAAGTGATTTGAATTTATTTTGTTTCATATTTCTACCCAGATAACACACCAAATCCCAGAGATATCCACAGAATATCTTTTGTGGATATCCAATATATCCACAGGATATCAGAAATATCATCCCGTGGATCTAATATGGATATCCAAATGTCCGTCTATATCCAGAATATAGAAGATATCCTATGAATATCCAGCAAAATATCTAATGGGTATATTCCATACAATACAAGAAATCCCAGAGATATCCACTGAATATATTTTGTAGATATCCAATATGGATATCCAACCAAATATTCAGCAAAATATTACATGGGTATTTTTATAGTAGAGGTTCATAAACCAATGCTTATTGAATAACGTCGAAAGAAAATAGCAGAGATAAAAAATATTTTCAACACTTTGATTTTACCCACTAAGGAGAAAGTCATCCTTATTAGGACTCTTCAGCAATAAGTGGAAATTCTCGACTCCAGTCTCTAATGGAGTCTGATTGAGATACAAATTTCGATCGAACTCAATTACGGAGGGTCAAGCATGAGTAGATGCGATCTATATTTAGTAAGCAAAATCAAATAACATCTATTAGTGGATATCCACGATGATTTGCGTTCGCGCCTAGACTTTGATATATTTAGTAGATGTCCATGGGATATTGAATACACCTTTAAAAAATTTATTTTAAATATCTGAACGGTACTATTAGCCACAATGGCGTAATTTTTTAATAATTTGCTATATAATTACTATTATTTATGGACATTTGCATGTCTATAAATTACATTTCATGGATATAAAATAGATATCCACCATGGACTGGACATTCAGTGGATATTGGGATGTTCAGTAGATATCCAAAGGATTTGGTGTGCTGTCTGGGCAGTCTGATAAGAATAATTATCCTTAAGGTGAACAAAACTTATTTTACTGCATGGAAGTGAATGGTGGCCATTTCCAGCATTTAATAAACTAATCACAGAAGTAAGTATTCTTTTTGTTTGTTATTACGTAGACATTTTTCCACATTGTCTCTTTTACTGTTTTAGCTGTTATAGATAAAAATTTTGGGGCCAGATATTACTCGATGAGATCTTCAAAATGAGGTATTGCAATACCCCTCACCCCTATTCAAAAACAGGGGGTTGTGCTTCCTCCTGTTAGAGGATTAAAGTTACATGGATTAAAAAACCAAACAAGCAGTTGTTCCCCCTCGAATTAAAAATCGACGGGTTCGAGCTTTTTTTCTCGATTTTCGTTTTAAGGTCGGAAAATAGGGGTGTAAAGTTTTCTTTGACCCATCCTGTATGTTTAAAACTACTAATGATGAAAATATCGAAACAAAATTTATTACGATATTAGTAAATTAGGTTTTTTTTATTTAATGTTTAATTTTTCTGCTAAGTAACCCGCGATATGGCTGGAGGCCGCACAGGTTATACAAATAAGTTAAGTTTTTTTAATTAGAATACTAGGAAATTATTTCTATTTTCTTTTAGATCCAACCATCAGAGTTCATGTGTGGGATTAGAGCACCCCCACTATGAAAATACTAGCAGGTATTTATTTATTGTCTTAATTATTAGATCTTTTTTTGTGTTAAGATTATTTTTAAGCTATCAAGTTTGAATACACAGAGCAGCAACATAGAGAGATACTATCTATTTCAAAAATATTTGATTAAGGTCAGTTGAATTTCGATCATATGCCATTTCAATCATTTTTTATGGAATATGTTATTTACGTTTGGAAAAGAAAATTCTTCAAATAGAAGTTATTTATAATATTATTATCTATCATTTTTGTACTATACATTTTCCTAAAATGGTCCATATTCGAGAAATTTTACAAAATGTAAAAAAAATTAAATTTATATATTATACTAGCTATTGCCCGCGGCTTTTCTCGTATGTTATTAATATAAAAAAATATATGACTTCCTTTTTATTAATTTTTATTAGTTTTATTGATTTTCATTTATTTTTGTTAATTTTTTTGTATTTATTATTTTTTATTTATTTTTACTCATTTTTATTTATTTTTATTCACTTTTTTCATTTTTATTAATTTTTAAAATTTTTTTATTAATTTTTATTAATTTTTATTAATTTTTATCAATTTTTATTAATTTTTATCAATTTTTATTAATTTTTATTTATTTTTATTAATTTTGAATGATTTTTATTAATTTTAATTATTTTTTATTAATTTTTATTTATTTTAAATAATTTTCATTATTAATTTATGCTACAATTATAATTTTCAAGTTCCAACGTTCAAAAAAATGTAATTTCCATACAAATTTTTACCCCCGTTTCCCCCCTTAAAATGTGAAAATCCAAAAACCATGAAACACATCATTTTTGATTTTTAATCAGTAGCTGTAATTCCAAATTTTATGTTTCAAATTTTAAATAACAAAAAAATATATACATACTATTAAACAAATTCTTTCTCCCCCCCATTTCCCCCCTTAAAATGTTAAAATGTAAAAATCCTGAAACACTTCTGAATTTATTTATGATGAGAACCTACAATTCCAATTTTCAAGTTCCTACCTTTAAAAAATCGATATCTCCAAATAAACTTTCACCCCTATTCCCCCCTCCCTAAAAATGCGAAAGTCCAAAAACCCTAAAACACGTCATTATTAGTTTGTATTCATTAGCTGCAATTCCAATTTTCATGTTTCTAACTTTAAAGAGAACCAAAAACATAGATAATCCTAAATAAATTTTCACCCCCCATTCCCCCCCTTAAAATGTGAAAATTCAAAAACCCTGAAACACGTCATTAATAATTTGTAGTCAGTAGCTGCAATTCCAATTTTCATGTTTCTAACTTCAAAGGGAACAAAAAAAATCAATAGTCCCATATAAACTTTCACCCCCCGTTTCCCCCCCTTAAAATGTGAAAATCGAAAAACCCTGAAACACGTCTTATTTATTTATGCTTAGTAGCTGTAATTTAAATTTTCATGTTTCTAACTTTAAAGAACAAAGAGTTTCATTAAAAGCTCCGATCCCTCCCCTATTTCCTCCAATTTCCACCCTTTAAAGTTAAAATTTTGAAAAATCCTTTCTTAGCGGATGCTTACGTTATAAAATAAACCTATGTTCCAAATTTCAGCTTTCTAGGCTCAGTAGTTTTGGCTGTAGGTTGATAGGTCAGTCAGTCAGTCAGGACAAACAATTTTATATATATAGATTAAAAAAGAATTAATACATTCGGTTTCATTATGATTTTTAAAGAATAATATTAAATATCTAGATAATTATTATCTTACACAAGTTATAACAATATTAGTAGCTTATTTTACTGTAAGTCTTCATAAAATCGCATATAGTTTAGCAGGTTTGAATAAGGAGATACGATGATTGTTCTTTGAAATGTAAGGTACACATATTGAATCTCCGGTCTGTTTTTTCAACTATTAAAAAAATGCTCAATCAGTATTCACAAACCTCTTAGAATCAATAAATATAACAAGTAAACCCTACCCAGACAACACACCAAATCCCAGAGATATCCGCAGAATATCTTTTGTGGATATCCAATATATCCACAGGATATCAGAAATATTCCGTGGATCTAATATGGATATCCAAATGTCCGTCTATATCCAGGATATAGAAGATATCTTAATGGATATTCAGCAAAATATCTAATGGGTATCTTCCAGAAAATACAAGAAATCACAGAGATATCCACAGAATATATTTTGTGGATATTCAATATATCCAAAATGGATATCCAACCAAATGTCCGTCTATATCCCAGGATATAGAAGATATTCGGATATTCAGCAAAATATTTTATGGGTATCTTTAGTAGAGGCAAAGAATACCTACCCAAGAAGCGACACTAAATGGGCGATTCGTGGACAAAAAATTGCCAAGTTTTCTCAGTGTTTTAGAGGTAGTTTAACGTCAAATATAGTTGTCAGTTCATGTAGTGTATGACGTTTGGTATATTATTCTTAGCGTTTTCAGAAAATTTCAGTAGGTTTATTTAAAAGTAGTAATTATATATTAGATAGTTTAAAGGTTTTTATTACAATGAAAAAAATACATTGCGTTGTTCGTGGTTGTGTTACAACTTCAGAACAAGGGCTAAGAATGTTTAAATTCCCAGGTGATGCCATAAGGTATGTACTGAAATGTTACTGTTCAAATTTATTTAGAAAAATTAAGTATTAATAAATATAATTTTGTAGAGCTCAACTCTGGTTAAAAGCTTTTAATCGTGAAGATTTAAATTTCACAGTTCCTAGTAGCTTATCTTCATATAGAATATGTGAACAACATTTTAAAGAAAAATATTTTTCAAGCAGTACATCTTATAGAAGACGATTATTTGACAATGCTGTACCCACAGTATTCTCCAAATGCAAACGAAGCTATGATATTCTCACAATTGATCCTCCAAAAAAGGTAGTAATTGTTTCTGGTAAGTGTTTCAAACTAATATACATATAAAAATGTTAGTTTAACGGGGGTGGCGTTTGTTCAGTGATTTTAACCAGTGTTTAACATGAAGAAATAAATTATGGTATTTGAGTACAATTAAATATTACAAATTAAAAAAAAAACATTTAGCTAATACTATAGTCTTCGGTATACGGGGAGCCGAAGCAAAACGATTGCTTAGATTGGCGACATTTTGACAGGGTCGTATCCAGAATCAATTAATATAGCAAGAATTTTCCGTCATTTTAACTTTAGTATGTGTTTAATTCTCATGAACCAAACAACAAAAATTGATTGGAATTATACGTTTCTCAGTGTATTAAGTTCCCATTTACGTCAAGGTCGCTGCTACTTTGGTACATAGAAAAACTCATTCAGTTTCGCTTCTTGGGTATGTATTCTTTGGTAGAGGTTCATAAGTAACCAATGATTATTGAATAACGTCGAAAGAAAATAACAGAGATAAAAAATATTTTCAACACTCTGCCTTTGATTTTGTCCACTAAGGACAAAGTCATCCTTATTAGGACTCTTCAGCAATAAATGAAAATTCTCAACTCCAGTCTCTAATGGAGTTAATAGGACACAGATTTCGATCGAACTCAATTACGGCGGGTCGAGCATGAGTAGATGCGTTAGTGGTATCGCCATCTATACTTAGTAAGCAGAATCAAATAACATCTAGTGGATGTTCATGGGATATTGAATACACCTTAAAAAAATTAATTTTAAATATCTGAACGGTACTATTAGCCACAATGGCGTAATTTTTTAATAATTTGCTATATAATTACTATTATTTATGGCCATTTGCATGTATATAAATTACATTTCGTGGATATAAAATAGATATCTACCATGGACTGGACATTCAGTGGATATTGGGATGTTCAGTAGATATCCAAAGGATTTGGTGTGCTGTCTGGGTATTGCTGAAGTTTAAATTTGTGATTGTCAAAAATTGGATTTTTGGATATAGGATAAGTGTGCTTTAGATAGACGATTTATTCTTATTCAGATCGAAATACGCTCCTTCAAATCTGTCAATTTTTTAACAGAAAATCTAGCAATCAATAAAAATAAACGTTTTTATGTTCATCTTAATTAATTTATATATATACTTCATTTATATTTATGAATAAACTATACTTTTCTCAAAAATAGATTTATTGTAAATGTTTAATATTATTAGCATATTTTTCTTTATTACTATCAATGACCTAGTGTGAATTTTCATGTCCAAATGCCCAAAAAAAGTCACTATTCCTAAATAAAAAACGTTTATTGATTAATTATGATATATTTTTCACAAAAATAAATAATAGAAATATTTAAACACAATTTGGTCAATCTGAAGGTGATATATTTTGCGCAGCGGCCACTAAAGTATCGTGAATTTCCTTGGTGTAAGAAACTTGAGCAGTAGCAGTGGCGAGAAATTGGGGATAGGTCAATGTGTTGTCGTTTAACCCCAAACTTTCACTTTTTGTAGGAGCTACAGGGAGATTCAAATACCTTTGGCTGCTCTCCTGTTGCGTCAAGCATTTCAATGAAGTTTTCTAAAAAAAAAACAACAATTAAAATCATATTTGTATATAGTGCATAAGATTTTTTTACCAAGTGTAATTCAATTTGGTCACATATTGAATAGAACTCTTCTAAATTCTTATCGAAACGAGGGATTTGTACATCTACACCTTTCCTAAAATAGTAAAATACTTATAAGTTAATTAATTCAAAACATTAAATTACAAATACTCACTGAGATCCCACATCCACTTGACTATTTTGATTCAACGTTTGAGCAGAAGTTTTTATAGTGTTCTAAAATAGTAAAATTTATCTAAATGTATAAAATAATCTATTATTTGTAATTATTTACCGAAAGAGATTCACGTAATGGTCCAATAAGTGATTTTATCTTTGAAATATTATCTAAATGTTGTTGTTGCTGCTGTTGTACTGGTTGGGGTTGTTGAACTTGTTGTTGCATTAGAGGGGGTTGTGGATTCTGTTGCTGCTGCTGCTGCTGTTGTTGTTGTTGTTGCTGCTGTTGCTGCATTATAATGTTCATCATTTTGAAAAATTTGATTTTTGTAAGTTATGTCACTTTGGAATATTATAAATTCACTTTACTAGTTTTTTTAATAACAATAATAACTCAGTAAGTAATGCTTCTTTAAACAGTTTTTTAATATCAATAATAACTCGATAAGTAGGTAATGCTTTTTATCTTATCTAAAAGTATAAACAAAAACAGTTTTCTTATTTTGGTCAGATGACAGATAAATTAAATGACAGGAATGTCAGGAATGTGACAGTGTTGCCAGAATATGTTTTTTTATGTACCAGATTCCAGATTTGTCTAAAAAATATACCAAAGTTCATAAAAATGTACCAGATTTTATAAAATAGACCATATTTTTCAAATTGTTAAGTGGTTTGGTTCATTTAAGAACAAAAGAGCCTTTATAGACAACGAATACAAACAAGGAAGATCCTAACAATATATTTTACACGTTAGATTATTAGAGAATGTACTAGACTGGCAACACTGGTGTTGCCAACGAAAATAAAACGCCGTGACTAGCAGTACATCGGATGTAAAGAGAAAGTAAAAGTTGAAAAGTCTTTTGGTAGATAGAGAGGGGGTAAACGTCAAACCACGTCGGGCGGCTCCGAGAATTTCACAGTAATGTTTACCTGCCAGTGTCGTTTCATAGAATAAGTAATTTTAAATTGTTATCGGCGGAACCGGACAATCGCATGTATTTATGGATTATAAATAATTATTAAACATGTATTATAATATTCAAATTATAATTTTACAAAATTTCAGCAGCTATTCACAATTTATTAAACTATTTACTCGAAATTGTTATTAACATCTATAAAATAATTTTGTACGCCAATGTATCGCGTCCACTTCGGTGAGATCCGGTGCCAACCTGTCAATTTATGTGTATAAAGTGGGAGAACTGGCAAAAGCATTTCCAACTTTTACTTCTGTTCTACACGAATTATTTGTACATCGGATGTATCCTTAGAACATATATAGTCAGGAAGGAGCATGCTATGTCCGCGTTAATCTAATCGATCTGACGGAAGTCATGTTGTACTATGGATGACTCATCATTATATGATAAATGGTTTCTAAAATTGGTTTATAATTTTAGTGATTAAAATTTGTTAATAATTTGGATGTTTTTTGTGTTAATTTAAACTTTTATCAAGCGTGTATTTTGTAGACATTTTTAAATAGTATGTATAATGTTTTAGTATTTATTTAGTATTAGTGTTAATTTTAAATTTTCCACGTTAAAAGACAAACAAGACAATATGGGGGTCTATTCTGTAACAATTCCTTTATGCGTTAAAATATTGAAGAACTTTAAAAATGTTTTTGTATTCGCTAATTTACTTCTGTCATTATTTAAACGGATTTCTTTAACATAGTCCTCTAAGGACCGATTCCATCGTTGTGTTAAACGAAGTTTAAAATGACATTTTTACATTAACAATGTCATTTTAATCTCCGTTTAACACAACGGTGGAATCGGCCCTAATGTATTTTAAAGGAAACCGTTTAAATAATGACAGAAGTAATTTAGTAAATCCAAAAATATTTTTAAAGGCCTTCAATATTTTAACGGATAAAGGAATTGTTACAGAATAGACTCCATGGTCAGTTGATCGTCTTGTGGATATAGCAGCATAGCTAGAAGTAGGAAGAAATAATCTACATTTCATAAGCAATTATTTTGTTCTCTCAATTCTCAATCACATTAAAGATTTTTTAAAGTTTTAATATTTTAAATTTGTAAACAAACATGGTAGGTGCGTCTGCGATCAACTATGAGAATAAAATGTCATTTTAAACTTCGTTTAACACAACGCAGTGGAATCGATCCTAAATAGAAACAGATCTTATAAAAATGTTCGAATGGTTTAATTATAAAAACTTACAAACCTTTGATAAAACTTATGCTGTTCCATTATACAATTACAAAAAGATTGCCCCTTTCTATAGAAACAATAAAAGGTAACGTTCAGTAGTTTCATATAAGTATTACAAATGATATCAAATACCTTAGAGTACAAATTGACTCTCATCATAACTGGACTAAGCATACAAATAATGCGTTGAATGTACATTTAAAAATAATCTATTTTGCATTCATAGAATCATTATTACATTATAGGATCCTTTCTTGGAAAGGTGTTTTACCTGCTTATGCAAAATTGTCCTGCAAAAAATATTACTAATAATATTATGTAATAAAATGATCAAAAATTCTCTTCGATATTAGGAAGTTTTATATGTACTCCAACAAAAAAATCTAAGAAAGAAATATCACAGCGGTGTTTGACCTAAATATAAGTATAGAATATTTAATTTTTTTTAACACATATCTACAAAACATATTTACTTTTCAAACCTTAATAATTTGTAAAATGTAGATTAATACAGACATTGTCATAATAAAGACGTAAAAAAGTCAATATATTTTTTTTAATACGTTATTGCTTTGATTTTTCAAATGAAATCCCTCTATAAATTATCTTAAAAATATTTTCCTATATTTATCCTACCCAACATGCAATTTTAAAGTAAAATTTATTCACATAATGAAGGTTAAAAAAAAATAGTAATTCGTTAAAATGAGAGAAATCGGTAAATTTAGATAATATTCAAATGAGAATTTATTATTTTCTTTTCTACGCCCCTTTATGACACTACGTCACTGGTAGACCGGAAACACTTGTCGCCATATTTGTCTAGTTCACTGTCAAAATTAGATACCATCGCGATTCCAAGGTCGTTTAGGATTCCTCCTTCCTGACTATATATATATATTCTAAGATACATCCGATTTACAAATATTTCGTGTACATCCGATGTACTGCTAGTCACGGCGATATAAAAATGTATCAGAAAAACGTACTAGATTTCTCTAAATAGTACTAGATTCAACAAAATGAATAAAAGTACTAAAAGATCAACAAAAGTACTAA